>LS487914.1:21479-118723 GCA_900490705.1 Pristionchus arcanus
TATTATTTATAAATATAAATATTCTTATTATTAATTCTTTAATTTACCTCAGCTTTGGCCTTAGCCGCAGCGACAATCTCCTCGACGGGCTTCACAGCGAAAGGGTCAAAGTTCTGAAATAGTTTTTTCACAGCAGAATGACTGGACAATTGATGTTCTTGTTGCGCATCGTCTAACAAAGCCAGTGTGAAACATAACCCAATATTCTAACATATCCCAATAATTGTGTGATAATAAGCGCACATTCTTCAATCCGATTCCATTTATATCTACGTAAATTCATCGTCCTCAAATGATATACAAAATTCGCAATACCTCATCGATCAACTCATTATGACTCTTCGGCGCGAATGGATCATCCTTCGCGGTAGTGATGACGAACGGATCTGCTGCCTCGCTCTCGCCCTACAATTTAGTGATAATATATTTTTAAATGTTTCTAAATCCCAAATTTCGCCCTTTTGTAACGCACTATAGAAACGGTGATTTATTTCATATTGATGTATGTTTCAAAAGGCCGCTATTAGAGCAAACGGAGAGTTATTTATGATAAAATACCCGTCTTACTTTCGTAGAAAAAATGTTCAAAAAGTGGTGCATTTTAGAAATATTTCCCGCGAACCTTTAGGAAGAAGCCCGAATCGGACGCGGGTAGTTCCATGGCGTCAAAGTTGTTGGACCACGCGGGCTTGTTGAGGGATGGATCGTCCGAGGGACTGAGAGATCAAAGATCATAGATTTGATACTTATTAACCCATCCATTTCAATTCCCAAGATCAAAGATCAAATATCTAACTCACAGATCGCCAATCGGCTGCACTCCATCAATCGACTGCCCATCACCACCGCCCGGCAGATCCATCGAGCCCGAGTCGCGCTGCGAGTCTTGCAGGGAACTCCTGAAATACGGTAGGGTGTACGGTACTCAAATATCGATAGGTTCACTAAATGTATCTAAGGAGTATTTTTTCAACAGCTTTCACAGCTTTGCACGCCCTACGCTAATTTTCTATATCACTGTAGTTTTTTTTTAAAAGCCAAGCTGACCTCTTCTTCGGAGGAATTGCCGCTCCGGACTCCTTCTTGATGGCGGCGACAGCTTTGATGTCTGGTCGCCAGTCCTGAAGTGCATTTGTTCACTCAATTTTCAAAACTAGGCGCCTAAAGTGGGGCCTTGATATGCCATTTTCCTCATGTTTTTCAACTGCTTTCATATCCTGCAGTTTTCTGTAACAAATGTTGAAAAGTAAAAACTAGCCAGCTACGCTCGCTTCGCTCGCTCGCTGGCTAGATGTCGCCGGGTTATCCCAGTCATCTGCAAGCGCTTCGCATCGCCGGGCTATCCCGGTAATATGCGAACGCTTCGCAAACGCTAACCAGTAATCTGCAAGCGTACTTAGTGGCTACATAATAAATGTTTTCCGGATCGCTCTCGGTCTCAAGAGCATTTAATAAGCGTGAATGTGTTCCACCGATATAAATTTGACAGAGTGAAACACTTTGGTATCTATACTGTAATAGCGAGTTACGCTCGCAAGATTTTGACGCCGCGTTATCCCAGTCATTTGCAAACGCTTGCGAAATGCTCGTGAGGCCTCGAGCGACCCGAAAAATTCCGGATCGCTCTCGGCCTCACGAGCCTTCCGCAAGCGTGAATGCGTTCCACCTAACTACTTGATAAATTCAGCCTAATTTCCAGCGAAAACGGAGCGAAAAATTGTTTTGTAAACAATTATTTCGTCATATTGTATAATGATGACGAAATTAATTATCGACTTTTTAAAATTTTAATTACGAGAAGTCAATTTGGTTGAGTTTGCGGTGAGAACGGCGCGAAAAACGGACTATTGCATAATGATGACGAAATCAATTATCGATTTTTTGAAAATTTTGATAACGAGTAGTATGGTGCCAAGCGCGATCGATTTGGTTGAGTTTCCGGTGAGAATGGTGACGAAAACGGATTATTGCATAATGATGACGAAATCAATTATCGATTTTTTTTTGAAAATTTTTTTCATGAGAAGTCTAATGATGAAGATCTTAGGGCTGTAGGATGAAATTAGAGCGAGTTCTGAGCAAAAAAAGTTGAGCGTGACAGACAGACATAGTTAGTTAGACACAGACAGACAGACAGACGGACAGACAGACACTCTGACATTATAGTACTGTAGAACTCACATCAAACTCCGGTCGATTCTGAGCCAGCTTAGCAGCCAATTCCATAGCTTTCCTGTCCATGTCATCGTCGTGATTGGGGTCGAGCTCGGGCGAGGGCGTCTGGAATTATTTGTTAAAATAATTGTTTGTTTATTTGTTCATTGTGCACACCTTGACAGCATTTGAACGAGTTATGTTTCAGCAAGTTTTTATTATTCTATCGCAAAACCTTTGCTTCGATATCAATAAAATATTTATTCAATAAAATTGACAACCCATATCTAGTTCTGATTTACAGCAGTAGTTTTCGCAACATCGAAATAAAATTTTATAAATTATTCTTGAAATTTGATAGCTGACCTTCTTCCCTCTCGCCTTCATCTTCTTCTTAATCGCCTTCTCCTTGGCCTTCTCATCCTGCTTAGCCATGATAGAGCGATGGACCTCCGAGTTGAAGTAGCCTTGCTCGCCACTGGAAAGGAAAAATTTCAAAAAAAAATTAAACGAGCATACAAAGTTGTTACCAAGAGATTTTAATTGCACTGTGCCTTGTTGCACTTGTGTTATTGTGCAAAAAGTGATCCTCGCGCTATTGAAATTCAATACTTGCTCCAGTAAAAATGTTTTCTCTCAAGTATGTTTCATTGGAAATTGATAGATCACCCGGTGTGCCTATTTCGATTCCGTTCCGATATTCGATGTATTATGCAAAAGTAAACTTTTTATTCTCCGGACATTGCTGAACTCACCCGACACTCGCCAGATAACTCTCGTCCTTGATATCATTCGCGGCCGTGTGCTCTCCCAGATCTTTGAGAGTCTCTTCAGTCTTCTTCACTGCTTCGGAGACCTGTAGAGATCAAAGATCAAATTCAGAGGACAGATTTCTTTTTGAAAACATGATTCTTTATGAAACGCAGTTTGTAATGAATGTTTCACAGTCAGTACAACCTGCGGTCATAGACTCTTGTATGATTTCAGAAAATCTGCGAATTAGCAAGCAATAATTACCACTTCGTAGCGAATCTTTTTTTCGCTCGATAACTCTACAAATTCTTACAAAATATGCTATTCTACCAGCTAAGTAATCGACTCTTCATTCCTAGTGATTTTTTTGTGTTACTCAGAGTGACAGAAGATCATGATAGTATAAGAGGCATCCGGACTAGAACAAACCTTCGCTGTCATCTTGTTAAACCTCGTCCAAGCATCCTCCTCCGGTTCCTCCTCCTTCTTCTTATGCACAACGGGAGGTCGGGGGACGGGAGGGGGCGGACGGGGAGAGGGAGGAGCGGGAATGGGAGGAGGGGCGGAAACTGCTGGAATGGTTTATTTGAATTCGTTGTTAATACAAGTGGAATTGCCATCGACTTATTTCTCACTAGTCTGAATGTATCTACTCTGTGAAACATATTCGAACGTCTGTTTGTCGTGATTGCTCGTTCAAGTGAAAATCTCGCCATTTTTTCATATGAGTAGTAATTGATTGCACAGAAAATAGGCCGATTCAAGCTACTTACCATTCGGCGACGCGGTAGGCGCGGCTGGCCGCGCCGGTGGCGGAGGCCGCCCGGGCGAGGGAGAAGCGGGAGGCGGCCGAGGAGGAGGCGCGCGAGCGCCCGCGCTCTCCTCCGCCTCTCTCGTTCGATCGAGATCCTCGCAGGAGGACTCGGTCTGGATGGTCACGGGTGTCTCCATGGGCACTGAGGCTGCAGCTGGGAGCGCCTCGTAGCCGGTGGTGTCCCACTCACGATCCTCGCTTGAGGGTGCTTGGTAACTGCAAGAACGAAGTCAATGTTTGATAAATGTGTGATGAGAGCAACTCGCTCGTTTATTTTGCGGTGAATATCTCGCCGCGTTGAAATCTGTTTCAGTGGGAATTTATAGTCAAGCTAGAGAGCATTAATTGATTTCGCTTTTATTGCCATTGTGAACAAACACAAATATTTTTCTATTTTACAATTTTCAGCATGATTGCAATTTTCGAGTCAAATTCTGGATTTTAGCCACAGAGAAACTAACCCAGACGGTGACGGCTCCGGGTATGGGCTGGCATCAGATGCCGGATAGGGCGAAACGGAACCAACTGGTTGGCCCCCGTATCCCTCATAGGCGCCCTGTAATGAATTACGGTATTCTTCTAGAGCATGGTTTCTATAGATTGCGCATTCCCCATTCGGCATATTGAATGCTCTTTCGCCGGTCATACAGAATTGCCGAGAAATTGTTCGCTACTGGTCACGGTATCAAATAGTAATCGATAATCACGCTACCGCACCTGGTAAGGATCGTATCCCGTGGCCACGGAGAGGGACTGGTCTTGATACGCTGCCGGATCATATGCTGCTTGATCATAAGTTTGCTGAGCAGCATAAGCCTCCTGGCCGTATCCCTGCTGCGCGTAGTACTGGGAGTAGTCATACGCCTGCTGCTGGTCGTAGCCTTGATAGTAGGCTGCAGTGGCTGCATCGGTCGCTGCTTCAGCGCTGGCTGCTGCCGCCGCAGCAGCTGCAGCTGCAGCTGCAGCCGCGGCTGCTGCATCGTACTGGTAGGTGGCGTCGCCTGAAAGGTTTTTTTTTGTTTGCTGAATCAACCGGATACTTAGTAGTTCAAAATACTGCCGTACGAATGTATTGCATGTGTGAAACATATTCGAAGCTGAATTTCGTTTCGTTTTTTTAGCGTCGCCTGTAGAAATATGTTTTGCTTTGTTTGAGCGGCTATAGTTCAAATATCGATTCATGGATAAACGATAATCTTGTATGGGTATCTTGAAACGTATCCGATGAGACATACCCGGTTGATCATATCCGGCGTTGTACTGCGCTTGCGTGCCATAGTACGCTTCATGAGCCGCCTGGTCGTACCCCTGGAATAAATTTGAAAACTATTTTGGCACCTTCAAGTTCAAATTCCTAAACTTTGTTATCGTATTCACATCGCGTATCAGCTTTTGGTCTCGGTTCGGAGAATATTTATCCAATCTCACCGGGTACTGTGAGTAGTCATACTGCTCCCCGGTCGGGGCTTCGCCGGCAGCTGCAGCTGCTGCAGCCGCAGCCGAGGTGTACGCGTCAGCGTAAGCGGTCGGGTCGTATCTGTAGAGAATTCTATGCTTATTGCTTCATTTTATGGTGAGACTGTACGCGCTCAAGCAATGAAAAGTAGCATTAAGTTACATTAGGTGACTTCGTAAGAAATGATTCTAGCCCTTACCCGGCCTGCTCGTAGCCTTGATAGTACGCCGAGTAGTCCGTTGTTGCAGCGTCTTGCTCGCCTTGCTGGTAAGCGGAGTAGTCGTATCTGAATGTAACCTTACGTAGTGCAACAAGAATAAATATTTGTAATATCAGTGAAGTGACAAACAAAAGCATTCGACAGAGTAACTAACTGATGGTACTGTGAAACATATCTAATTTTTATGCGAGACCATAATTTCGAAAAAATAGAATTTAGAATTCTGGCATGAACATACTGAGCATTGGGGTCTGCCGCTTCCGTCGCGTCTCCTCTTGCAGCAGCTGCAGCTGTGCTGTCGGTCGCGGTGGTATCTGGAAGCAACCAATTATTATCTCCGAACCAATCCTATCCTCCACCTCAAACATTCTAATTGATTTTCTCAAGTTCCAGTTAGGTTTCGGAGCCACTTCATACGTGTATAATCCATTGTAAAATGATTCGCCTTGGACTACCGCTTTCCAAAATTTTCTACAATGTGAAACAATAATCCAATCAATAGATACCTATTTCCTATGATGATGATGATAACATTTCAGTGCCGATTTTAAGCAAGACTTGAGCATATATTTACAAACCTTCTCCCGTCGCCTCCCACTGCTGCAGTTCGTAGTTCCACGTGTATCCCGGGTAAGCATTCGGGTCGTACTCGTATGCGACTTCCTGTAAGAATTTTATGTATTTCCACATGAATCTAATCTGTATGATTCATGTTATGCCGTGCATTTACATGAATAGGTTGCAAGAAGATCAATGCAAGAAAGTCACCGAACAAAAAAAACAAATAACAAAAAAAATACAAAAAAACAAAATAAAGCGCACCGTCTGTCCCTCCCACTGATACAACGTTCCATCCGCATTGTAGTACTGGCCCTCGTACTCGTAGACGCCCTTCAAATATTTTGAATTCTGTGAATTATTTAAAATTCACAATTTTAGAAATCGCGCAAATGATTCATTAAGTATGATTCGTTGCTTTAAAAAATTAGATTATAATAAAATAAAGTTAGTCAATAACACGATTCTCCTCCTCCGGGTACTAATAATTACTGTAAAGATCATTCCAGTTCGTTGGGTTTAAATTTTGATTCAATTGAAATTAAAGAGGTTAAGTTCCCCACCTCTGGGTACTGGTAGTTCTCGTAGTTGTAGGCGTCGTAGGCAGCGGCGTCGTACGCTTGCTGTAAGGGTAATATTTGAATTGATTCACGTTTTCTCGGTTATGTTTCATGATGTTCATTTACATGTTTCGGTGGCGAAGCTATCAGTGCAGTCGTGTACAATTATTAATCAATATTCTACGAAAGCTATATTCTAATCAATATTCTACGGAATCTTATCTCCCTCCATAAAGATTTCCCTCCATAAATGGAGGGAAATCTTCGTCATTTACAATCCTCTTAATTAGCTGTATTCCCTCTCCAGTGTAAACTCTAATTTTTCCGGTTGTGTTTCAAGATTTGGATTTAAGCGTGATTATAGTGGGACAGATAATGTTCGGCAGTCTTATGGCATACAAATACAAATATATCTAACCTCCTGGTTCGCACCCTCCTCCGGGATGGGCTCCGTCTCTCCTGTCTTTGCTGCTGCTGCAGATGCCGCGCCAGTACCTGAATCAATAATTCGAGTGAATCATCACAGATACTTACTCATTGTCAGTCGGCACGCACGGGAGTCCCCGTCAGTTTATCAAGGTAGGTAGGTACCGCTAAGAGACTAACCCCGAAGACCACCCCTAAGACCCTAACCCTAACCCCTAAGACCCCTAAGAGACCCAAAGAGACTTCTGAAATGTCTCACCCTGCGACGTCACCGACGCTTGCCTTCCGCCCAACGATCCCCTCTTCTGACTGGAGATTGGCGAAGGACCGGAGAGAGATCCCTGCCGAGAACCGAGTGAAGGCGCCTGCAAGTTTTCTTATTTTTTTACAATGTTTTTAGCAATTACATAGTCTGGTGTGCCCTAAAACAGCACGAATTATTTTACACCATGATGGGTTATCAATGGGAAGAGAGAACGATGTTGATAAAGGAAAGAATCTCTCACCTTGGCCAGCGAGTTCTGCCGTGAGCCCATTGAGGGTATCTTACCATTGCCCGAAACGACAGAGGCCTGCCGAGAGGGAGGGCCCTGCAATGGTACCGATCAAAATGAATGGGCTGCTTTACGTACATTGCGGAGCACAACTAACACCTCACAGCTCGCTTCTTTCTTGTGACCTCTTTGAAATTTTTCCCAGGTAAAATGAGATTGAAATGTCAACCTTGCTTTGCTAATTTGTGCCTACCTTGTAGCCGGGAGGTGGATGGGTTGGTCCGCTTCCCTGTGACGTCGTTGATCCTTGCCGAATCTAAATTTTATATTAATTATAAAATATTTATCATCCAACTGTCAAAAATAACCCAATTTAAAAAAAATGAAACCGACCATCGACTGCTGCTTGGGCAGTGATCCAATTGAGGTCTGTCGCTGCCCGAGGGATATTTGCTTGGATAGCGAGGCTGGAATTGCAAATTTGATCTTTCATTTACAAATATTTTTTATTCTGATTCTTACACGCTCAATTGATTGTCCACGGAACGTTCGATCTTACACACACACGTTGAAACACAACCAAAGGGAGAAATATCGCAAAGAAAAGAAGCAATTCTAAACAAAAAAAATAACCTAGCGAAATTATAATTTTTTTTTTAAATATTATCTTTGATATCACCCTAAATATTTTACTACTCCGCAGGAAATTGAAGAATTTGCATACTCACCCTGTCCGCTCAGTCGCTTCTGTGCAATGGATGCCTGCTTCGCGAGCGACTTCTTCTGGTGGAGTGGCATTTTCTGGAATAATTCAAAATTCTACACTACTCTCGTGTCGATTTCAGATATCTAACCGGGGAAAACGGCAATATATCTGATGACAACTTTATAAGGCGAGAGTCAACGTTAACATCAGATTACATGTTGCGAAATAGTTCGCATCCGACCTCCTGCCGGAAACTAAAATCGATCTGCTCACCGGGAACATCGGGTTCTCTTCCTCCTCACTAGATTCTTTTTGCTCCTCGTCCGCATCTCGCGAGTCGTCCCGCGTGGCCCGGCGGGCTTCCAGCACCTTAAATTTATGTGTAAAATACTTGTTATATACCTTTTAATGTATTAGATCCATTTATAAAAGGGAAATGACAAAAAATGTGTCTACGTCAGCGATTTTGCAGACGTAAGAACAATAGGTGGGACTCGCTGGCAAGGTTTCCAGCACCTTTAATTTACGTGGTTTAGTTTTTGGCTCAAGTCCCACCTCTAGGGAGTAAATACCAAGTATGTCACATCCCCTCCGGTTCCCGACGTTCTTACGGAGACTGCTTTCAAAATGTGAAAATACCGTGATCCCTGTTCAATAGGCAGCTCCATTTGTAAGGAAAAGTTGTTTCGTTGCCTCATATTTTCCCGCTGCATTATTATGCATCTTAGAGAGTCTTAATCAGGCTCTTCATCACGCGCCGCGCATCATAGGCTGCGTGTTGACAACATCTTAGTCTTTATTTAGAATGCCAGAAAAATCCGTCCCTTCATTCCTCGTACTCTCTCATCGTTTAGAGTGATGAGAGAGCACGAGGATTGAAGAGACGCGTTCTTCACTATGATAACAACAATTATAGCTGATATCATGAGGATGGTGCTCAGAAGAAATAGAAGCACAAAAATAGAAGTGCAATAGGCTAAAATCATCCATCAAATATTTTGGATTGTTCAACCGTCTGATCTCATCGTATCACTTTCACCAGAAGATTTAGTTTTATCTTGAAGTCTTGAAACGTATCTCAACAGAACGAAAATGAGGTGATAGAACATGCTTAGAAGAACACATGGTTTGAGAAGAACAACAAGAACAACATCTGATTTTAGATATTTTTTCCTTAAAATAATCACCCTTGCACTTCTCCTAGATTGTTTTATTTTAAATCACAGCGTGCCATTGAGGATCGCCTCCTTTGTTCGCAGCGGCGGTTGTATTCTAATGAGGGGAGAGGGAGAGCGGATCATTTCGCGCCATTCGAGACGACTTTACGGAGAGAAATCGATGGGTGCGGTACAAAATGCGATACCGACGCTAAACCAATACGAAATTCGAAAATCGAGTCCCAACAGATTGTCAGCTAGAAGATTCTCCATTGATCTCTGTAATTTATTTGATCTAACTCCGATTTTAAGCAAAGTTGAGGCAACTTTTGGATGAGAAACGTCGTTTTTCGATGATTTTGAGCTGTTTATCTAGATTTTCAGGCTTCTATGAAAAAACTTCCAAAATCGAGTCCCAGCAGATTGTCGGCTAGTAGATTCTCCATCGATCTATGTATTTCATTAACTCCAACTTCGATTTTTCGCAGAGTTGAGGCTACTTTTTGACAAAAAGAGCTCAAATTGACGATTTAAATTTTTTTCACGGAATTATTGAGTGCATCGAGCATAATTGATTGGTCAATGGTCAATTTCAAATAAGTTTCTAGATAAGCCCCCCAAATAGAGTTTTGCTTCGTCTGTACAAGTTTGAACACGGTTTATTTCATTCCACCCATTTCCGATCGCGCTCATCACTTAAAATGGGGCATAATGAAAGGGAGGGAAAAGAGTACCAAGATTTCGATTCCGCCATGCAAATGAAGTTTTTGATCCGCCTTGGCACGCTGTGTAAATCAATTCTCGACCTAAGAAAATGTTCTCTATCTCTAGATTACCTTTGCCCTCTGCTCCTGCATGTCCTCCGAAAACTGAGGTGGTTCGTCGTCATCCATTGAGCGTGGCTGCTGAAATACTCAAACATAGGGATGATGAAAGGACGGACCGGGAAATGACACCATTGAACATGAAAACACCGATAATACGTGGTTGATTCCAATGCAATTAGTCAAGATGCCTATTGAACGGAGCTGCAAAGAGATGGAAGAGTAAAACTAAGATATGGGATGGCACAACATGATTACGAAATACCATCGACCATGATAAGACGATCAGGTGAGAAAATTGGACAGAAGGGCTGAGAAGAGAAAATAACCAAGAAGTATATATTCGTACTAACAAAATTACTGACCTCGCAGACCTTTCATTTACATTGGAAATGGGGAGATTGGAAAATTATAGACCTCGGAAAGACTGAGAGAAGATTCGCGAAGATTGCACGTAATTCTCTCACATGATGCTTTGGCCTTCATTTTGGGCCCATCGCCAACCAATGTAACACTCTCAATTCCATTTTATCTCTAAGTAATCAAAGCTACCGAGAGAACGTGTGAATTGAAGAGAGCGATGCGATAAAGAGAGAGACCAAACAACCCCATAAGTCATCCTCAGATGGACGTGGGAATGAGTCTTCGGCGAGAAATAGCGTGCGAAAAGGCAATAGTCAGGATTGAAAGATGCGGCGGGTGCGCGTGAAATGAGTATTTGTCTGCGCTATCCGTGTTTGTTAGTGTCTCTAGAAGAATCCATGCAAACCTTGCACGAGGTTTCGCAGATTCACGGCTCCAAATTCTCAGCAAATATTTTGCATTGCACCAAGAGAAAAATAGCGCGAAACCACGAGGAAATGAAATCATGGGGGAATTCTCCTCAGTAAACAACATTCATAGTTCGGCCTTTGCCGCTGCTACGAATTATCGTATCTTGTGGCAGAATTTATAATGTGACGTGGAATCATAAGGTGTTTTCTGTGGCATCAAGGAGAAGCGGAAAACATACTATAGTAGGACTTGGCGATTTGAATACTGCATCACGAGGCAAAATAGACGAAGAATAGGGAGTGAAAAGGAATGCAAAGACAACAAGAATAAGAGACTAACAGCGTCGAGATTGTCCAGAGTGGCCGTTTCCCGTTTTGGACAAGAAGAGAGGGAGGGAGGACTGCCGTCTCTCCATTCCCCATACTCTCTCGCCTCTCGGAGAAAAGCAAAGGAGACGCGAAAATTGCTCCCCGGAGCAATGCGCGCTTTGACCACAGTAAGCAGTAAGTGTCGGTGTGTTTTTCTTTCTTTCACACACTGAGAAAAAAAACAGAAGCGAGGCACAAAAAAGCGCGTGACCTACAGCAGAAGAGATGAGCAATTCTATGAGGTTTTTCTCTATGATTCTATGACCACGGGAATGATGAAATACCACATGACCTACAGCGGGAATGATGCCTGTTGTTGATGATAACGCGATGGGCAGCGGTATTAACAAGGCGAATAAGAAGACTCGAGAATTTGTCTAGATTTCTTCTCTCTTACTCGCAATGAAGAACGGTTCGCAAAAAGAAAGTCTCAAAAAACGCGATTATCAAAGTGCGGAAGCTTCTCAGACTCTCAGACAGTCATAATTACACACCTGATACTTTGATTGATAAACGCTTGGTAGACAAAGATAAATAGCATTTAGAAGAAGAGCAAGAACGCTACTTCTGACAAGATTGAACGTTACAGGAATGGAATGAGACGGATGGAATGGTCCATTTCTCACACTTTCTCGCATCTCTGACTGGCGAGAAACTAAGTGGAATGAAGAGAACGCTCCTTGACGGATGAGATAGATGAGAGTGGAGGAAGCAATAGTCCTGCACTCTCAATTGCACATGCTATCTCACTCAGAGAAACACTCGTCCAGACATATTGTGAACATCACTCAGTAAGCGAGGATGGGATTGGATGAGAAGAAGGGGCAAAGGTCGGAATCTCTTGATTCCCACATAATCTCTCTTCGGTCAGAGAGTAAACGCAAGCAATGAAGAGACTAATTCCTCATTCTGATGGCTATTATCACATGCCGAATTTTACCAAAGAGATAATGCAACAGATACTGATATCATTTGTGCAATATTGGCTAGAACTATAATCGAATTGATTTCATATTGCAAATATCTCGTGGGATGCGAACAAGAGTACTCCTCTGTAGTGCCACTCTTCACTAAGTATGGATTATAATCTCCAGCTTAGTGCGTGCTCGCATGCAAATGAGAGATTCGAGGGGCGGAATTATTGGTTGAGATGTGCTAGAGTTTGATATTTATTTCAAATTATTTGACACGAAACGATTACAAAAATTGAAATTATTCGGAAGAAATGAGCGCGGTGAAAC
Organism: Pristionchus arcanus; assembly: GCA_900490705.1. Lineage (NCBI taxonomy): Eukaryota > Metazoa > Nematoda > Chromadorea > Rhabditida > Neodiplogasteridae > Pristionchus > Pristionchus arcanus. The sequence continues at coordinate 33,985 of LS487914.1, forward strand.
CTAACCTAGTATCAACAAATGTGAACACATACGAGTTGAAAAAACAGTTTAGTTTTATCTGATTCGTTCCTAAAGGACTGTACTAGAGAGTTTTCCAAATGACCGAGAGACCAGTGTTGCGGCACTGCGCAGCAATACTCCCCACATCTCACGGTCTTTCGCTTCAGATCTACTAGAGAGCTTCTCGAGCAAAGAGAACGAAGAGAGGCACCCGGCCATTCTTTCGGCTCCCCCCCCCTTACAGTCCCCTCTCGACGCGGCACCGCATAAACAGGATGCGTCGAGCTAATCTCGGTAAAGATGACAGAAGAGGCAGAAAATAAGAAGAAAAGAGGGACGAAGAGGATTCACAAGATTTCAAAAGGGAAAAGAAAATACGAAATTATTTGAGGCGACTTGAATGTGCGCTATGCTTCTCAAAATGGTTGGCTGCGTAATACTCAATGTGCGAAGAGTGAGAAAATGAAGTAAGATCAGTAGAATATAGTAAAAATTTCAAGTAGGCCTAAAAATGAATGGAATGGCCGAGAACTTGAACATCAATTTCAAGGCGTTCAATCTTCAAGATGACTACAGCGTTCTACTTGGAAGTCTCATAATAGCAACACGAATGCTGAACAGCGCAACATTCATGACGCAATACTCAAGAGGGTCAAAGGGGAAGGAGAAGAAGGAAAATCAGTGCAAGCTCCCCTTCTTCGCCCCTCTTCTCTCTTCTTCTGCATGAATGATGGCAAGCGCACTCCCTTTCTCTTACTTTTTCTCCCCTTCTTCCCCCCTCCCTCCATCCCTCTCCCGACCACCTAAGCCTCCGTCTCTCTCTTCCTCTAGACCACTGCCTCAGATTCCACCACTCTCCTCCCTCCCTTCAACTTCACCTCCCTCCTCCCCCCCTCTTTATCCTCAGTCCTCCTCCCCCCGTGCATCGATTGTCACAGCACACACAAGGAAGGAAGGCGCGCACTCTCTTTCCCACCTTGGTTGGACGAGGATTCCCGGGAAGAATGTCTCTCGGTTCTGAGTCAGGCAACGCTGCTCATTTCGCGCGTTCACTAGCCAGTCACACACTCACTTGTATGGCAGTTTCGAGAGCTTGAAAAATAAATGAGCAGTTTATTGCCATGCCGTTCCTATCGTCTTCTTGCGAGGAAGAGATGAGACAAACAAATGCAAAAATGCAGCCAATGAGCGCCGTTTATGTCTTTCTCGTGGTTTGAGTGACGAAAAGTGTGCAGAATTGGGAGAGAGCATGGACTAAGACAAACATGCTGCCAGTGACAGCCTGAGTTTGCACAAGTATGAGAAGGAAACATGATAATGTCGAGAAAGCGCTATGGAGAGGAATGATGGGAGAAATTATAATTATTCAAGAACAAAGAGAAGAACCTATCAGAAAATAATGAACAAAGATGATTTAGTTGTGATTGTGAAACGTAAATGTGAAAAGTAATGTGAAACTTTAGTCGATCACCTTTCCGAAAACATCAGAACTAAATCTGGAAAATTATGGAAAGTGCGCAACGAATCCAACCGTGAAGTAATCGAGAATATGAGGATGACTGCTCGACAAATTATTGAATTTTCATACGATGAAAAGAAGCTATCAAAAATATTCGCAAATTAACAACTTATGAGCACTGTGAAACGTATGTGAGCACAGGGACAATTTCCCGATAAAATATAAGAAAAAACTCACCACCACCCTCGCATCTCCGCTCATCTCACTGTCCCTTCTCGTCTGCTGTTGAGGACCGGGAAATCCCTCGTCTGCGTCTCTCCCGGACGATCGTCTCCGGTCCTGTAATGCTTGAGATCAGGGACCAAAGATCAAAGACCAGCTGTACCTGACTGGCGACTCGATCGAAGCTTGCCTGCTTAGCTGAACTGGCAGTTGATGAGGCTCTGATCTGGTCCTGAACATTATAATTTGAGCATTTATCAATCATCATGGATACGAGCAAAGAGCTCACCTGCGATGCTACCCTATCAAAATTTTGCTGTTCGATCGACTCTGCTTTGCTGGAGGTTCTTCGTTGCTCCTGGAAATAAGCACTCTTGGCTGGTTTACGTTTTTTAGCACCTCTTTTTTAGTCCCTCGTTTCTTTACTTCGTTTCTTTTTGTTCATCATTCAATTCACCATCCAACTCCCCGTAGCAATGATTCTGACCTGACTCTGCACCCGATCGAAACTCCTCGTCTCCAACGATTCCTGTCTCTCCGACTGCTGGAAAATAATTGTTTCGTCAATGAAGTGATTGCAAAATACCATGATTCCGGTATGACACATGGATGTAAAATGCTACTGATACAACAAAAAGTATCTGATTGACCTGTTCTGAAGACTGCCCTCCATTCTGTCCATTCGCTTCCTTCTCAATCTTCTGATCCCTGTCACTACTCGGACTCTTTGTTGTTCGTGAAGGAGAAGCAAAGGCATCTGACGTGTCCATTGCCTGAAAAATCACAAGAAATTACTCTTGATAAGTCTTGAACGCCTTGTCTTGATGAATGTTATTGTAAATATTGGGTGAAAACAGATATCTGGGGGAAGTCGAGTTTTTAGTACTAACCTGATCAGGAAAGAATGCTGCGCAGGTCTCGGGCGGTTCGGGTGAGGTGAAGGACTGAAATAAGGAATATAAAATAATAATATCGGATACATAACGTCGAATTTAGTTTATCTACTACAAGTGAGGACAATAGTAGTAGGAACAATGAGATTAATTGTTGAACATGAGAGAGGCGCAGCAGTTGAAGAATCAATCCTAGAAACGAATCACAGCGGACCAAATTCACGTTCCTCCCAAGTGGGGCTGCCTTGCGAGGTTTCACTTGCGTGGCTCAAGAAACTCAATGCTTTCTTGGTTACCGAAGTGAAGTTCTCAGGGCCGGGAAGATATCTCTCACGAAAATTCTCACAAATGTCATGCGCAGATCTTAGGAGGAGGGATACGAATTGTCAGAAAAATGCTAGGCTCGACAGGAAATTGCTCTCTCCTATTGGCATGCTATTTCTCAAATCTCTCACTTTCAAAAGGATGAGCAAAAGAATGAAAGAATTTCTTGCAAAGACATCTCAAAAATAATCGAAAAAAGGGATTTGCGAGCAACTGGGCAGAGAAAGAGGAAGGAAACCGGAAATTATAGATGAGGTTAGCAACGTGAGGAAAGCGTTTCGCTCCTCCCACCTAATCGCGTTAGAGCGCTCTCCTCATTTAGCCTTGTCTATCGTCTTCTTTCACCGTGAAAGAGGTTGTGAAAAATAGTAAATGATGCGAGAATTCTCAGCAACATCGAAACCGCGCTTTCTAGTTTCAAGAACTTGCAAGATCTACGGAGGGAACATTCTATTGACGATTTTTTTAAATATTATTATTTTTATCGAGCTAAAATTCTTCCAATTGTATCAGAAAATATGAAGAATCAAAAATGGAGATGTTGAAACATAATCACAATCGCAAAGGAAATCTCGGTAAGGCGGAAAAGAGAGAGTTTGTGTGTATTCTAACGTAGAAGGATCTACTCCCACCTTCCTCCTCATCATTCCCGGAAAACATTATAATCATGAGTTATTATTCAGCTTGTTGCACCTGCCCTTGGTAATCGAATTTCTTTCATGAGATAAACAAAATCAGAGAGTGGTTAGGTTTCAACAAGTTTCTGAGGCAATTTTATGAAAAATCCCTCCTTTAGAAATCATTACTACGAAACCTGCCTATCAATAGAGAACCCGAACGTATCAGATTGAGTCAATTTTAAATGTTCGTCCTTTATTCGCACACTTTTCACGTAGAAGTAACCTGTGTCTGATCCATTCTCTCCTCGAAGTTCTCCCACTCGACACTGCTGCGACGATGCTTGACGGGCACTGCTGGGGCCTGGAATATTATTATTATTTTAATAAAAAAAAGTCTTATATTTCCATGAAATCAGCGCAAGATTTGAGAGAGAGAGAGCACCTTTACTGACATCAAGCGAACGCGTGAGATTTTTTCGAAATGCGTTTGGGACAGATATGCTTCAGTGATGCGCTAAATATGCATTGTACTGCCCAGTTTTGATAGTCGGGTGTAACGTCTGAGAAAAAAAATATCTTTTTTTGCTTACATGCCATCTGTACATAAAGAATTTAATCTGGAGCTTTGCAAATGAACAAGGGAAGATGCGTAATGATGCGTAGTGGGGTTCAGTAAGAAATGAAAAAAAACCTCTCGAACCTTCTTCTTGTAAGCAGGCTGCTTCTCCATAATGTCTTCATCGTCGTCCTCCGCGTCAGAACGGTAGTCGATAGCCGATCGGATCTGAAATATCGATCATCGAGGAATGGTTTGATGGGGGGGGGGGGGGAGGGATGAGGGTGCACGCTGGAGAGGCCGAGCTATTGGCAACTGGTGGAATACAACTTATGAAGAATTCCGCCCCATCCTCTTCTAGCAACTATTGCCTGAAGTGATAAATTGATTGATTGATTGATGGTTTGACTCTTTCTCTCTCTATTTCCCATTGTCTCTCGCTTCTCAGATAGATCGTTGCGAGACTCACAAGCCGTAATTTACGTTCCAGAACTGCGGGAAAATGATGATCAATTCATCTTCTTTTTTTTACATCTACTATTGTATATCGAAATAAAATAAATAAATTCGAATGAGGTCAAAGGATGCAAACTAGGGTTGGCTAAACGATATTCTAAACGTGGCAGGTTTAGCTCCCCCTACGCTCTATTCCCCTGAGATCGGAAGCACTCTCTTCGTTTCGCGTGCTCTCTCGCTCTCAACTAGGGGAGAGGGAGCTAAACCTGCCACGTTTAGAGTATCGTTTAGCCAACCCTAATGCAAACCTGTGCCGGTATCTGCGCCTGCATGTTGTCCACAAAGTCCGCGTAAGATTGAGAGGCGGTGCGAGGACGGCGGGCTGAAATGTATTGATTAGCATGGTGAAGGACGTAGTCACTTTCTGAATGTCATAGCACTACTTTTTAGTATCCCGACCCCAAAAATGCTTGTTGAATTGATGACAAAGTGCAGAAAAAATATACTTATGCTCCTAAAGGAGGACTACGAAGTACTAAGAGTACTAAGAGACGTGATGATTTTGCAACAGTCCTCAGCACTATCACTCTTCCTCAGGGTGACTTTCGGAATGTTCGGGACATGCTTGCATCATCGGACTCCTTTCAGCCATATTTTTTGCTACTTCCCAGAAGTTCTAATTTGCTAGTAGACAGAGCAGCAAACAACTTCCGCTTCAAAGCCAAACAAATAGGTTTCAAGAGTGTTTCAAAGGCTAAAATTGTCAATGTTCAGTAATTATTCGAACTGTTTTGCCAAATACAAAACAAAATCTCACCAGGAATCGTGACTCTAATCCGCTGCTGCTCCCTGCTTCTCCTCTCCTCCTCCTGCCGCTTCACCTCCTCTTCAGGCAGGACGAAAGCGAAGGTCTCCAGGGCGCAAGACTGGAAATGGAGGAGTGATCTTTGATCTTTAGATTGTTTTTTATCTCTTCCCGGCAGAGAAGCAAGAGATCATAAATTTGTCCTCAGCTTCAGATTCTCGTCAACGTCTATCAGACGGTAATTGCGGGGTATTATTAGCATCATCGGACAATGTTTGTGATCGATTGGCCAAGATTGATCAACCATTTCCATCCATATTTTGACAAATTTTGTCAGTTTGATTAGATATTCCTAGTAGAGAAAGAAGGGCGTCAGACAAGGAATGTGACGGATCTTTCGTCGTGACTCCTCAATTCAGTTCTAGAGCAAGTGATACCGCCGTCTCTTCATTTCACACACTCTCTCGTCGACCGAGCGGACGAGAGAGTGTGCAAAATGAAGAGACGGCGGTATCATTTCTCCAGCTCAATTCAGAACCTGAGTCGGAGTGGTCGGTCTCGGCCGGCTCTGCAGCGATGCGGTCTTGGCGTGGTGGTCACGAAGGGCGGCTGAGAAAGCGTCCTGAATTTAATCATTTACGTTTGAAATTCATTAAAAAATATGAAAAAAAGTGTGAAATGAGTTTCACGCAGATCATAAGTCCTTAGAGCTGGTGAATAACGCAATGAATCTTCGGCTTTCTGGACAGAAAAGTTAAATACTCGAAAAAACTAACCGGATCCCCTCCCACGTTCGTTGGCCGCGCGGGCTTGGGAAAGGCTGAAAGATCAAAGATCACTTTCTTATTCAAATTCAAAAGTCATTCTTGATTAAGATAAACTCGTCCTCAGCATTAGCTATTCGTCACTATCTCTCGGACGGGGAAATATTCGCATCATCGGACTATTTTATTGTTTTAAAATTTAAATTAATTAAATTATTATTTAAATACTCACATAATTCCTCGGGCGACACTTGCTCGACGTCAACGGAAACCTCCTCTCGAAGGAGAGAGCGGTGAAGTTCGGTTTCCTGGAATTATTTAGAATTTATGAAGATTTGTTTCAGTTGAGTTTCACGATTTCGTCAAGAAACAAGGAATCTAGCGGTAAACGATGTGAGTGACCATTCAAGTTCATAAAATTAAAAATCGAAAATGTATTTAGCATGAGTTATCAATGGACATTACTTTGTAAATTTACTTCAAAATGGTCATCTTGTACATCTACTCTATCTTCTAATATTAAATTCTAGTTAAAACCTTACCAACCGTTCCACCATCATTATTTTCAGGCTTTCGAGCACTATTTATACCTGTTCCACATGGCCCGGCCCTGGCACGGTCATCTTGTACTTCTGCGTCTCGCCCATTGTGCGGTCCTCGCCCGTGTCTTTGAGCTGAATGAAATTACAATGATATTCGAAAAATTAGCGCTACTACGCGCTCGAAATGTGAAAAGTTACGTGTAATGTTGGTGGATTAGCTGTTTTCTACCGTGACAGTATTCACAGACCCGGTTTGAAGCGTAATTGCAGAAAGACGAACACTCGCATTTGCCGTAAAACAATCTCTACAGAGACCTATACAAGTTTGACATAAATGAGAAGAATCCTACCCTCTCATAAACAGGAAATAAAATATTTGATTTTAAAAAATGTGCACTCACCACCTCCACAATCGTATCATTCGTGTTCTCCCGCTTCATTGACGAGTTGTCGTCCGAGTAGCCTGCAAGCGGAAAATATTAATATTTATTTATTTTATTTTTTAATTTTTAAAAGATAAATATTTAATTTTTTTTTCTAGACGAGCTGCGTCGATCTTATTGGAGCATAACCAAGCCTTCGGACCAAGAAGATAGCGTGAAGCATATCCGATTTTAGAACAAATTGAGGAAGCCTAGTGTCATTGTACAGAACTTCAGGCAAAAAAAATTCCAAATAAGATTTAGATCGATACTTACCCAATTGATCAATATCCAGCGATGCTGGCAGGCCCGGCACAGGCGGAAGATCGCACTCGATCGACTGAGTGAAGGAGCGCATAGCGCGAAGGGATGACTCTGGAATTGTTTGTATTTTTATATGAACTTTGCCTGAAATTGGCTTAATTTCAGGTAAGTTTCCCTGTCTGTTGGAATGTGTTTCACAGATTGTTCAAATGAACCAAGTTGTCTAATCTGGGATGGTTCAGACGCATCTAGGCCATAACAAAACTCCATTTTTTTCCATTGTAGCTACTATTACAGTATTTTCATGTAAATTGTTTTTATAAATCGTTCATCCTAACCATTATTCTCCTCATAGCTGGCCTCCTTGAAGGCAGCTCGGCCTCGGTTCATTTTCCGACGATTTGACCGATTTTAAGAAGAAATCATCCTGAAATTACTCGATTCATCCTGGAAATGCCCAGAAATACGCGGAAACGGCCGGCCGAGTCAATTAGATTTGCACGGAGACTCGCGCGCGTTCCATTCACCGCTAATGACTCAAGGAATAGGGGACAAATATAGTGCGCAACGAGTAGCATGTTCTCCTATTCGAACTGGCTCTCACACGAAAAAGGATGCAAATTGCTTAGAAATTGATATAATTTAATGAAGAAGTGATAAAAACAAGAAAAAGAAAGAACCAATAGTGGAGCGAAACTGGAAAGAAAGGGAATTGAGAAGTGTCCATTAGAGCCCATTAGAAGCCTATGAGGTAATTCGGGCAAAAGTATAAGGAAAATGTGTTGGAATAATGGGAAAACTGCGAAAGAAACGGAATCGAGAAGTGTCCATGATGTCAACTCGCAGAACGGCGGGAATGGGAAATCGACACGGCGGCGTAACGAGAAAAAAGGGAAGAAAAGAAGGGGTTAGTCGACTCGGGAAGGGGAAGAAAAATGACTTCTCCCTATCCCATGCTATCTTGCTTCTTATGAAAGTGGGCTTATGGAGAGACATCGTAAGTTGAGTAAGTAAGGAAAAATAGACTCATCATTTTTTTTTCAAGACCTCTTTTGTACTAGTCTGTTAAGAGTACGTGGTAATGGAGAGTCCTCTTACTCAAGTAAGAAAAGAATAATGATCCCATCATTCTTCATGCCCTCTTCTAACTTTGACGGAGAGTGCGCATAATAGCGAAATGCATTACTAGAGTATGTAAAGAATGAGGGTCATGCATTATGCCCTATACCTATTCTAACAGCCAGGGAAGACGCATTATAGATAAATTCCATTAAAAAACCCATTATTCATGCCCTTTCTTATCTTCTGGCCGCGAGTGAGAGTGCATTATTGAATACTCAATATTCGAGTAAGAAGAGCTCGTCATTTTCCATACACTCTTCGTTGTCTCACTGAGTGTTTGCCGGTAACAGGGAGACCTACTAACTCGAGTAAGAAAGGGAGTCGTCGAGGCGCGGGAAAACGGCGAGTGTTGAAGTGGTTATGATGGGGGCATGAATAGAGAAGAAGGGAAGTGAAATTTCTAGGAAGGAAGGGATTTTTTGCAAAGAGAACCATAGTTCATTTCCCGGTCTGTCCCATATTTGCTCTCTTGCAGGAGCATCTTCGTTTTAATTAAGAGCACGATCGTTATTCTGCTCCTGCACTTCAAGTATTCACAGACACGAGATAGTATGAAAAATGAGGAGTGAAGCCTATGAACCCAGGCATGGAAGAACATATCGAGAGGAAGGGGAAGTTTGGGCATACATCATGTAGGCCCGGAAAGACAGAAGACTTCCCTCACTCGTCAAACCAAGAAAAGGGAGATAAACTGGGCGAAAGCAAGGCAAAATCGCGTTCAGTTGGGCGCTGAAAACAAAGCAAATTTTGCTGCTTCTGGGATGATAGGAAGCCAGGAAATTTGCAGGGATGATTTGCAAGCGAACACCCTTAAATGGAAGATAGCCAAGGCAATCGTGTTTTTCGAGTCAGAAACTCGAGTCTCCTTTAGAGAACCGGGCAACAAGCAGGTGTTTCGAGTGGCGGGAAACGTTCTAGTATGTAGTTGAGCTGTGAACAAGACGACTATTGCCAGTGCTAGATACCCAGAAAATAAAAGGAATGTTGAAAGGAAATATGCGTTCCATGCAGCTCTAATTGACAGTTTCGGCATAACAAACGAGCGGAATGCATAATAGTGGGTGGAAGCAAGGGTTCTGCTAAATAAATTATTACCTTTGTACAAATAATTGAAAAACGAATGCCTAGACTCCTTCAGAAGCTTTTAAAAGCAAGAAAATACGGAAAACAACAAAGAGTCACGCCGTGAAATCGGGAACAATAGCCTGCTTGGGGTCGCGGAATACTAGTTCTGATGCGGTTAAGGGGGGGGGGGGGGGTTAAAGGGGACTGCGCGACTACACGAGAGACCACGGCAAAGGCGTAGAGACATCGATTCCGGAGAGGGAATAGAAGAGGGAGGGAGAGGGAGGGTAGAAAGGGAGCTAAAGCCTCATGGAAGAAAGGAGGCAGAGAGAGACAGGGTGTCTAACGCGAGAGGGAGAGAGAGACGGGTCTCGGTGAGAGAAGGAGGAGGGAGGGAGATGGATGGGATGGGATGGGAGAAACCTTATCCTTCTTCCTGCGCCCTTGTTGGGTGAAAGGGGAAATTGGGCGAATGAGTCAAATGACGTCAATTTGTCTAGGTAGCATCGTGGAATCGCTGCATGGAATTATTTGTGTATTCTGTCAGGTGCGAAACTGCGAGTCCGTTACCAGTATGTCATTCTTATGGAAACATGAGAAGTAATATTGAAAGGATTAGTGGGAATGTACTAGAGAGTCTCATCAAAAGTCGTCTTGTGAAGAGTAAGGTCTCTCTATTTGGCGTACTCTCTCAGCGAGGGATCCACCATCTCCTTTCATGAGCATCCATCACTTTGTCCACACCCTCTGGCGCTGTCAGAGAGTCCCGGAAAAGACAATGCTCTGGGTGAGGAATTCGTCTCTTCATTCCTCGTACTCTCATGGTCAGAGTGGGGCGAGAGAGCACGCGGAATGAAGAGACGGATTCTTCACACTGTCAGCCCTATTCAGTAGGCCAGTGAAAACATGGTTGGTGAGATGGATGACCTGACTCTCACATTTGGCAATGCTATCCCGTTTCTCTGATGGCCTAGAGATAAGGCAAAGTGAAGAGACGAGAACATCGCTCCTTGGTGAGATTAGTGAAGGCAGTTAGTCTCTTGGGGCATGTGAGAGGGCGCAATTTGCAGACAACATACAACGTTCGCTGCCAAAATTGATCTCTCTGCAGGGCGATTGCAGTCTACCTAGAACCGAATAGATAGCAAAATAGCGGCTTTGCGTAACCGACTACAAGGAAGAACTCGATGAAAATAACAAAGCACTGTAAGCGTATTCACTAGTGTGCAGCAGAAGCTTGACTAATCGTGATTACAGTCGAGAGATCTAGGAATCCAACTGGAGCAAATCGAAGCAAACAAACAGATCATGTAATTGAAGCAAAGAAACGCAAGACCACCCCGCAAGCCTGGTCTAATTGGTAATGGTATAAAAACATATGCTTGACTAATCAGATCTTGTAATCGAAGCAAAGAAACAGATCTTGCATAAGACTAACGCGCTTTTACGCTAAATTTACTGTCTTTACATAAAATCTGAATACAGCATGAGCTTCTTTGTTTCATTGCTCAATTTCAATCTTTTCTGATACAAATCTTTTACCAGTTAACACGATTAGTCAAACTGCTGTTGCACACGAGTATAAATATTGAGAAGGACTGTCATTTAACAGCCAAGACAGATTTGTATCTGTGTCACTGCTCCTTCATTTGGATATCCACTTCATATTCTCATGGTTTCTCTGCAGGATTCATCAAAAGTGATGCTGCTCTTGATTCTAATTAATGTGGTGAGCCTATTCACTTCACTAAAGTTCGCAGTACGGGCCGCCGTTTATTCATTTCATACATTCTCTCGCCTCCCTGACCGGTGAGTGTGTCAAATGAAGAGCCGAATATCCGTATTTTGAACTCTACATTCACCCTATTCATACTGTTATAATATCTTTCCTAGATCCCTGCGTCTTCCTTCGATACAGCAGCTATCACTGTAAGATGGACATCAACGAGTCCATCAATATCCATGGTTCTAGGCTCCAAAAAGCTGTTATACGCAAATCGACACTACAACGCCGTTCAATATTCTTGAGAAGGCATTGGGAAGTCAAAGTGACTGCGAGATTCTGTGTGATTCGAGAGCAACGGTATCTTTCTTTTCTCAAATCGGTAGATAAGCAGTTGAAATTTACAGCGTGTAATTTTGACATGTGATTAAACGTTGAACTTGTAATTGTGGAAAGTATGTAGTCCGAGGGAGGCATAGCGCAAGGGGCGTACACAGTGGTTAAAATAAACATCTTCCGCTCGTCGAAAATGCATTGAAGACGGAACTACCTTTATCTTTACCTTTTTATGTTTCAGTGCTCCGGATTAGCCTACAAAGCCACTGCATTGCCCTATCAGTGCGTCCTTCTCTCCTCGGAGATTCCCAATAAGATGTGTGCTGCAAAGACTACGATACTTGTCAAAGGATGTGGTGGGATGGTTATGTATATTTGGATTTCAATTGCACATCAGAGCAGTGATAAGCCTGAATAAATTCAGATAAGCCTGAATAAATTCAGAGACCACAACCGAACAGACGACTACGTCTACATCTCCCTCAACTACGACGATAATCGGTAGATCGTTGAAAGAAAAGAGATAATATTTTCCGAAAAGTATTAATATCATTTCAGCTCTTCTTCAGTTGGATGGTCCCATGGTCTCAATAAGTTCCTAACAAAATTGACTGGTCTTGTTAGATACACGTGATAAGCCTGATTATATTCAGAGACCACGACCGAACCGACGACTACTTCTGCATCTCCCTCAACTACGACGATAATCGGTAGATTGTTATAAGAAAACAGATCATATAGGATGGCGTAAACTGAGAATATTGCACATGGGTCGCGGATGGCCTCTCTAAGCATAATGATTTCTGACTTGTCAGTGTAAAATTAAAGCTTGCGATTAAATGCAAAACGTAAGTGAATGTGCAAATTGGAGTCAAATTTTTCTGGCAATATTTTGCACTGCACTTTTTCGTCATTTTTTTCTGACAAGAATTTGCGATGCGAATTATTGTCATATTTTTCTGACAATATTTCGCATCGCGAATATTTGTCATATTTTTCTGACAATATTTCGCATCGCGAATAATTGTCAGATTTTCCATTTCCTGACACAATTTTGCGGTGCAAAATCTTGCCATTCTCCGGAGGAGAAGAAATCGAAAAATATGTTTCGTTCCCTTTATCACTTGAAGATGAAACATAACACGTTCCTTTGAAAGATTTCCTGATCCCAGCGAAACAGAAGTCAAAATATTCAACTTTCGCGATTTAAAAAAATATAGTGCATTATGTTAGAATGAATTCTTTGCTATTGCTAATTTGACCCATACTTTTTTTTGTCTTTTCATCTTCAAATGTGTTTCATCTCCAAATGATAAATGGATCGAAGCACAATATTTCTACTTCCCCGGAAAATGGCAAGAATTTGCACCGCAAATTTTTGTCAGGAAATGGGAAATCTGACAACAATTCGCATCGCAAAATCTTGTCAGAAAAATGGCAACAATTCGCATCGCAAAATCTTGTCAGAAAAAAATGACAACAATTCGCATCGCAAAATCTTGCCAGAAAAAAATGACAACAATTCGCATCGCAAATTCTTGTCAGATAATTTGTGAAAAATGAACTTAGCAAAAAATGTGCTTCTATGATCAATCAAGCAAAAAATAACCATTCGTTTTCCAATAAAGCAGAATGTTTGCTAAGTAGATGCCACGACACCTGTGCAATATTCTCAGTTTACGCCATCCTATATTTACCGAAAAATATCAAAATCGAATCGGCACTACTCCTGTTGGCTGGTTCTATGTTCCAACAAGGTCCCAACTGGTCTTTTTAGATTCTCGTAATAACCCAAATTATTATATATTCAGATACCACTACCAAAGCGACAACTGCTTCTACCGCAGAGCCGACAACCACGCAGAAGCGTAAGATTAGCTGAAAATAAATTTATATTTCCTATTTCTATTTCTATATTGCTATATTTCTTTTTTCGAACACACTACGAGTATAGCAACCAGTGGGAACACATAGCGTAAAACTGCTGGACCTTTACATTTGGCTTTATCTCGTCCACTTCAATGCTACTCAAAACATTTGTTTAGGCCACGTGATTGGATTTGTGGAGGTTGTCGATCCGGATTCGCTAACACTCAACGTTTACAACGAGAAAATCGACGTGTCCAAGGATCCGGAGTGGAATACTGCGACGGTAGGTATCACAACGAAAAATTCAGATCTTGGCACGGAATGAACGATATGAGGTCGTGCGCGGTCGATTCTCTGAAAGTGTGTTATTTGGGGTTCTCAAGGGTGCTAATGACTGATGAAAAATGTTCAGTTAAAAAAAAAAGAAATCTTCAGTTCATCAAGATTTCCGTGCTCAGCACTGCCGGATGTACGATTACTGTCACGGACGAGCATGGATCCGTCACTGGTATGTAGCATAGGGATAGCTTATTGTTAGAAAGACATGCCGCTCCTCATTTCACGCACTCACTCGCCTCTCTGACCGGTGAGAGAGCATGTGACATGATGAGATCATTTCTTGCCAAGTGGGCAAAACCATTGGCGCTGCAGGAATCGAACCAACGACCTTCCGATCACGTGACGGTATGCCACTGAGCTACAACTCCCCTTACAGGCACCCTCAGCTCCATCAGTGAACCCAAAACGGCCACGGTCAGCAAGATCAAGGAGGTCGTCGGTGTGTGTACTTCTAGTTCTTTTGATGATGACACCATTGAATTTTGAGTTCTTTTCTTGCTCAAACTTTGAGACGCCTGACAAAATGTGTTCTTCATTACAGTGTTGTCGCCCGTATATTCCCCTCTTTCGATTGTCATGCACATTAATTTTTCGTTAATCTTTCAAAAATATTTGCATCGAATCTGAATAAAGGCTGTTCCATTGTTTCGACTCAAGGGCAAGATCTGTGACTGTCCCAGATCTTTCCATGTAAACACGATTAGTCAAGCTTCTGTTTCACTTGAATGAATACACTAAGTGAATCATGCATCGAGATCTTACATATAGTCGACAAAACAGAGTCGTTGTCCTGCTATTCTTTGGTTGTGTCTGCACTTCTCGACATTCGCTCATGGTTCTTCTGCTGGATTCTCCTAGTGCAATGCTGCACTTGCTACTGATACTTGCGGTAAGGCAAAGTTTACGAAATGTAAATATCACAGTTTTCAGACCACCGTCTCATCAAGCTCTTCGGACACTGAAGTGGTAAGATTATCTGCGCATGGTTATTTGCAGGAATCATTTAGATCACATGCTACACTAGTACGGAAACCTCTACACCGTACTATGTTCTCGAGAGAGCAGTGGGCACTCAACGGGACTGCGAGATTATGTGCGATGCGAAGGCCACGGTACAATTATTTATTTTATTAAGAATTCAAAAAATATCAATGCTTTCTAGTGCTCCGGATTCGCCTACAAGGTCACTTCACTGATCAATCCCTGCGTCCTTCTCTCTTCAGTGATTCCCAATAAGATGTGTGCTGCAAAAACGATGATCTTCATCAAGCAGTCTGAGGGATGCGGAGGTAGGCTATAATTTTTAAAAATGAATTTAATTATCAGAAATCTGAGTACGGTCAGTATTTGGATGCCTATTTTTCGCTTCAATCCGTGAAAAAAACAATTAACATCTCTCAACAGATCCGCCGACAACGTCGACTACGTATTCGGGTGGTAGACGTAAGCGAAACTTCATAACTTATCAAACACAATTAGCTAACGGATTAAAATAAACACTAAAAGTTGCACTTTTTAAAACTAATTTCTTTGTTAGATCCCTTGGCTGATCCGCCCGCGACTGAAGCGACGACGACAGAACCGTTGCGCGCAGGTAAGCAAAACTCTGAAACATTTCAAAAAAATTACTTCAAGTCTACTAAACTACAATTTCTTTCTCAGGCCCCATACTACCGGAAGGATGAGCGGATACTAGATGATCGAGAAGTTGTATTAATGTATTAATGCATAAACAATAACTTTTATAAAGAATGTCTGCCTTCATTTGTGCACCTATCGTGTTTCAATTAACGCATAAATAAAAGGCAGTGATCTTTGCATTTGTAGACTCGTTAATTTATCCGAAGCACACCATGTTCTCTCCAGTACAATAAATCATGTAACGCATGAATGAGTTCACTTAGCCAGCCACTCCTTTACTTAGTGGGCATGGATACCATTTTCACTACGGCGTTCTCTGCTACATCTAGTACGGGTTCCTTCTCATTCTTGTCTGCCGATTCTCCCATACCTTGCTCAGCATTCCTTCTGGACTTGAGACCATGCTGCTTATTGTGCTCATTGTCGGAGTGGGCACAACAGTGGGAGTCGAGATGGTCGCTACGACAGTGGTTAGTCTATCTCAATTAGAGTGCGCAATACGGGTCGCCGTCTCTTCATTTCACACACTGTCTCGACCGGTCGAATGGCGAGAGAGTCTCTAATCTCAATCTCTTCTCTCCGAGTTCTCTGATTTGATCACCAGTACAGAAACCTGCAGATATACATATTTCGATCAAAACGTACGATACTCATTAGACATCTTGAGGCCAGGAATCCCCTCACCACCTGCTACGTTGCCAACACCACGTCTACTCCCTATGATGTGCTGGAGCGGGCGAAAGTTGATACTCAGAAGGATTGTGAAACCCTGTGTGATACGAAGCCAATGGTTTGAGTTTCGAAAAAAAACATTTCTTATTTGTCATTTAAGTGCTCGGGCATCTCCTTCAAACAGGATTCGGCCACATCTTGCGTTCTGCTGTCCACGACTAAACTGGATAAAGTCTGTTCGATTCCCACGACGATATTTGTCAAACAAGCCGAGGGATGTGCAGGTGTCAAAATTTGCTTAAATTTAAGACATAGGCCACCTTTTCAGGGCTCTTGGGAGAGCCATCCACTACCATTCCTCTCCCAGAATGCAAGTCGGATTGTTTTGCGGGCTGGATCTGGATTGAAGATCCGTTCCAGCCGGATGGTGAAAAAGTTTTTTGCGGAAGCAAGGACCTCTCCGCGTTTAAGTGGAAAGACATTAGAGTATTTTCGGGATGAGATATCCAATGACCAATCTCTTCTTCAGCGATTCCTTGTTGTATCGGACAATACCTGTCCAGTCACCGTCAACGAAGGGACGGATGGCGAATTCGTTCATACTGGACTCGAGAAATCCTATACAACGAAGGACGGAATTGTTGGAGTTACTGCGTGCTGTTTTAGGAGTTGACAACGCCGACAGTCAAATTATTCATGTTCTTGAATTTGAATGCAATTTGGAAACACGTTTTTGGTTCGTTACAGCATGCAAGCTTACAGTCTCAAAGACATCCGGGATACGCTCAATCACAATCAACTGTAGAAGTTGTAGGTGTTCCCTGCTTTTGGTAAAGGAACAAAACACACTTTCAAGAGGAGGCAGTTTCTCCGTATTTGCAAAACGCTCGACAACTGCTGCATTCCAGTTGTGTGAAATCTGAATAGATAAATGCACATAATTAACTGTTTGCGGATCTAAATCTAATGCCGAATCTGTATTATATTTGCGTTGATATGAATTATATTTATAAATGATTAAATATTATTATCGTACCAATCGAAGGCTGTCAATCGATTCCGGGGTCAATGCACACTATGCGTCTGATTATATCCACCGGGAGACGGGCAATCGTTAGTTCTCCAGACGTCATGAAGAATTCTGAAACCGCAAGCTCAGATTTACGTATTCCTTAGATTTTCATGGATTGCTTTTTTTCAAATAAGCGTCTGTTTTCAAAACGACTCTTCCACAGTTTCTTAGTGTAAATTTCTTTTTCTTTCGCAGTTCGAGTTGAAACAACAAAGGTCGGATAAGAAAGAAGATAAAAGCCATACTCTGAATCAGCCTGTATAAATAGCATAAGCGTGGGAGTGGAGCAAATGAGGGATATTGAAGTAGTTCATATCCGTAATCCGTATATTTCGCAAAATACGCATCTTGATTGACTGCAATCAAGAGATGACGAGCCTCTCTTAACTCTAATTTCGTATTATTTCGCACAAGTCAGACAGATGAGAGAGCATGCGAGTTGAAGAGAATTCGCCTGCGCCGTCACTAGTACATACTAGAGTTCGAAATACGGGTAATCGTCTCTTCATTTTACACACTCTCTCGTCACTCTGACCGGTGAGAGAGCACGTGAAATGAAGAGACGTTTACCCGGATTTCGAACTCTAGTTACTATAGTACATACTAACTACGGCTCTGATGATCGGTCTGATCGTTAACGAATTCTCGTAATACCACTGTCTGTCTAGTTCTCTCACTGATCATCAGCCTATGTCTACCGCGTCTGACAAGCATTCTTGAAATGGCAGGTGCTTTCCTATCTGGAAATGCAGCGTCTGAAGCTATATATTGGGCTTCGTCGGTCTTCAGAATCCCTTCTATTCAAAGAGCGAAGATGATCGAAATCGACCACTTTAACTGGATACTGGCCCTGATGTTCTTCGGCATCACAGCGGCTTGGACGATATTGGGAGTGCTGTGCAATCTACTGTTGATTGTAACTACGATAAAGACGAAGTGAATATATTTTAAATATTGTTTATTTAATATTTAAATTTCAGAACAATGCGAACCACATGCAACGTCTTGATTGCTATCTGTGCATTGAGTGATATCCTGCATGAGGTATGCACATTTTTTGTTTTGTTTTTGTTTTTTTCTCACTTTAAATCGGTGGGACGAACGCAGAAAAATACGACTAATCAAGTAAATAGCAAAAGAATAACACACAATCTCTCAGTTCGGAACGCTCGCTCAATTCCCATCCGTCTTGGACCCGAACTTCGAGATCAGTAGCAGTCAATGCGTTGCTGTCATGGTTAGCAAATGTTATCAGATTAAGAATACTTAAGGATACTTAAGAACCACTTGAGAGGATTAAGGATTAAGCAAATCTGAGCCCCTTCCAGTTCCTTCCGGGCATCGGAATCGCCATGGGCTGTGCGTGCATTCTTTGCGTTGGACTAGACCGAATGTTTTCTGTGATATTCCTGGCTCGCTATCGAGCTATCAACAGAGTGCACTATAACGCAGTAACCTTTTCAACCATCATAATCATCATCATTTTTTCGGGTAGAAACTTGAGAACAATAGGGGTCATACAAGAAAAAGGAAAATGAATTCTTCTTGCAGTGAATACAAGCAGAAATTTAATGAATCCTTTTCAGATTCTCGCATTCATGATCTTTGTTTACTGCCTAATCATACCCATTCTCATGACAACGTTCTACCAAGAAGGGTGAGTTCACTGAGGTGTGAGAATGCGTCTCTTCATTCCATGTCATCTCTTACTTCTCTGACCGATGAGATAGTGTGCAAAATGGTCTTAGCATTTTTGCAAAGCGTTCCTGAAAAAGCTAATTTATTTCAATTCATGAAAAATCATTGGTAAACAAGTAATGTCTTCACAGAAATCATTATTTGTCTAGCAGCTGGTATGGAAACATATTGACAGATGTTTTCATGCCAGGTGCTAGCCAGGATTCTTCCGTGAATATGAAGAGAATCACGCAAAAATAGTTACCACATTTTTTCAGCAAACATCCGGTTCCATCAAGCGTTATCACCAGATATAAAATACGCGTGCACCTTACCATTTTTTATCCTTTTTCAGCCAAGTCACCTGCGAGATTCTTACACCGTATCCGGGGCAAGGCGTGGAACTGCTAGTCCGATTCACTCTATTTATCAACACCACTAGTGCCGTGGTGTACTTCATAACGTGGATCGGTCTACGAAGAGCGGCGAGTGAGTGCAGTAAAGTTGGATGATGTATCCCTCACATTTCGCAAAACGCTCTCATTTCCTTAAATGTTAGTGAAAAAGAGAATATATGACTTGCAGCCATAGAGTACAGTATGCATGCAACGAGAAAAATGGCTTAACCCAAATTCGTTATCATTCTGTATTGAAAATTCTGTATTGCAATTATTGTAGAAATATCCAAAATAGGAATGTGAACACCAAGGTTTTATTTTCTAATTTTCTCTTGTTCTCTTCAGGCTCAGACTCAATGAAGCGCATTGTCAAGTCGCTGTTCATCATTGTGACAGTGGACATTAGCGGTTGGATTATAACGCCTGGGATGTTCGGAATATTTCTCAGACTTGGATTAAATGGTAGGCAATCAAACGAGAACTTTCTGAATGAGAACTAAATATGCCTGTCGGTACAATGGTGACCGTCCTGCCTAGTATGAAATTCAGACAACTCGATTCGAAAACTTGAATTCAGATCAACAATTGTTTGCGTGGGGATACTTCTCGAGAATCTTCATCAACATTGCCCTTGCTGTGAAGATGTTTATCTACTACACTACGAGGTTTTATTTTTTTTCCTTTTCGTATCTCTTGAGTGGTGGCAGAGTTGGTGAAGATTGGAGGATTGAATTATATTTTTATTTCAGCACTGAGTATCGTTCTGCTATCAAAGCGGTCATTCGGAGAAAAAAAGCGAATAATCTCACGAAAACTATCACATGGATATCAGTTACGAATGTTTGAATTGTTCTCCTCTCTTCACAGCTACCATTTGAATATATAAAATACTTCATTACATATACTGATAATGTTCATTACATATTTTGATAATTATTTACACAATTTAATGACATATTTATCAGATAAAGTACGGAGGACTTCAGTGTAAACACAACGGATGAGTAAGATAGTGTCTAAATGCGAACAAAAGAGCGTCACTTGCAATAAATTGTTCCAAATCGAACGTTGGAGACCCTTCAAACTGTTGCAGTGATTGTCTGATATTTTCCAATTCTTCTCGGATAATCTCGACTGATATAGCAATTTTTGCTCGATTTTTGTTGGCTTTCGCATGCTGTGATTGCTGCACTTTCACGGTTGATTGATGTTTTCTCTTTGGAAATATTTTCAGATGATATATATCATGTTCGGGATGAAAATGGACTCGAACAGTATCGCGAGCGTTCATGCCCTCAACAAACTGTTCCCACTCGTATTGATCCTCCTTGAAATATATTGTCGACAGTGGTTTGTGTGCGTAATCGCGAAATTTAATGGATTGAATCATGTCCGTTGTAATATTCAAGAAGTAATCTGCAAGCAAATTTTATTTTTTTATTTAACAAAAAGTATCACCTAATTGATGGCAATCAATGCGTCTACATTCAATCTCGAAATGCTGAGCGCCATTGACTCGAACTAGGTTGTATAAGAAATTTCTGAAAATATATTCGAAACTGATAAAAAAAACAAACTCACCGTGCAAATATGTCAAATTTACATAGTCCGCATACTTTCACTACACGCAAAGGTGTATTTCTCGCGTGAAATCGTAGTAGGCCGAGTGTTTCATGATCGAATCCACTGCCTGATGGCATGTTCAGTTGCAGCTTAACTTTCGAGCTTCGTTTCTGTATGCGCAATATGCGAGGATCAGAGAGGTTAAACTCAGTCAAATCATCACTAAAATATGCCGAATGCCGTCTCAACGAGATCGTTTCCAGCTGGAGTTTCAAAGGGTTGGCCACAGATTCAGCAAAATTCAAGCACTTGTCGATTGCGGGAAAATTATTCGGATTTCTCAGAAACTTGTCAACGAGAGTTTTCCATGCGGGAGATATCTGAATGATGTGCATAATCATATTATACGATTATTTGAATATTCGTCAATTATTGTACTGTAACGGTAATGCAAAAGTTGAATCGCTTTTCTAACCATTTTTATATTCAACATCAATTACTGAGAGACTCACCAGTCGCAAATTGTCGACCGACTCCGGTCTCTTCATTAAAAGAATCGTCCGGACAATTTCGTGAGGAAGATTGGCGAGTGTAATTCCCTTTTGTTGTGCAAACTTATCCTTTCGGTTAAGAACAAGCAAAATATGATCACTCGACAGCAATTTGTTGATGTCAAAGGACGTCTCAATTTGCAACTTGGATATGGCTAGCTTGATGTTCTCGAACTCGACACGAATACGATTAGTAAATGTTGACGTTAACCGATTTGGATTATCACGATCAAATTTAATTTCCAAATGAAAATCGACGTTATCTGGCTTGAATACTGCTTGCATTATTCCAATTTTGTTCGATGTGTGAACGTATTTTTCCCAGATTTGCTTATTCTTTCGGAAATATGTGGTAGCTGATTGTTTGTGGGTGTAATCGTAAAACTTGAAGAAAATCCTTCTACTCAATTCAATTTCATTAAGCTTATCTGAAAATGATTCGAAAAGTTTATGATTATGCAGAAAATGAATTGCTCACTTAAATCGTTAGCACAGAGGGATCCAACTTCGATTTCAAAGCTATCTGCCGAATTGAAAAGCACTAGTTCCTCGATAGATTTACTGCGAGAAGAAAAATATCATTTTCCAGTTGTATTATTAAAGAAGGCGTAAACTAATTTTTTTCTGGCATATTCTGACGTCATAGGTAGGGAGGGCAGCGGATGTTCCCGATGCGTAACGCGATACAGTATGCTAGCAACTTTTTTGATCGAATCGAATACTGGTTTTACTTTTTATTCGCCTTCAAATTATCGATTTATTGACTTCTTTTATAATTAATTACTATTGTTTTCGACCGCAAAAGAACGTATACAACTCACACATATCGCATACATCACTGATCCGACGCTTATTTCGTTATTTTTAGTAAATAAGGTCACCTTCCAATTTTGCTGTGTTCTAAAATGTCTCAATTTTAACCTCTCGTCGCTATATTAGGTCTTCCCACCTAACCAAACCACTTAAATTTTATCGACCAAGTCCTTCTCACTGCCCTGGTAACTCGCAATCCCCGAAAATTTCGTGCGGAAGTACTGAAAACTTGGTTTGAATGTCGTGATTCTAGCCGAAATCGCGTTTTCGCTCTCGTTTTTAACCTCCCGTCACGATACTAGGGCTTCCCATCTAACCAAATCGCTTCTAATTTATCGCCCATGCCTTCCTTACTCGCACAGTGCCTCTCAATCCCTGAAATTTTCGTGCGGAAGTACCGAAAATTTTACTTATATGCCACAACTTTGCCCTACAGCGCACTATCCCGAGGTTTTCACCCTCCAGTGGCTATGCCAGATCTTCCCACCTAACCAAACCGTTTTTTATTTATCGCCCATGCCTACCACCGTCCCCTGGAATTCCGCGATCTCCGATATTGTCGTTCGGAAGTACCGAAACCATGGCTTGAACTAGCAAACTACGCTCGCTGCGCTCGCTCCGTTTGCTAGGTGTCGCTGGGTTATCCCAGTCTTCTGCAAGCGCTTCGCAACGCTTAACCAGTCATTTGCAAAAGCACTATTTCTCACGAGCCTTCCGTGAGCGCGAAAGTTTATTTTTAAGTTTTTTTTTTTAGGTGAATAGCGCTGCGCTCGCTCGTTCGCTAGGTATCACCGGGTAGCGTATTAAGGTTTTATCCCAGTCATTTGCAAACGCTCGAGCGACCCGAAAAAAGTTGCAAACGCTCGAACGCTCGAGCGACCCGAAAAAAGTTGGGATGGAGCCACTTCGTGACTCCATCCCAACTTTTTTCGGATCGCTCTCGGCCTCACGAGCCTTCCGCAAGCGTGAAAGCGTAAGAACCATATTTTTAAGTATAATTCATACATGAGAGCTACGCTAAAAGTAGTGAGCTACGCTAAGAGTAGGTCCCCATCGATTTATGACAAAAGTCATAAATCTTACCCAGTGAACTAAGTTTGGCCTAGTCGACATCTTTGGTTTACGGTGATAGTGGTGGATTTATGACAAAAGTCATAATCGTGAAATATTTGGTTCAGGACTGAATCAATTTGGTCAATTTTCCAACGAAAACTGCGTAAAAAACGGATTATTGCGTCATTATTACGTAATATTGCATAGTGATGATGAAATAGGTTATTGATTTTTTCGAGAATTTCATCACAAACCTTTTGGTTCATTACATGATCGATTTGGTTCAGTTTGAGCCGAATTCTACGCGAAAAACGGATTATTGCATAATGATGACGAAATCAATTATCGATTTTTTTTGGAAAAATTTTTCACTGTAAGTCTTTTGCTGAAGGAGTTAGGCTTGGAAACGAGCGAAAAGGGCGATTTCGAGCAATTTCAGGAGCGTGACATACATACCCACATACATACCCACATACATACCCACGGACGGACAGACAGACACAAAAATTTTATAGTCTCTTAGTAATGTGGGGAATCTGACCGACAGAGCGTTTTTCTCTCCGTTTCTGCCCTCCCGTTGCTATACTTGGCCTTCCCACCGAAACAAACCACTCTGATATTGTCGCACATATCCAAACCTTTACACTAATCGTTAATTGTTGCGAAAATTCTCGTTCGGAAGTACCGTAACGTTGGGTTGTTTGCCACGTAATGCTCTTTAACCAAGCACACATAAATTTTCCCTACTAGTGAAGCATTCAACAGTAATCAAATTTACTTAGTAGGCTTTCAGAATGTACTTAGGATCATAAAAGATATATTTTTTAAGCAAAAACATTGAAAATATAAATTTTAAAATATGAGTTAATAAATCTGACCTGGCGCAACATTGAGGGATCATTAAAAAGTACGGTAGATGAACATTTTCGTTTGTTATTTTTGTAATTAAAAATATTATTGTTTCCGATATTTTTTTCAAATTTTAATTTTTATATTATGATTCGGCACTGTCGAATGCATAGGCCGAGCATAACTGATTGTTTATTTATTGTATTCAAAAATTAGCCGCTGCCCTCCCTAGTCATAGGTCGATAGTATCCGTAAAACACATTCCGAATTCGAACATTAATAGTCTCTAGATCAACTTTGAACCGAGTCTAGATCAACTTTGAACCGAGTTACACATGCGCAAAGTCTCTACAAGGCACAGGCAAAATCAAGATGCGCGGTGCACAGGGAAGAGGGTTAGGTCAAGACGCAGCAGAGAAGGGAAGGGACGGGAGAGGAGCGAAAAACTCTCGCGTCTGTCACTCTCACCTTCTTCCTTTCCCTAGGCTCTTCCCACCGTACTTCCCCTTGATCGAACAGGGGAAGAGAATTTGGAGTTTACGCCTTCTTTAAACAACGCAAACGTGGAAATATCGAAGAAACAATAAATATATAAATAAATTTAACCCACAATTCATCGTCGTCGATATTACCAAGACTAGCGATTTTCACAAGACGTATCGGTGTATTTCCAAGAAACCTTCGCAGAATTGATGGTGTATCTATTCCAAGCGTGGAGCCTACCGAAACATTAAGATGCAATGTGTCAATTTTTGAGCATCGTCGAAGAATGCGCAAAAAAATTTGATAGATGACAGGAGAGTGTGCTCGTGTTTCAGGTTTGCCGTATTTCAAACGCCGTCCAATGATAACCATTTCAAGGTTATTGAACAATTTGTTGTAATTTGATTCTGCGAAATTGAGACAAAGAAAATCGATCGTCGGCAATTGACTTCTGGTGTTGAAGTAATTATCAATTACAAACTTCCAACTTGGATTAATCTAAATGTTAAATGCGTATTTCAACACAGACTATTTTCCATGATGAAATATGTACTAACCAATCGCAGATGGTCTATTGATTCCGGCTTTTCCATTTGGATAATCATGAGAATAATGTCGGGCGGGAGATTGGCGAGATTGCTGGCTTCCATGACGTTAGATCCAGAATGACAGTGGACTGTACTTATAAGTAATTATAAATAATTGATGTGGCAAATAATCGGAAACCTGATTTCGAAAATGTGACGCCAATTCGAATTCGTGCAAGCCGAAGCGTTTGTCAGAAGGAATATTTCCGAGATAAAAACATCAAAATCCGAGGGCTTGTGAACGGCCGAAATGGGAGAACTGAGGGGAGGGGTGAAAATTAGGACGATACATCCCGTCGATTTTTCCCGTTGATTTTTATATTGTGTATTACGAAAATCCGTAAATTCTACTAGGGGTCGGAGTTTCAGAATTGATATGAGCGGGAGCGTGTGATTAGCGATTTCCCTCAAGTGCGGCAATATCGTAACATGACTTTATCAAGAGACAAAAAAAAACAGCGAAAAGAATCAGTGATATACTGGAACGTTATTCAACGTGTTGCAAGATAACGTTTAGTTCATTTATGGTGCCGTGCCTAAGTGCATACAACCTACCACCATCTGAAGTGAATAGCCTACTATCGCCAGTTGATGTCTTTTGAAGATGCTCGAATGCAAGCTTGTATATTTCCTTCCTTTCGCGGATTCGCCTGGTGGATTTCGCAATTTGTTTATGGATTTGATCGGTTTCCGAAGATGAATTCACATTTAAGCCTATTCTATGCTTTTTTGACAGAATTTGCAAATGAAATCCGCCTTCATGTGGATGAAAAAGGGCGCTCGCGGCATTTTCCTGCATATTCAATGCTGTAACGTATCCCGCCCAAACACTTTGATCTTCTTTGAAGAAAATGGTCGACGGTGGCTTGTGCGCGTAATCATTGAACTTTAGGGTATGAACCATGTTCATTGATGTGTTAATAAAATTATCTGTAAGAATAAATTAAAAATTGATCAAAATTCTATTGTACTCACGCAGTTGCAATCCATCAATGCTCCTAACTTCAATTTCATAATGCCGAATATTATTTATTCGAGCCAGATCGTAAAATGCCTTGCTGGAAATATCCTAATCGTGATAAAGTTGGTATACTGAACCCACCGAGCAAATATGTCAAACTTGGCCAATCCGGCGACTTTTACAATGCGTACGGGAACATTTCTGACGAGTAATCGCAGAATGTCGTTTGTTTCATGATCGAAACCGCTTCCACTGGGCATTTTAATATGCAATGTATCAATTTTCGAGCATCGGCGTAGGATCCGAACAAGTCGCTGTTCAGAGGTGCAATTACAATTCCTGAGTTCGCAATTCGATTCGAAAAAAGCCGACAGTCTGCCAACGAATAGCCCTTCCAGCTCAATTTTCAATGGGTTGACTTTCGATTCGGAGAACGCCAAGCGTAAGTAGTCGATATTCTTTTTCTCGCTACTGAGACAGCGATTCATCACTGAATTACAGTAACATATGTACTTCTCCTTAAAAAAACATCCTATTATCGTTCTTTGCTGGTAAAAATATGAGGAATATCCACGTAATGAGAGCAAAATCCTTACAAAGCGCGCATGATCGATCGATTTCTGGTTTTCCATGAAAACGCCTCGGTCGATAATCGCCTTGATAACGTCAGCTGGGAGATTGGCGAGACTCAGTGAAATATTTTCTCCGGAAATCTCCTCAAATCGCTCGGAACGGTTAAGAGAGAGCAGGAGAGTATCGCGTAGTAGAAGCTTGTTGATATCAAAGGATGGGTCGAGTTGTAACTGGGAGATTGCGCGTTTGATGTTTTTCACCTCTTCGCGAATCCCATTGATTGATGCGGAAATATCCCGGTGCATTTCAATGCTCTTGGTCGCGATAAATTGCAAATGATAATCGTCACTATCCGGGTTGAATATCAGACCTGTTCATTATTCAGCATGACTTTAGCCCAGTTTTCCAATGTCTTCTTCGTATGACTGAAGTAAATCGTAGACGAATGCGTATAATCGTATAATTTGATGGACTGGCCCTCGACCAATGCTGTCCCCATGAAAAATGAGTGGGAACGAGCCAAAAATGCTTCTTTGTAAATCCCGTTAACGTTGGTATAGTCACTAAAAAGAGATCCAGAGACTTCGATCTCAAAGTGCTGGGCAGAATTGAAAAGCGATAGTTCTCTCACAACATTCCTGCAAAACTTTTTTTCGCCCAGAAAAAAAAAATTATAAAAAGACGATATCTTACAAAACATCAAAACATCCTTACCTAATATTGTAGTCGAAATTTAGTAGACTAGCGACTTTGACGAGCCGTATCGGAATATTTCCGAGATATGATCGGAGGAGTTCAGGGTTTTTGAAATCAAGATCGCTGCCAACAGGAACATTCAAGTGCAATGTATCAATTTTGGAGCATCGGTGCAGAATGCGAGCAAATTGCGGATCAACCACGGTGTAGTATGATAATGTTTCAGCTGCACCGAATCTCAATTTCCGGCCAATAATAATCATCTCCAGGTTGATCTTCCCATAGTTGTAACTCGATTTTTTGAAGTTCATGCAAAGAAATTCGATTGAAGGCAATTGATTGCTGCCATCAAAGTATTGATCTATTAGCGACTTCCAACTTGGAGAAATCTAAATGTTAAATACTTGTCTATGATGAAATATGAACTAACCAATCGCAGATGGTCTATTGATTCCGGTTTTTCCATTTGCATGATCATGCGAATAATGTCGGTCGGGAGATTGGCGAGATTAAAGCCTTCTTCTAGATTATCCATTCGGAAACGATAAAGTAGCTGCAGTCAAACAAAACCAATAATGAGTCGAATAATAGCAATTAGCGTCATAATTGATCCTGGCGCGTCTTTTCGAATTTTCCCGCTATTTCCATAACAATTTATTAGTGACAGACGCTGATTTTGAAAGAATCGAAAGCACTTTGCGAAACAGTTTAAAATGTCAGGACAAACACATTTATTCGAAACACAGATGCAAATAATGTAAGCGAAATAAGATCTCATCAGCAATCAGCCCCTGTTACTTCGTCCGTCTCTGCTAGGGCTTCCTGAATCGTGATTTAGATATTGTTTTTTCACAGTCCAAATAAATCAGGAGTAAACTCACTTCCTCCCCAGGTCACAGGGATGTCCGGTCCCCATCCGGCTGGGCCTGTAATTTTTTTTTATTATTTTCGAGAAAAAAATTAGTTGTGCGTATTCTGACTTTTTTTTGTGTAAAATTGACTACATACTTTACAGGAAAAAACACGTTCACAACTCACAAAACAGCCCGAAGAAGCAGCCAATCACTGCGTCCACACCGGCGTAATTCAACAAGAAGAGGAAAAGAAGAACGATGAAAAATTTCACTCGGAACATGGTCGATTGATGAAATCCTGCAAATGTTGTCCCTTTATAGTGGGCGATTGTTTTCGAAGGTAATTTGGGCGGATTTCCGATCCCGTACACCCTTGGATTTGGATAATCCCCCTTCCTGGCACCCGTTGATTTGCGCTCAGTCTAATTGTGAAATGCTGCACATTCATGGTAATATCTGATAACCCTGACGCATTTAAACCGTTCTGAAAAATCGGTGAAATGATCAAAATGGTGTCAAATCTCAAGGGGTTCAAATTAACGATATATCATAAACAAGGCAGAACACGTGTTACTTACCAACCTAATTCGATGTACCAGGCATGCGGTGGAGGAGAAAGCCCGTACGGATATCCATCGAATAGGTATTATGTATTCCGGATCGGGCGTTACTCCTTGTTAAGCGCGCTCTGGTTCTATTTGTAGTCGTTACAGATTGACAATGATCAATGGTTGTGTGAGAAGATCGGCACACATTTCGAAATTGTAGAGCAATGAATAACATGACACATAATTTGAAAAATGCCGGTTAACATCCCTCTTTTAACCAAACAAAATAAGAGAAAAAAATCATCCCGTTTTCGCACTCAGAAGGAAAAGAGATTAGAGAAAAACAAATCCAGCGAGAAAACATTTCCCATTTTCCAATATTTTACGGATTGGTTTCTAGGCGCGCTCCTTCTACTAAAAGAAGAATATTCAGTACGTTTGATCGCCGTTTAACGACTTCTATGTCGTATTTAATCTCCTCTTTTCCCAAAATATTTCTTATTCCTCTACGTTCCCATTCTCTTTCTACCATAGATTCCAAGATTTCGTTTTTAATATTGAAAACCTATTATTTTATGTCCGTGATTTTTGGATATTTCTGAGCAGGCATCTATAATTAAATGGAGAGACATATTTACAGATGCATGCCACTCGGTTTCTTCTGCTCGCCGCAGTTGTCTACAGCGCGCCGACTGCACGCACTCCCTTGGAAACCTACACAAGCGCGGTATCGTGACATTATTTCTCTTTCCACTCGCAGCTGACCTTTGACGGACGTTCGAGGGGTGAAGAAAGGAAGAGGCCGTAAGGAGGAGTGATACCCTAACGTACGCCAAAGGTCAGCTAGGAAAGCCTGTAATGGAAAATAGTCTGGCAATACTTTCGCAAGTTAGCAGATCAAAAAATGTATTCTAATACCTGAAAATGTTTCTATTGTTTCCTAACCTTGAAAGCTGCTAAAAATCTGGAATTTTTTTTGCCAATTTCCACCAACAAAATGTTTGGGATATTTATTCAGGAGGGAATGAAAGCTACCTTTCGTCATTATTTCCCCAACGACCGAAACTTTCGGTGGACAAACCCCATTGAGCAGTGGACAAGACACCTGAGGAATGGACAGATTCACACTTTGAGGTCTGGTTGTTGTTGTTGTTATTATTGTTGTTGTTGTTGTTTTCCTGATTTTCAAATCTATTTGCAGAGTTTGCGACAAAGATCCCGTTCCGAATTGCGACAAATGGGTCGACAAGGTTGTACATTTTGAAACAGCATGATATTTTTCGACGCTCTGTCGATCTTTTGTTAAGCTTTTGTTAATATCTATTGATGAAACACTGACAGGAGTTTTGTTGCTATATCCATCTCGAAACCGCTCGAAAATCTGTCACTTTGCTTTCATTGATTGATGGAGCTCGCTGAGACGAATTATTGGTCTGCGCTCTTTAATCTAACTCTTTTTTTTCAGACTGGAAAGGTCTACGCCAGCGGTGTGATTGCAAGACGTATCAATCAAGGACTATCGTTTATACTACATAAAAATGTGATTTAAACTTTGATAACGTTAATACGTGTATTTCCTGACATCAAGCCTTAAACCTGCATGAAAACGTTTTTTTTTCTTAAACATTTTTGTTCTTATTAGAGTTGATAATTATTGTCAGAACCGAACGACCACTGATTGAGAGCAAATTTCCCCCTATTTTAGGAATTAAAAAGTAAACAAAATTAGTAGCTAAAAATAACTCAAAAAAACAAAATGTTACAGGCAACCGTCGCGGAATCTGGCGAATATATGCTGGTATGTGGTTATTAATTTTTTGTGTAATTGTTTATGTTTACAATATATAAAAATTATTTCCAGGGCGATAGCATGTCTCGTATTTACGTAATTGTTAATATAAGGAAGATATAGTCGGGATAAACAATAAATACATTGAATTATTTATCATTACCGTCTTTTTTCATTTTTCGAATAAAATATTCACAAGTAATGTCCAAATGCAAGTCATCGATTGTCTTTTCTAATAAGATTCATCTCATAGAAACACAGTACTGTATTCCGTAGATTTATTATTTTTTAAATCTCGAAGCTTTTTTGAATTGGGAATGGTGCCTCATTTCTCTGATCAAGAATTGAAAAGTCATTTCTGGTGAAATTATCGCAAATTTGAAAAATATAATACTACCTCTATTCCTTTGGAATGCTGTTCAAGAGTTAGTCGGAGAGAAGGATCTGTACGTTTTGATTTCCGAACATTCGGGAAACGAATAGAAAAAATATCCAGTCGGTGATTGATCATTTGAAAATATAAAAAAAACCAAAACAAGAATATCGATTTTACAGAGACGTGGATTTGACATGGGTCTACATGGGTCTTGGGATGGGTCAAGGGCAATTTACAAAGAAATCTTATGAAACACGTTTCAGCAATGCAGAGAACGAGTGGCATTCTCTTTTTGTCTATTGGGATAAGGTATGATGGTTAAAAACCGAGGTTGCCTCAATCGGAGACTGGTATGTTTGTAGTAAGTTAGCATTTCGATGGTTACGGTCCGCTACGAGAGAGGGAGAGGGTAACGGGCCGCTACCCCTCGCTTTGCTGCGGAGAAGGGAGCTTGTCCACGCAATCTTAAATAAAGTTCTTGCCGAAATGCGAGTTAAAATTCCCAAATATTTCAAATAACTATACAGCACGAATAATCAGAGAAATAAATTTTAAAAATAATTTTTACTGTTTATATTTGTCAGTTACGCGCATTCCAATAATTTCAGCGACGATTCTTGTTCCTAATCTTTAACGGATTGATTTCTTGGCTGCGCTTTTCTACTAAAAGAATATCATTCAGTACGTTTGATCGCGTTTTAACGGCTTCTATGCCATATTTAATCTCCTCGTTTCGAAAATATTTCAGATTTCTCGACGTTCTCTATTTCCCTTCTTTGTATTCCTTTTCTTGTTTTAAAAACAAACATTTCATGCTCGCGATTTTTTGGACTTTTGACTTTCTGGTCTGTCTTTGAGTAGGCGTCTCAAATTAAATGGAGAAACCTATTTACAGATGCGCGCCACTCGACTTCTCCTTCTTGCTGCCGTTTTGTACGGCGCAATCACGCATGCTCAAGATGAAACCCATCACCTTCGATGTATCACATTTTTTTATCGTTTTTGACGAATTAAAAAAACAATCAGCAAAAGTGGGCGGAGCTTATAATTTTTTTGGTGATTTTTTCTATTCTCAACAACAGGAAACTACGGGTCTTTGCTTGTTTCTAACGTTTTTCCAACTTTGAAAGTTTCTAAAAATCTGAACAGTTTAAAAGCTCAAAAATATTTTTGTTGCTAATTTCAAAAAAAAGTTTTTGGAATATTTTTTCAGGTGGGAATCAGAGCTTATTTCCCTCTTGATATCAGCTATGACGACTACCAGTGGGTCGCCCGACTCGATCAATGGACGAGACACCTGAGAAACGGACAGATACAAACTAACAGGTCTGGTTGTTTTAGCTATCTTCCAGATAAGAAATTCATTTTTTTTTCAAATTTTGCGCCAAGGATCCGATTCCGAATTGCGACAAATGGATCGACAAGGTTATTCATTTTAATACAGCATGATGACAAATCGGTCGGAAAGACGAGAAAGTGTGCGAAAATGAAGAGGCGATTATGTACTCGTACTTTGAATCCTTTTTCAGACCGGTAAAATCTTTCCCAGCGCTGTGCTCGTCAGTCATCACAGCATTTTTATACAGAAAAATGTGAGCGTTTTACTTTTACTTTTTTTTATCCATTATTGAGCGAAAAAAATACTAAAGATTACAGGCAACTATCGCAGAATCTGGAGAATACCTGCTCGTATGTGGTTATTTATTAATTTTTTAAAATATTTTAATATATAAAAAAAATAAACTTTTCAGGGCGACAGCAAGTCCCGTGATTACGTAACTGTTCAAGTAATAATTGAGTAGAATTGAATTGTAGGGAAGAAATACTCGGGAGAAATAATAATAAGAGATTTTCAATAAATTATTCATTGTAATCAATTTAAAAATTTGTCGTATACAATTAATCAATGTAATGTTCAAATACAGGCGTTTCAGTGCACTATATTTTCTAATAAGGTTTTGAGAACACAGTATTTTTCGCACAATCATAGGTTACTAAATACTGCAGCGACTGTCACGAAGTCATGAGCTCCAAGAGTTTTTGAAATGGGAATCGCGCTTCGCCTCTATGAGAGTCTAAAGACTAATTCGTACAAACTCATACCTTATTTGAAGTCACATTTCGCTAGTGAAAAAGATTCTAGTCCATATTTCCTTGGATATGATTAAATATGACCTAACTCTCGCATCGTTACCCACGGATGTCAAGCGCACAATTATTCAGCTGGAGCAACCGGAATCTGTGGATATCATGCGCTTTGTGAGGTTTATTATAAATTTTATAGGCTCTAGGTCGGTTGAGAACTCTATGACCCGAGAGACAACTGCTATCACAATTTTAAAATGATACGCGCGTAACGGAACGACAATTTAAACAATCGCGCGGCAAAAGTGGGCGGAGCTTACCATTGCCGCGCGATTTTCGCCCATTTTCGCTACTTTTTCTTAGTTTTTAGTCATAAAAGTCACTGGGATGGTTTTACGTTCATTAAGCATCAATTACATAATTAATGCTTGATTTTTAACGTTATCGTAGTTTATTCGGCATTTCGCTACTCGTGGAACGATAAACAACTTCCCGTAAAAATGTGATAGTTCTCATCCGACCTGGTGCCTTTTTTTCTCAAACCTTATCTTGTACAGATATCGCAAGAGTGGAACTGGCTTGTATGTGCGTACCTGAACAACACGAAGGCGCTTCCCACTATTGAATCTATGTACTGCACCTTTACAAAGTCTGAAATACAACCAGAATTCGCTGAAGCGAGCATAGTCCGATGCTCGAAATACTCTAAATCTGAGCATCTCTATTTTTCGAAACTAGGTCCATCTGCAAATTTCTTGAAGGTTAGTTTACTGCAGGGAACACTCTCTGTAATCTTTATCTGCAGGATTTGATGTCCGGCACATATTTGAACCGAAGGCTAGTGCGCATCATTCAACGATGCGCAAGCATTTGTGATTTACATTTGTGTTTGGCAGATGTTTCTGAGGAGTCGATAGATACTTTCAAGCATTATCTCTGCCGGGCGACTGTGCGCCAATTAACGCTAACTGTCGATAGCATCTTTGAAGAGCCTGATGCTTAAGTTCTTGCCAATTTATTTTATTTCTTAAATATTACGGCAACTTTGAATTATCTATCTCACTTTTTTCAGTAACTGCATCATCTCAATTATTCGAAGCCACAGTGTCAAACGGCTTCGAATTCGAACCAAATCTTTGTCCGGGACGGGATTCAGTAAGAAAAGAACGCTCACTTATTTTAACATTAGATTTCAGGGAATTTCATCCCTCTCGCTCTGCCATTTCTCGAATCAATTTCAATTTGTGAGGATCGTCCCAGATATTCGCATAAGAGAATGACGTGGAGTTACTCGGGACGATCCAGAGAATACTTTGAGTTTCTGGCTCAAAAATTGAATGATGAATTGCGAGTAATTGCGAATTTTTCGTGCGAAAGTGAAGATAATTGGAAGTTGGAAGTGCGATCTTCGACATGTTGGAGACAATTACATTTCGTATCCTCTGTTCATGAATGTTGTAAGGGACCGATTCTTACGGTCTAGGGCTTTTTTTTTCTCCTTTTTTTCTGTTTATCTTTACTTGTTGAACAGTTAAGAAATATGTGTAATCAATTTTTGATAAATGAAGTAAAGTTCGAGCATACTTGTCAACTATTGATTGAAGAAATCACTCGGTCTCACAGTTCGTAGTACACTCTCGTTTCTCTAACTTACAAGAGAATAGACAAAACGAGCACTGCCCGCGGGTGGCACATACGCGCTCAAGCAAAAAAGGCGCGAAATAGACGCGCTATACTCTCAAACTTAATATTACTCGGAACCATTTGCGTTATTGTCTTTTTCATTTCTTTCAATTACTGTATGAGGTTGGATGATGCGTGTACAACATTTTGTGACACTTTTAATTACCACATTCTCCCGTTCTTCAGCTGAGCAATGCTGCGTTTCATCGATTCATTGCAACGTCCCTTTGTTAACTCACAAGACGATAATCTCGATAATATCCTCAATCTCGCCAGCCTTCCTGCTGATATTATCCGGAATATCATTACTTTTGTTGAGAACGAATCGTTGGAGCCCGCGCGATTGGTAAGAATATGAATTCAATGCTCACTAAATTTGATAGCAATTCAGATTTCGCCCTCCTGGAACTCTTTGGTGCTAGACGCTTATGATAAGACGAAAATAGACAAATTTCGATGTGATTTTTCATGTTTTAGTCACTCACGCTGGTACGCTGGTAAAAGCGTACTCCGCACATTGAAGTTTTCCGGAGCCAATGGAAACATTAATTGGACAATACATGCTAACGTTTGCTAGTTATTCATATGCCAATATATAAATACCGAATTTCAGAACGAGGATTCAAATCTAGGACGGAAGATGCTGCAGAAAATGCGCAATTGTTCCAAGATTGCTGTGCTCGAGCTTTACCTGAGGGTCAATTTCTCAAATACATTAGATACGCTCAGGAAATATTTAGACAGTATGGAGGTGCATACTCTGAAAATCATCACTTTGAGATATTTCTTTCATGAGACGGTGTGAGTGAAATATACAACAGAAGTTAGAGCATAATTAGAAATTCAGTGATACTCTGCTGCAAATTGTGCGATCTTATAAAATTAAGAATATTGAGATCACGTCAACAACTATGTGTGATGAATTCTTGGGTCAGTTTTTTTAGAATATCGGGGGACAATATTTTAAAAGTTTTTTAGGTCGATTCATCGAAACTGCGATGGTTGATTGCCGCTATAAAGTACAATCGATCAAAGCATTACTGGAGGGCGAAAAGAAACGTTCAATTCAGTATTCAATGTCATATCAGAGAAAATTCTGGGAACCGTTCGTAAATTCACTACCCGCTGATAGACCTTTCACTGTGCAATTCTACCCGAACGAAGATCCGAATGCTGATTCAAATTTGAAAATTCACGTTATGAGAAATGACTAAATTAATTGTACAGTCTCCGATTTTTTGTTGGATTTCATGCATTGATAAATGATTATTTCTTATTTTGATTTTTTCTCAATTTTGAGAAAAAACTAGCAAGTACACAAAGAATTCCTTCATTTATATTTTTGGCGTCATATTTGTGAAAAGTATTTAGCGTCTTTTCAAATATTTTTACCAGAGCATTTCACCCAGTGCGTCTTCCTTGTTTATCATACATCAGATCAACTTCAGCGGACGATTGTGTTATTTTTAAAACAAGCCTGCTTAGCGAAGTGTTGCTAATGATTTTATATTGATTTTTGAACAATTATTAGAGTCTATTTTTATTACTACTTATCAGCAGTTAAACGTGCTCTTCTTAGTTTTCATCGCGACGGCACCATGGCAAATGACGAGGATCTTAATCTCGCCACTATTCCATCTGACATCATGCGGAAGATCATTTCATTCGCGAAAAACAAATTGATTAGGCGTACGCAATTGGTGAGAGAAATGAGTTTATCATTGTTCAAATTAATTTACAATTCAGATTTCACAAGCATGGAATTCGATGGTGCAAGACATTTATGATAAAACGAAAATAGACAAATTTCGATGTTACTTTTATCCTCATGATTATTATGCTCTTCGATCTGTTCTTCGAGCAGTGAATTTTACAGGAACAAACAAAAATATTTACTGGACATTCCGAAATCAGGTTTGCTGATTCAGTTTGTTCAAATCTTGCACAAATCTTCTCTTCAGCAAATTGATAATGAACTCGGACAGAAGATGCGTTGGAAATTACGCAGATCCTTCAAGATCTCTTCTCTTGAGCTTTACCTGAAGTATATTTTATCAGATACGTTACATATTCTCAAGGAATTCACTTCACAATCATTCTCAAGATATTCACACGGAATGGAAGTGGATACACTGAAAATCGCTGATTTAATCAATTTCTATATTCGGAGTGTGTAAGTAAAAGGACCCACAACAACAGATAAGTAGGTTCGGACGTAGGATTTCACCAATTTTGAACACGGATGAAAACTAAAAATGCGGATCCGAATATTCTTAGCCGATCTATTAGTTCCAAGAAATAATAGCAAAATAATGCGAAATTTTTCCTAAAACTTCAGGGATCCTGTGTTGGAAATTGTGCGGGGCTATAAAGTGCAAAATATTGAAATAACATCAGAGAAAATTTGTGATCAAAGCATGGGTGAGATCAAAGAATGCCTCCTCAAATTTTCGAGCAAAATTATTTAAATAAATTTAGGCCGATTTATCGATGCAGTGATGCTTGATTGTAGCGACAAAGTGCAATCGATCAAAATATATCTGGGCGGACAGAATCATCGACTTCATTATCGGGGATCATTTAACAAATTTATCTGGGAGTCATTTATAAATTCACTGCCCGCTGATCGACCGTATACGGTTCAATTCTACCCGGGTGAAGACCCAAAAGCTGATTCGAATTTGAAAATTCATGTGACGAGAAAAGTCTAATTATTTTTGTATATTTTGATAAATAATTATTGTTTTTCACAGCACTATTCAAATTTTCTCATGCTGGCTAAATTAACTACAGTAGTCACTAATTTACTCAATTTCTATAATCAATCTATGTAAGTGAATTTTAATAAAATGTGTAAGCGAGAAAATGAATTCAGAGATCCTTTGTTGGAATTTGTACAATCGCATGGTGTTCAAAATCTGGAAATCACATGTCCAAAGGAAAATAACGTGAGAACATAGACGAGATATGCAAATCTCCTTCAATTTAAGAATATCATTGTAAAATATATTTAAATATTTAGTACGCTTTATCGATGCGGTGATGGTTGATTGTCGAGAGTTGCAGTCGGTCAAAATATTTCAAAATAGAGGATCAATATACTGGGAGACCTACGCTAATTGGCTGCCGTCTGGTGGACATTTTACTGCGCAAACCTGCACGGAGGAATATCCGAATCCTGAATCAAAATTGAAATTGCATGTTATGAGAAAAGTCTAAAAGAATCCTCTCCAATTATTTTGTAAATATCTGCTGATAAATATTTATTTTTGGATTAATTATTCAACAGATTTGTGACAGTTGATTCTAGAAGCTCACGATGGCTAAAGGAACTAAAGTTGCCTAGGGCGGCTGGCGCTAATCTATTTTAAATTTCTAGCGTGATTTGTATTCGAAATTAGCGTCTTTTCAAATCTTCGGCGCATTTTTCGGTCTCAATAGTTAAATTGATTTATACGCGAAAACGCTATGGCTACATCAAACGACAACGATCTTAATCTCGCCAATATTCCATCTGATATTATCCGCAACATCTTCTCATTCAGTCAGAAAACGTCACTGCCGCCTTCGCGATTGGTAAGAAAAACAATGAGACTTGTAAAATTTCATAATATTTTCCGATTTCACAAGCATGGAATGCAGTGGTGCTGGAAGCCTATGATAGAATGAAAATCGATAATATCCAATGCAAATTCTCCTGGACTCGACGTGCACGAGCAAGCGTTCTCGAAACCTTGAAATGTTCTGGAACCAACAAAAACATTTGCTGGGCCATCCAACATAAAGTTTGCGTTTTATTGATTTGTTCGTATATTTTCGCTACAAATTTCAGGATAAGAATACAGATTTGGCGCAGAAGATGATGCAAAAAATGCGCAATTGCTCCACAATTTCCGTGGTTGAGATTTATTTGAGGGAAATTCGATACTTTTCGCTCGACCAGCTCAAAATGTACTTTGATCAGAATGATGTCCGAACACTGAAGTTCAGTGATTTGCTCGATTTCAGTGAAGAGGCCATGTAAGTGAAATGAATCGAACAATGGGAGTCAAATGAGAATTTCAGCATGCCCTTGCTCGATTTTGTGCGGTGCCATAACGCGCAAAATCTCGAAATCACCGCGCCATCTGCATTTTGCGAATTGGGTGCGAATAAAAAGTTTTGGAAATGAATTAAATAATATTTCCCATTTAGCCCATTTTCTTCGCACAGCGATGGTTAATACTCGCCATAAACTGCAGTCCATCACGATATTTCAAAATACGAAGCGAGCATTCTGGGAAGGATTCGTTCATTCGCTACCCGATGATGGGCAGTTTACGGCCAAACTTTATCGTAACGATACCCCAAATGCTGATCCTAATTTGAAAGTTCATGTTACGCGAAAAATGTCGAATTGATTTCACTGACTAGTTTTTCGTCGGTGTT
The DNA here is from genome assembly GCA_900490705.1 of Pristionchus arcanus. Lineage (NCBI taxonomy): Eukaryota > Metazoa > Nematoda > Chromadorea > Rhabditida > Neodiplogasteridae > Pristionchus > Pristionchus arcanus. The sequence goes on from LS487914.1 coordinate 73,118, forward strand.
TGTAAGATGATAAAAAATGGATTGAAATGTCTATGCTGATCTTTAATTTAAAAATCACCAACTGTAATATCGTATCGTGAGAATATTTTCCATTCCCCTGGTAGCTGACTTTTTACTATCGTTCGAGGGGCGGAGTTAGAGAAGAGGCCGAGAGGAGGCGGTAGATCAAGTGTCCTCCTCCGCCTTTCCCTCCCCCTTCCTCTCTCCCAGACAATCGATAGCTCGCTAACCTGCACATCTCATTTGCTGAGCATTTCAAACGCACGATACACAATCAAGCAGCTGGCACAATTACGATTAACCTTATGAACAATATTCAAAAAAAAAAGTTTGCGTCTACTCCATAACGTCATATTCAAATTCTTCGTCGTATCTGCTCATTTACCACCATGGACAAAGGTCATCTTCATCTCGGAATTATTCCTGATGACATTATCCGCAAGATCATTCCAATGCTACAGAAGGAATCGTTGAAACCGGCCCGAATGGTAACTTCCCGCCTAAGGCTAAAATAGTTTATTTTTATGATCTTCACTCAAATTTCAGATTTCACCTGCGTGGAATACACGGGTGAGGGGCACCTATGGTGAGAATATCAGAACTCTGCAATTTAATTTTTCATACCCACGAATTGGCGGTGGAAATGTCAGCGTTCTTCGTACCATGAAGTTCGCCGAAGCCAACAGCAACAATTGTTGGGTCATTCGGCGTGAGGTTTGCTTCGTTTTATATTGTGACCTGCCTACGTGACTTTCGCAATAACGAACAAACGTACACACACAGGGAGCCATCTCTCCTTTATTAAGGAGTATGATATACTTTCGAATTGCAGGACATCAATGGACATCTAGGACAGAAGATGTTGCTAAAAATACACTCTTATTGCACGATTGCCGCGGTTGAGATACACGTGAAGGAAATATCTGACGATACACTAGATCCGGTCATAAGATATCTGGAAAATATCCAAGTGCACACGCTGAAAATTGCGGATTTGATCAGATACGACGACAGGGCAAAGTAAAATTCAGTGATGAAACAGAAGCTAAAAAATCAATGTTCAGGCTGACTCTTCTCGACATTTTGACATCGTGTAACGTGCAACATTTCGAGATCACCATGGCGTCTATGGGAGCGGCTAGCTTCGGTTGTGTTTTTTTTTCGGAATTTCACTTTTATAATATCGGTTTTTAGCCCGTTTCCTTACCGAATTGATGTATGATCACCGAGAAAGTATGCAGACGGTGAAAATATTTATGGAAGGGCCGAAATACAGGGACATATTTGATGAAATCGACAAAAATTTCTGGGAACGATGGGTACTGATGAATTACGAGCAGCGACCGTTCATAGCTCAATTTCTTGCTCAAGAAGACCCAGATGCATATTCAAGTTTAAGAATTCTTGCAAACAGAAAAGATCCTCCAACAGGTTGATTGGACTTGACAAACGCATGATAATTTTTAATTGAATTTTTAACTTGATAAATATCTTCTTGTAATCGCAATTTAAAAAAAAATTTGTTTTTTTAATAACTCCGATATGATAAAAAAAACCGAAAAGAGATAAAAATACTGATTTATTCATTTAGTTTGTCTAATACAGCGTGCTAAGTGGTGATTCAGGCCCATACATGGTGAATTCTCTCCCCCGCATACAGCTGGCCTGGCATATTTGTGGTGATATTTATTCGTGCTAAATTATATTGTTAATGTATGCCGTTAAAAGTCCAGTTTATTTTAAACTTTCTGTCGCAATTTAGTGTTAAACATTCCCGCTACATGAGGCCACCGGAACTTTCACTGTATTCAAAATTGACACTTAGCACAGCATTCTCTCCCGACAGAGAAGGGGGGAGCACTTTACATACGCACTCTCTCACTTTGCATGAATCAAACTACAAGGCCTGGGCGGGGGGAGCGACCGCTCTCCCCGCTCTGTGATTTGAATCGAGCGGGAAATTGCAGTTCTTTCGTGTCGGGATTTTGGCGCGTAATTTGCATTCATTGTTCACCCTTATCTGGAGAGAACAATGGGGGTCAGAACGCTGTGTTAGCTTCGTTTATTTGGCGCGCTTGCCAAATGAACGCTTGTCTTAGCGTCTTTTCTAGTTACATCCTGTATCCGTTTTCCACAATCTGTCCGTATTTATTATTATTTATAAAGATGGATGAATCGTTGACGCTCGCTACACTCCCTGCGGACATCATTCGCGAGATAATAAATGATGAAAAGCGGCCGGAATTGATCGATTACATGCGATTGGTTAGAATAAATATCGGAATCTGCTTGTAACGATAATATTTTTTCAGATTTCACTTCAGTGGAATGAATTAGTGATTGAGCGGCTGAATAACCGAAAGCAGCTACCTACAATCACGATGCTATTTGTTCATATATCTGTTCGAAGTGCGCAAATAATAAAAGAAATTATGCTTACCCGGCCACCGTATTTTCGTTAAGACCATATTATCCAGCCTCACCAGTTTCGGCGGATTCAGCGATGCTCAAATATTGAAATGCTTGTTCTGGAAGTATTGTATTTCTCTCGAAATACAATGGATGAGTTACGGAAGCAGCTCGGCATTACTCCCATTAAACTTTTGAGAGTATTCAATCTGAAAGAGTTTGACGAATGTGCTCGGTCTGTGAAAAAACATTTTATTAAGTGAAAAAAGATAGTAATCCATTCCAGAACAGTCCTGTCAGATCTAATCCGTGCAAACGCTATTCAGAAAGTCGAGCTAACCTTTAAAAAATATAAAAATGAAGCGCGTAAGAACCATATTTATTTTCTTCATCACGCTACTCGCATTGTTTAAGATAATTTCATCATCGAGGCCATTTCGCATGTGCAATCGATCAAGATCACTGATGATGACGATGATTCACCCTTTTTCGGACGTCCCAGAGAGTTTTGGGAAGAGTTCGTGCAAAATCTGAACGATAACTACCCTGTACAAGCTCAGTATAATGAGAAAGACGGAATCACAAATACTGAGCGTACACATATCTTCGTGAAAGTACTGTGAATCTCGTTCCTTGACTGCAATACTTAATGAGTTACAAATTATTTCACCATGTTCACATGTTCTAATTTTATCAAATTTTTGACATGTGTTTTGAAATAAACAGGCTTCAAGTAAATTTAAGTGAAAAATACTTTATCACTACACGCTTGGACAAGGTTACCACGAAAACACGTCGACACGGCTGAACACACAAATATTTGGTGATACGACAAATGGGAGAAACTACATTGGAAACGACCGCCTGAGAGAGACGAGAATTGAAGGATGAAATGAGAAATGATCAACTCAGAATGCGACATTTGGGAAAAATCTCTCTGAAAACCATTGTCTCTCGTCATTCCACACTCTCTCGGTCATTTGCATAGGCCATTGTTCGCTGAAACCATTCTCTTTCATTCTCTCTTTCCGGAATGATTTTTCCAAAATGCGTTTTTTCTAATCTCATTTCTCAAGTGGAATTTTCAAATTTAATTTCGCCCGTTTGTCGTATCACCAAATATTTAGTATTATATATAAATAGCTAAGTTATATCATGCACATGAGCACAACGTTGGAATGTATAGGGTAAATGACATGGTAAGGACTTATCAATTAGAATTCGACTTTTCAAAACAAATCCGATAAATGTGATACAAGTTGCAGAGATTCGAATTGAGCTCTCAGTTGGCCCATTTTGAGGAAAACTATAACTCAATGATGATGAGGTCGCTGATGACCTCGGTGCTGTTGTGGTTGTTGCTGCTGTTGCAGCTGCAGCTGCATCAGTGGGTGCGGCTCCTGCAGCACCTGGTGCGGGCCGGGCCCGTGCTGCTGGCGAACACTGCAAATTTAACTTCGATATAACAATCGGACAGCCGTAAATCAAATCTACTCGAATCAGTTGATCAAATATGTTGACTGAAACATATCGGAATGCACACTAATATAAAGCCAGGGTTCATTGAGTTTTCTTTGGGTTATTTTTTCACTCGGCCCCTGTGATCAAGACCACGGTAAAAAAAACGTTAACGTTGTCACTAACACTCAACAAGTTGGGAGGGTGTGGAAGCCTAGTCAAGGTTTATTGACAATACAATGGAATAGGTTTCACTCGGCGTATGTGTTCAAGTGATTGCCACTATTTTCGATTTCAGTATCTGTCTCATGGCAATAAAACTCACGTCAACATCGTCCAATCGTACACGTAGTCGTAGACGAGGCCTTCATTTCTGAAATATTATTTTTATTAATTAAATAAATAAATTTTCGCGATGAATAAAAGTGACCAACATTCGCAATAGATGACTTTAAAAAATAAAACATACTTGAAAAGTGTCCTGAACATGTTCTTCAAATGCACATAGTCGGGTGCTTCCTCGAATCCAAGTCGTCGGCAGTACTGCAGGTAGTTGGCGAAGGTGTCTGAAAACGAGTACTGATTGGAATATTGTATTAGTGCTGCTTGCAACGCGTCAATTTGCAATAAATGGTCTCTTTATTTCACGCACTCCCTCATCTTCCAGAGTATAGAGAGCACGTGAATAAGGAGAACAATTTATTGACAAGCCTCCCCTACAATAAATACATTTACATTTGATGAAAATCTATGTTCGCGTATTTAAAAAAAAATCTCACCTGATCCAGGAAACCCGCCACACAACTCATCTATCGTCGTCGAGATCTTCTTTTCCGAGATCTTGTCGTATTTCTGGCGCTTTGTTGCAGCTCGGAGGCCCTGTAAAATTAAAATCTTCCAATAATTCTAGGATTCAAAATCCAAGATATAGACAACTACTGCTGCTATACTATTCAGTCACTGCTTGTGAATGAGACTCTAGAATTACGAGGAAAGTCACCCGGGATTCGGGGGAAACATTTAGTGCTAGTCATTAACAAACCTGCCACGGCAGCGTGCCTCGATTGAAGTACATGAGCACATAGCAGAGAGACTCGAGGTCATCGCGACGGGATTGCTCTGGAATGGTAATTGATTGTTACCAATCGCACATCAGATTGGACTCAAGTCAACCAGCTCTGTTGATCTTGGTTTCATAATCATTGTGAACAATTCGTCTCTTCATTCTTCGCGCTCTCTTGCCCCGAACCAGCGAGAGAATGTGAGAAATGAGAGAAAGATTGAGCATTCTTCCAGCCCTATGGTAGAATGGAAGTCAAAAACATACCAACGCCCTTGTGCGTGTTCACCGACGCGTACCTCGCCGTGCCCGTCAGGTTCTTGTCTTCTCTGGAATATTGCTGTTTTATTTAGATCAATGCCCGTCGTGTGAACGCTTACGTGCTTTAGGCTAACAATATTAGACAGTAATTGCTTGCTACTATATCCAGAATCGAAGCGATTTGGCAGTCGCCAAGCACGCTTCATAGAAAAAAATCAATTCCTCACCTGTACTGAATGTGTTTGCCCGTCGTCGTGTCTCGGTACTGCTTCGCCAGGCCGAAATCGATTATCTGGAATGTCACCATTTTGTTGGACGTTGTCGATGGCTCATGATCGTCATTGAACACATTTTGAATAGGAACACCAACCTTTCCTCGAACGGTTCATGAATTTTACCATAAAACCATCTGTTGAGAAAGGTACTAGGGTTGGCCAAACGAGGTTTACGGGCTCGTTATAGGCAGAGGTCACGTTGCGGGCTCGCTACGATTTAGAGAGCGTAGAGGGAGGGTAGCGAGCCCGCTACGCCTCGCTACCCCTCGCTACCAAAAGGGAAGATACCCTCTTCCTTTCACACGCTCTCTCGTCGTTCTCTACCCTTCCCATCTCATAACGAGGGGTAGCGAGGCGTAGCGGGCTCGCTACCTCCCCCCTCTCATAACGAGCCCGTAATCTCGCAATCGTTTAGCCAACCCTAAAAGGTACTAATATAAACCAGATTCGCCTTCTTCCCCAAGACCATGAGGAAGTTGTCGGGTCTATTATCACTATGACCTCATGAACTTGACAACACCTCCAACCCTTTCTCTCCCTCTTATGTGAATAGTATACTGAAAGAATACTCACATAAACCAGATTCGCTTTCTTCCCCAATCCCATCAGGAAGTTGTCGGGCTTGATGTCTCGATGGACGAAGTGCAGGCGGTGAATGTACTCGAGACGGGAGATCTGGAATGAAGGGATGATTGATTGACTGATTCTTCCAATTTTCCGACAACTCATCATCTCATGAAAAACCCAAATCAGACATCCTTCCTCCTGTCGGGCCAATACCTTATGACAGTTAAAATCATCAATCCCGGTCGATACTACGAGTGCGCATGAATTATTTGACGCATGCGTTCGTTACAGCTTCATGAGAATCCACAAATGTATAAGTGTGACCCAAGACGCTTCTAAATCCGAACTCACCATCTGATCTGCCAACAGCAACGTCGTCTTCAACGAGAATCTCCGCTCGCAGAAGTTGAAGAGGTCCTCGAGTGAGGGTCCAAGTAGTTCCATGACCATCACATTGAACTCGCCGTCATATCCGTTCCAGTAGACCTTTAAATATATAATGCTAAAGGTTGAAACTCGTCCCAACTGTGGTCCGAATTCGTTATGCATATACCCAAAGGCAGCTTCCTATTGGTCAGACAATGGTACCTGGTCAACTGATGCCTTACTATCATAGATTGTCATCCCAATTCACTATAGGGGACCCTCGAGGAACTTGATGGCCATGGAATTGCTCGAAGCAACTCCATGACCATCACGTTGAACTCGCCATCGTACCCGTTCCAGTAGACCTATAATCTAGCATATTTATCTTATATTTGCGTCTGTTTGTTTTAGATTTGCGTGATCTTTCGGCCTTTTAACCATTTTACACGACCTATGTATACTATTCATAACTATTGTAGCTCGTGTGAAACATGATTTCTCCTATCAACGAGATCATGAGACGCGCGAGCAACGGAGGATCATGGAACTGCAGGTCCTCGAGTGAGGGGGAGTTCCGAGTAGTTCCATGACAATCACGTTTTTTTACCCGTTCCAGTACACCTGCAAGCGCGAAATTCTGGGTGGTCGTTCTGATCAAAGGAGATTTGGTGCAAAGTGGTTCTCTGAGACTCATTCCCTACGAGATCTTTCTATTGGCTATCATAACACGTTATATCCTGGGAATTAACTTTTAGAGACCCTTGAACAATGTTGCGTGGAGCAAAACAAGAATTTTCGATTTCCAAGGCTTACCGGAAACACATCGATCAGTTTCAGTTCTCACCTTCGGAATCCCCACGCCTCCACTGAGTATCTTGTACAGCCTCACTTCCACGTGCAGTTGGGGATGTCGAGAGGTGAATGATTCCAACTTGACCGCGACCTCTTCATTCGTGTGGATGTCTTGGCCTGGAAATGGACATAATTGTAGGTTTGGAGAAGACGTCCCACTCCCAATCTCAGAATATCCCCCTTATCGCACTAATGGATAAATTTTCATGAAACGATCTCTATGTGTAACATTGATTTGTTCGTCACAAACAAGAAGGACCAGTTGGAGTGAATCGGAGAAACTTCCATTCTCACACCTCTGCTACTCTGAGTGTCAACTAAAGCGTGGGAAATAGGTCTCAGCGGGCTGAGACGGAGAAACACTAGTCGGTTGATGTTTCATCACTTGTGAGTACGAAGATGTCAATCCCTTAGTTATTCATAATCTAGACAAGGATACCTTATCACGTTCACTATCATCCTAGGGTCATGTCCTCACTTTTTACCGTCGCTTTTATCAATCCGTTATCAACCTAGCACTGCCCCGTACATGACACGAGGAAAAAAGGCAATGGCAGCAAATTTTTGCGTTGGCTAAGGATTAAAGGAGAATCTATGAAGAATCTCTCACTATGCTGCTAATATTAACGGTCAATTCAATAGAATGCCTGACAATATATGCAAATGACTCACTAAGATAGTTGTCACAGATAATAGATACTCGAAATAAGAAGAATACTTTATTAAAGAAACTCACCAAGATAGATATCTCCAAACGTGCCCGACCCTATATTCCTGCCGAGCCGGTACTTCTGGGCCACCCGTATGTCCATGCCCGTCATTACCTCTGAAAAATATTTAAATAATTTTTAAAAATCAGTTCGCGATTTAACTTGAGGAAAGCGCAAAACGACAGACAATGCGCTAAAGAATGGCGATAAACACGCAAACCAATAAAAAAAAAGAGATAACAAGCCGTGCTGAGCACTACCAAGTCCGTGTCACCTAGGAAATGGTAGTGATTCACGACAAAACGGCGGTTTAGTCTTTTGCTAGCAATTGAATGAGGTTAACAAACGAAAATGGCGCGAAAATTTAGCTATTTTGGCTAGGTTTGGTTCTGTTCACACGCCTTGAGCCAACTAGAGCATGAGGAAGGGGATATTGGCAAGATTTGTATGTAAATAGGACCAGAATGCAAGCTGTTGTCACTAAAAACATCAATTTCAGCACTCGAAAAGTAAAGATTTTCGATATAATTGGGAGCAAAGCGTTTCTGTTCGCTAACTACAATAGTCTCTTTTTATAGAAAAGAATAGGTGAAATATATATGATATTACGCGATATTCAAGTTAAAATGGCGCTAGAAAGCAAGCGGTTGGCACTAAAATGAGCAAAGTCAGCACGCTAGAGCACCCAGTGGCGACACGCGCGTATTGTGTGCCTCCCTCACTCATCCATCGGGTCGACTGGTGAGAGAGCGCAGAGAAGGAGGAGAGAGTGTGGAGAAAGGAGAGAGTCTCTCGCGTCTCCGACTCGGCGCGCCGGCTCTTTTTCTCTGTGGGGAACGCCCGGACACGGCCCTCCCATTCTTGTCTGTCTCTCTCATTTCCCTATGCTCTCTCGTTTCTCTGACTGAGGAGAGATTAGGCGAAAGTATAGAGACGAGAGCATATCTCCCTTCGCATGTCTGGGCTTGATTCACACCGACCATTATCTCCATAGCGCCCACTATTCATTTTTTGCTAGTAGTACTATAGGATCTCCCGGACTACGAATCTTTTTCGCCTCCAGGTATCTCCGAACACGCTTCTCTGATCATTTTTTTCATGATTGAATAAACCTTCTACGTACCTCTTGCGATGTTATCCCAATGCCAGGAACAACGGGCTTAACAAATTTGAATTTATCACATCGGGATACAGAAATTATTTGGGGACGCAATGGTATTTACAAATTACAACATTCCGATTTTGTTCTCTGGAAAGAGATCCTACGTTTGACTATTGAACCATGATGAATCTATGGGGGCTCAGGAATGGAAACGGACTGGGAAACAGGGTACAAGCACCGGGAACGTGCTGGAAGGGGAGACAGGGCAGGGAGACGTCTCTCTGGACTACTACAAATTCAATGGATTGATGGCGGAAATGCAGAGTGCAGCTGTACAGTAAGGGTCCTTCAGGAAACAGTGACGAATGACGGGGGGGGGGGTACACTTCAAGAATCAGCATATCATTTGGTCTGGAACGTGTGAGGGAGATCAAGGAGGAAGAGAGATCGGGAAGGGGAGGGGTGATGAAGATTGAAGAAGGACTGGACTCTATCCAACTCTGGGTCGAATGTAGCACCAGAAGAACTGCAATTTCGAAATAAATGGACAAATTTTTCAGCATTTTTGCGCCAACATATGAATGCAACTTACTCTAATATGATTCGCATCGCAGAACTTCTTTTTGCAGCACAAATCGTGGAAGGCTGTATCGGTGTCTGAAAGGAAATGGATTAGATTAGAGTTTGAAAGAGATATTTGTCTCATCATTCTCAATTCGTCAGAAAGACGAGAGTTACGAGAGATTGCGTGAAAATATTAAGAATATTGTTTCGTGTCTTATGTACCTTGTTTGCAAAAATCATCCATTTAATTGAAAATCTTTTGTTCAGTCACACAAATGCGCTTACCAGGAACAGCGAGGCCGTACCAATCGGGCTCCTCCAGATCGCGGCACTCATCTTCAGATCTAAATATTGTAATAATGATATTTTATCTACGTCCGAAGCGCACCGAGACCGAAAAGTGACAAAAAATAAGGTGGAATTGATCTGATTACGATAAGTTTTTTACAAAATGATTTATCAGAAATTTCTCAATGCATGAGACCAAATGAAAGAATCTGAGACCCAAATCGGACGTTGTTTCCAGAATTAAAAGTGCTTACGTGAAGCGATACTGTCCCATCTTCATGATTTGAGTCATTGGGCACTGAAAATATATGTATATTGAAGCCGTCTCCTCTACTGCACAACTTTTCGCATCTAGGATTCCTAAATATTTTTAATACGTTAATTCACAGTATATGTACTATGCTTGAGAGCAAAGAGCAATTAATAAAAAATGAGTAAAGTTAGGGACCACAACGTAGATGGCCGATTTCAAACCAAGGGGTCAAAAGTATGTTCATGTTATCCCTCATGGACCCAATAACATCATGTTTTTTGCCGTTTGTTGATATCTTGTCTCTGCGCCGCGCTAGAGCCCGAGAAGTACGCGCGCAACTCACTGGGGAAAAGGAGGGAAATGCGAGACGAGAGGGAAGGGGGCGGAGCCTAATTTGCGTGTGTCTCTCTCCCTCCTCCCGCCCTCTCGCTCGCCTCTCCCCGCGCTTCTTCTAACCAAAGTCACAAGCTTGTGAAGCATGGTAAAAACCTGATTTTTTCTCTAAAAATCCTAAAATATTCGAATTAGTCAGAAAATTACTGTTCGAAAGAAATTTTCACCTTGGAACCCACTGAAACAGGCTATTCCCTTCTTTAAATCCCAATTTTGATACACTCACTGTAAATTTTCATCTTTTGAACAGTGCCCGATCGATAGGTGATGGTAATAGCTATCCATGGCAATTTAAAGTGAGTGATTTGGTTTGGAATGAACCTTGTGACTTTGTTTTCTCGCTTTTTCGCAATATCACAGGTTTCCTGTAAGAGTGTAGCAATGCTATCCACTAGAAAAAAAACTTTGGGTCTCCGATTTCGATGAAAGTTGGTTGGTGGGTACCCTTAGGGGTTAGGAGGAGGTTCATCTACTTGGTTTGTTCAATTATCGATTTTATCGATTTTTTGGTCGTAAAACTTTAAATGACCATAACTACCTTCATTTTTATCGCACAGCGATCTAAAATATACCATCGAATTGCTCTCGGGATTATCTACAAAAAAGTCAAAGTCACACAAAGCGATAAAAGTTGATCTTCCATCTCAAAAATCGATAAAACCGATTTTTGGACCATAAAACTCTCTCGTTTTTCTCGAAAATGAGCCGGAAACACAATGAATTTTATTTTTGCAATCGATTCTATGGACCCGTTTTAGGGTCACCCTGTATTTCGTTTTTCATAACTCTGGCCTCCGGACCCCGAATTAGTACAGTGGATCCGGACATAGCCGATTTTTTGTGGAAAACACACTTTGCGTCATAACTCGCTTGAAAGTGTTCCAATCAAAAATTTGCACTAAACCTTTCTTTTTCGTTTCCTCAAGAGCTACATTTTTAGTCTTGATGATTTTTTTGATTGGATCACTTTCAAGCGAGTTATGACGCAAAGTGTGTTTTCGGCAAAAAATCGGCTGTGTCCGGTTCCACTGTACTAATTCGGGGTCCGGAGGCCAGAGATATGAAAAACGAAATACAGGGTGACCCTAAAACGGGTACGTAGAATCGATTGAAAAAATAAAATCTTTTGGGTCAACGGGAAAATTTCGAGAAAAACATAGTTTTATGGTCAAAAAATCGGTTTTATCGATTTTTGAGGCGGAAGATCAAGTTTTTATCGCTTTGTGTGACTTTGACTTTTTTGTAGATAATCCCGAGAGCAATTCGATGGTATATTTTAGATCGCTGTGCGATAAAAATGAAGGTAGTTATGGTCATTTAAAGTTTTACGACCAAAAAATCGATAAAATCGATAATTGAACAAACCAAGTAGATGAACCTCCTCCTAACCCCTAAGGGTACCCACCAACCAACTTTCATCGAAATCGGAGACCCAAAGTTTTTTTCTAGTGGAAATGAGAGCTCTTTTTGCTACACTTTTACAGGAAATCCGTGATATCATGTCAGACGAAAGTGGGCGGAGCTTGTGGGGCCTAAGTAAAGTTATCCCGTTAATTGAGGCACTTTCGTCCTGCCAGTGAAATCCAAAATGGCTAATTTCAAGAAAAAAAACTAGTAAAATATATACGTAGGGTGTGGGGGAGACCGGCACGAGGTAGATAGTCGCCAGGAGCAGGGAGAGGAGGAATGAAGCGTGCATGGCTGATCGACTGGGAGGCTCGAGTGCTTTGGCTTCAGGGGTCCAGTGGACTAGATACTGAAGAGCTCTTAGCAGAGACTCTGATCGGATTGGGGCTTCTGGCCTTGGATCGGGGCTTTTAAGCATGGCCCAGGCTCCGCCTTAGGGCTTCAGGGTGAAGAATCCGTCTCTTCATTCCGCGTACTCTCTCACCGGTCAGAGTGAGGAGAGAGTACGAGAAATGAAGAGACGGATTCTTCACGCCCCTGGATGCGGTGGGCGGAGCCTAGGAGCTCCATCAGTTCGGAGATGAGATAGAGAGACAACAGAGAGCGCGAGGAGAGCCCCGCCCAGGTGCATTCATATCATAACAACAATGACTCATGATACGGTAGCTCATTGAGGACCTGAGGGATAGGCGCACTACGTCAGGTGATTGCCCAGAATCATGAAAAATATTCTCGTTTGAAGTTGCAAACTTGAAAATCCCAAACTTGTGAAAGTGAGAAGTGAACGATCGATCACTGCTTTCTAGACCTGTTATGCCGAGTTACTCGGCGCTCGCGAGTAAGAATGAAAAATCCACTCGCGAGCAAGATTCACTCGCGAGTGAATTTTGCATAAGCACTCGCGAGTCAATAACACTCGCGAGTGAGACTCGCCGAGTGCATTTCCCTCACTCCGCACCGTCTCGTGCGGTGCGAAATGGCCTAGAAGTGACTGAGAATGAGGGAGAATGAAAGGGAGAAAAATAAAATCATTTCTCGATATTCACTCGCGAGTGATACTCGCGAGTGATTTTAAATATTTCACTCGCGAGTGCCCGGTCCAAACGAGTGCGAATGAAACCGACTCGTCGAGTGCGAGCGCTCGAAAAATGAAACTCGAGCAAACAGGTCTACTGCTTTCGAACAACATGTTCACGAAATTTTAATTCATCTACAAAAAATTGTATTCTGACTTCAGGCGTATGGACCTAATTTATTTTGATTTCAGGAAATTGACCTGCAGAGAGTACCTCAAATAATCTCTAGGATCTCTTGTAATTATGCTCACATATTGGGTTGCTTTTGCAGATGGATAGGTCGGTTCTCGAGAGTACGAGTTTGGAAACATGGTTTGGATTTATTTGCCTGATAAAAATGCGTTTCAATTGATTTCGAGGGCGATGACTACGGCAGACTAATGGTGAGTGCGATATACGAAAAAGGCCAACGTTCATTTATTGCAGTTTTATTGCATTAGTTACCTTTATTCATTAGATTCATTATTATATCTACCAGTGCTCATTCGTAGGGTACCGAGTTCAATCCCCCGCCGAGGCAGACCAAGCCTTGCTATCCCCAGGGGTCGGCAAATTGATAGTAACATTGGTTACGAAAGTTAAACGTGCCCAAGAATTCTGGCCAGCAAGGGATCACGTAGGCCTCGTCTTACCAGGCCTTATCGTGAGGTTATTTTCCATTCCACTAGTAGCTGACCTTTGACGAACGTTCGAGGGGGCGGAGAAGGGAAGAGGCCGGGAGGAGGCGGTAGATCAACTGTCCTCCTCTCCCCTTCCTTCCCCCTTCCTCTCTCCCAGACAATCGATAGCACGCTAACCAACACATCTCATTTGCTGAGCATTTCAAACGCACGATACCTGTGTACACCACTAGGCGTGGTTGTCTCATGACAACTGTAAAATCGCCTTGATTGTGGAAGCAACTTTAACTTTTTTTAAATGCTGCGTAACTTTGTTCAGATGACTTTTGGACGTTCTTCGTGTCCACAGTGTCATACACTCTGACGTTGAACACATTTGGTCAGGTGATCTCATTGTGATGGATTCGCTTGCGTGAATCTACAGATGTTTTTGAGAGAATGAGGGATGTACTTTTGCATTACCGACTAGAGAGCGCGTGTAAAGAAGAGGCAGTGGCATCTATTTTAATTCTACATTGTACGACAAGGCTTGTGACTTCTTGTTACTACGTATGTGCATGATTCCTATGCGTACGGGATGTATTAGAAGTACGAGGTTAACGAGACGCACTACCAATTGACCTTTAATCTGCTGTTGCAGTGGGCCAGAACGGTAAAAATACAAAAAAAAATTGCAGTAGAAGGGAGATTACAGAACTGCAGTGAAGATGTAGGTAAAAATGGAGAGGATAAACTGAAACAGAAGCTCAAAGGTTACAAAAGAACTTATACCCGAAGTGTTTTGAAGTTTGATTAAATCATTAGATCAACTTCAAATGTTGTTCTGATTCTCTGACTCAGAATTTCATATGCACTAGTGATGCGACGTGATAGGCTCTATTCTGAAACTGACGTGAACATTTCCGATGAAGACCCATTCTGAGCAAAACAAGCAAAAACTGTTTGTGTGAGTCACAATGTTTTGGACGAGTACAATTAGAACTTGCGAGCTTAAGATTTGCGTGCTTATTTGTGTTCTCACATGCATCTTTCCATCTATGCATTGGAGTGATGTCACATCATACAAGGAAGTGTATTCCACATCGGCAATAGTGTAGTTGGTGTAATATAGTTGAACTCTTGGATGATCTCCTACGTAAGAAGTTGTGTCAAACAAACAAGTATACGTTCCATGAGTTAATCTCTAGGGCTGTCAGGATGAAGAAATCGTTTCTTCATTTTGCTTGATCTCTCTCGTAGAGAATTAATCGCATACGTGGTATTTCTGCGATATGAGGGTGCATAGGAAAGCAGAAATAACTGAAATAAGAGAGACTTGACACACCTCTATGCTTAATCCGAAGCATTGCGTGATATGCGATAGTAAACGCGTGATGAAAAGGTAAAGGTAAAGGTTCACCCCGTACTCAAGGCACTTTCGTCCTGCGGGAGCCCACTGCCACTGCCCACAAAAATTGCGTGATGAAGGACAGAAATAGTTAAGATACTTCGCATTATCATATTGACGAGGCCAGATGTTGAAGAATTCATTAGTATAGTTTTCCTTTTTGGTCTATTCAAATCGACAAAGTCGCATTTGTTTGGAGGGAGCAACAAGGAGTGTGTGGAAGAGCATGGTCATTTCGAAACTTCGGGTATTTTTGATTCAATTAAACTTTGATGAGGGGTTTCTGTTACTCTAAAGTTGCTGATTTTGGATAACTCATGTAATCTCAGTACAATGATGTCATCGTAGACTTTGTCAAGATACTGGACAGGGCAAAAAGTGTTCATGTGATCCACTTCCTCTTCGGTGCGGAGTCGGCGCTAGATCTTGAAATATTCGAGGAGTCTCTTCATTTTGTACACTCGCTCACCCCCTCTAGCGACGAGAGAGATTGCTTGAAATGAAGAGATTTCGAGTGCTGTTATCGGCATCTTCTGTGATTCCGATTTCTCCTCATATCGCATGCTATCGCATCGCTCAGAGTAGCGAGAGTGCAGGCGAAATGAAGAGTCAGTCAGTCAGGCCCGCAATGAAAACTTTTTCTAGGCGCTGACGATATCTCCCCCTGATACGTTCCATTGTGATACTCCTAGACACCGCAAAAAGTGTCCTTGTGAATTTGCGTTGATATTATTCAACGAAAACATTATTCAACGTTTATTCAACGAAAATGTGCAATTACTCAACGAAAACATCGTGCCTGTGACGTTAAGCAACGTGCGATTTGCCTTCTCAAATTGATAACAAGATCTTGAACGGGTGCTGACTATCTCTATGATGTGTTGTCTTAGGAAATCGTGTGTAATCATCTTAACCATGAAATTTTTTCATCGGATGTTTAATTATGTGACTATTTTTGCATCGGCTCAGAGGTTGAAGAGTACATGAATAGATCAGTATTACCCTACAGCTATTTTCGATCTAACGCTAGCTGTTATAGCACGCGAAAGATAACGGATAGTGGGGAGATTTCATATATCCTACTCTCAAGCATCACGAAACGTATACGTGTAAAGCGTATATGTAGAATTTGAGAGTACACATAATTGTCTCTCCATCCCGCACGCACTCTTGCCTCTCTGATCTGAAAGAGAGTGGGGTAACATGACAGCGAAATATGACATTTCGAGCTCAAGCCTCTACGTAAGATGAAACAGGAATAGTAGTTTGGGGTATAGAGGAGTCGGGACAAGGAATATGCGAAGTAGTACTAATAAGGGAGCATCAACGATTTATCCAAAATTCAACAATTATTGCTGCTGATACGAAAATTTTTTTGGGATAACAAGAAAATCAGAGAATATTGAAAGAACAAGATTGAACTAGCTATTCGTCGTGATTATTCGTTGTGATTCTGGCATCACTGGTCGAGCGCATCCCCTATGTTGCGTATAGAATCCTTGGTTGCTTGACCCTGCAAAACTTCTGGCTCACCAAAGCGAAAAATGTATGTTGTTTATAACGACATGAGTGACATATCCTAGAAACCCCTTACCATCTTCGCTTCAACAGATCCCTGCGCGGCTTCCGGAACTCCTGTGCATGCTGATCCGGCCTGAGATGTACTGAATGAAAAGTATTAACTTTGGAAAAAAATAGATTTGTTATTAAAAGTTATTTGTTGTTATTTTTTATTTTGAGCAAACAAATGAAAAGATTGAGAAACTAACAATATCGGCCATCGTGCTTCCCGCATGCTTAACGGTATCCTTGGCGTTGCCGAGCATCGATTGGGCCTGAATATTTGTTTGATTTCCTACAATTTATTGTTTTTAGTTAAAAATGTGGTGACGCTTGGAGAGCAAAATGAGAATGTGTTCTACCTTGTCCTCTTCTTCCTTTTCTTCCTCTTCCTTCAGGCGCTCCGCAGCTTCCACCCGAGCATTGTGCCACTGAAAAATGGATATTTTTAGGGCATGAGAACCAAAAGTATTCTGTAATAACTGATACGAAACGAATTAAGTTGAGAGAACTTAGTCATAATGGCAAATTCAGTGAGGGTAATAGACACTCACATGCTCGTGCAACTCCTGTCTCGCTTTCTCAAATTCTTCAAATGATCCAGCAACAGTGGTCTCATTGCCGGAGTAATTGTTGGTCGACATCTTTGCTTTGTCTGAAATTAGCGAAATATTTAGGAAAAAATGTGCAAAGAGCCAGAAAAGTGATCAACAGTGAATGCAATATCGCCAAATGTAAAAGAGCAGTAGTCAACAATGATATTCGATCTGAAGATTTGGTCACAGAGGCGTTTGATTGAATCGCCACCACTTGTTTATGTAGTACCATTGATCAATCACGAGCCACGTTGGCGATAATAAATAACAGCGATGCAGTGTGATACTATCGATGAAATAACGGTGTCTCTCTTTGCGAACGGTTTTTCGTCAGTTAGACAGAGAAGGGAGGGAGATCATGTCTAAAATGCACGTGTCAATGTGCAAACAATGGTTGAGACGGGTGGAGTGTATGCTATTCAGAGATTCATCATAGATAAAAGGAGGGGGATGACGTCATTAACTTCATGAACGAAAGCAGAATGCATAGGCGTGCAGTAAAAGTGATGCGTCTTATCAATTTTGTGGGTTAAAGTGAATGCAAGTGAAGAGTACATCCGCAATCAATCGAAGCCTACGAATCGGTATGTTTCACTGAGTCTCTTATCACTCAGTGCAAACACTTCCCTTCTTTATCAGTGACTAGCCCGACGGCCATAGTATAGTCGCTAATATTTGTTCCACTCTGTACTAATCAAAAATTTTCATAAAATTTTATTTTTCAGGGTATCACAGAACTATTGAGATGCATTGATATTCCCTGCTACATGGTAATAAATAGATTAGGACCACGGAAATGAATCCGGAAAGCATGCAAATGAGTGAATGAATTGCCATGTTTGATCAGAGTTCGTCGTCGGATACGTCAACGAAATCATCATTGTAAACGACATCGTCACCATCGTCATCGCTTTCATCCATTGACGGTCGAATGCCTTGACTCCTGGGATCCGGACTGCAGCGGCCCCGTGCCTGCTATTCAATTATGGTTATACCAGTCGATTTTAGAGTCGTGTCAGTACGCTATGCCAGTTACTTAGAAGGATCGACGGATTGCTGACAGTAACTTTTCTGTGCATTTCCAAAATTGATCATCCATCTGCGGCTTCCCATTTGATTCCAAATTGGTTAGCACGTTTCGTTCATTTTCGCAGAGATATTAATTTGTAGTATTCTATGCAATCCTCTTATCACATTTTTAAAATGATACGATGGTAAATGCATTCCTACTAAAATATTCCGTGCGGCAATCGCGTTAGCTCCGCCCCTTTTCACTTCGTTTTTCGCGATTTCCGCCTATTTTCACTTGTTTTTCTTAGTTTTTAATGATAAAACGGGATTTCTGGTATGGTTTTACGCTCGTCAAGCATCAATTATATATTTAATGCTTAGTTTTAAGCGCGGTCATAGTTTAATAGCAATTTCGTTACGCGCGGAACAATAAACAACTGCGCGTCAAAATGTGATATAAGAGAGACGATTTCCTCACCTGAAGTTCCCGTCGTCCGAAAAACACCAAATCAACGAGGTGCATCACTCCACCATCGCCTGAATACATCTCAACCGGGCACAACTTGGCCGTGAAACCATCCCTGCATCGCACGATGTAGTGGTCCCCGTGCTTTCTCGAGTACTGAAATATCATAATTATTTATAATATAATTTCTGTCTTTACGATGAATCAATGAAGTAAGATTTAGATCAAGATGCGAATTAGAATTCATATACCTCAAACTCGAACATTCGCAGGTGTCTTTGAATGCTCTCGCCCGTGAGCTTCTGATCGACTCCGATTCGCCAACTACCATCACAAAAAGATGGCTGGGTAATATTAACCATAAACATCTGAAACATTTGTCTTTTTTACATTGGAACAACTTTATATGCTGATCAGCTTTGTTGTTATGTCCTGATTCTGAATCAATAGTTGAAATGATATTGGAACGATAGATTGGCGCAGATTTTATAATTATTCAACAAATAATGCAGGGCAAGCAGATTCACCATACACAGCTTCGCAATCCAATTCACGTTGAGCACCATGGTCGCGGCTTCGAAGGTTTTGAATCCCAACAGGCTGGTGAGAATGGATTCGTCGGGATAGAAGCGATTGGCCTGTAAATAGTTTTGATCAGATGTCTTGAGTCTTCCTTTATTTTTTGTTGATCATATTTACTATTACTAGTAGAAAGAAATGATTAACACGTTTTCAAGTGTGTGTGGAATAAATAATATTAAATATCCAAGCGGTTCTGCTCGAGGAATATTTCCAGCGATCTTACTTCAACATCACTGGGAGTGTCCGAGCAGAGAAAGTGCTTGAATCGAGTTGATTGACCGACGATTTGAATGAATTCTTCATTTAATAGTGATGTGAGCACAGGGAACGACTTCAGGCTCACGTATTGCAGGCGCTTGGCGAAATGAGCAAAGCTGCAACAATTTTTTCTGACATCTTTGCTGCTCTGCACGGATATGCCTTTGAGATTTTGTCTCTTTTTTTTCTCAAAATTTTCCTTGTCTTCTCTTTCATGATTTTGGCAAAGGGTCGTTCCGAGTCCCTTCTACATCAATTATCGTGAGATTATTTTCCATTCCACTCGTATCTGACCTTTGACGAACGTTCGAGGGGCGGAGAAGGGAAGAGGCCGGGAGGAGGCGGTAGATCAAGCGTCCTCCTCCCCCTTCCTCTTCCCTTCCTCTCTCCCAGACAATCAATAGCTCGCTAACCAGCAGATTGAGTTTGCTGAGCATTTCAAACACACGATACTATGTTTTAATTAGTCCGGACATAAAGTAATTCCGCGTACTCAAATTTTTTACTCTAAATTTACATGCATTTAATCAACACTTTCCCATATTTATTTGTCAAGATTTATGAAAAACGTAATACGACTGACCTTCTCCTAGTATCGTCGCTAATTGGCTCATCACTCGGATCACTGTGGAAAAATTGGCGCACAGATAGGATGTTTGAAGGAGCCTCGAGTTTGGCGAAATCGATGGAGCTGAAGGGCATCTGAAAATTGAACTTTGAACTTTGAAACTTTGAAAAGACAAAAGACTGAACTTTGAAAAGACAAATAAAGGTAGAGGTAAAGTAGCTTAAACAATCATGCCGATTTTACAGTTGTCATGAGACAACCACACAGGTAGGGCCTGGTATGGCCAGGAAAAGACAAATGAAACGCACCAATAAGCTGATGAACTTCAACTCGTGAAGCCGAGTTAGCTCGTGTAGTGCGGAGTAGAACTGATCCGGAATGGGCCAGGAGTGAGGGAGGAGGGTGTGGCTACCCTGAAATGTTTTATTAACAACAAATCAACCATTTGTTTCATATGAATGTCCCCTTGCACTCCTCATGTATGGACATTAACCATTGAAATAACTAATTACTTTCACTTCGTTAAAGATATATTTTTAAAGGAATTGAAATAAAGCAATTAAAGATTTTACTGGAAGTAATCGATTGGGTTGCCTCGTTTCTTCAAAATGTCCATCTTCCAGTTTCACGATCTCATAATCATAAGAGTAGCGAACTTCGGGACTGAAATAAAGGAAATTTAAAAAAAAAAGGAGACATGGTTTCAGAGATGACAAGGAA
Organism: Pristionchus arcanus; assembly: GCA_900490705.1. Lineage (NCBI taxonomy): Eukaryota > Metazoa > Nematoda > Chromadorea > Rhabditida > Neodiplogasteridae > Pristionchus > Pristionchus arcanus. The sequence goes on from LS487914.1 coordinate 93,927, forward strand.
TAGGGAAACTGCTGGGAATAAGTTAGAAATGATGGCCTTTGGATCGTAGACACCCTACCTGATGGGGTTTTTTTTTAACCATTTTTCGAATAAAGCTAGAAATACAAATGCGTACTTACTCATAAGTCCAGTTCATTCTTTTATAGTCTTCTACTTCTCTTTTCCACGGATAGTCCGTGCTGACAATTCGCAGTTCGAAACCGTATCCATTCAAAGTCTGAAATATGGTGGAAATGTCTCTCGTTGGACGATGTTTCAGGGTGTATCGGTCTGTTTTCTCCCCTTTTTGACTTGGAAATGCGTCAAAATGGAAATACGTATTTAGTTTTAATTATCATCCCGTGAGTTTTAAATTATCATCACCTAACTTACTGATGTACACCCGTCCGCCGATCCACTTGATGTTATCCAGGGAAGAATCAGCAGATATCTCGTATAACTTCTTGTTGACACTCTTCAGATGATGGATGTCCAGCCTGAACGTTACTATCATTCATTTTCACTCCTGGCCACCAAATGCTAGGAAGAGATGGAAGAAATGAGGAGGACATTTATTTGAATTGAAAAGGAATGGCTGATCCCAAACACTGATTGTGATTACCTCGTGAGATATTGGAATACCGCAAGCAAGCAATCTTTCGGAACGCAAGTGAAGTAATCCGGTGTTGTATTACCCTCCATTATTAATTGGCAATGGTATATTTGCATAAAAGATCCTAAAAGGGAAGCAATCATAATATAAATTTAAAAAAATACTTTAAAAAATTTTAAATTCAAATTTGGATATGTTTCCATTTCGCGCCGACGCCAGATCGGTATGGCAAGACCACAAGATCGCTTACAAGATCATGAGTCACGATAACGCGTCTAAAAATCCATTCAGATCAAAAGATCAAAGGCATCAGAGAATTTCGGGTAACTGATGTTTTCTCGAGAAAATAATCTCTTCATTGAAAACCCTCTGGCATCTTTTGATTATGAAAAGTCTCGAGAACGGAAGCATATCCCCGATCTCTTGAATATCTGAACCCTTCCGTTTAGACTTGTGACTGGTGAGCTGATTGGATGTATCCGACCTAATGATAAAAATAGAAGGCAAAAGGGTGTATCAAAACACTTTGGGAAACACTTGTTAAATAGGTATCTGCGTTTACACTGTTTGAAATAAGCGATCAATCATTTCCCAAACTCATTCTATCCCAACGTTTCTATGTCAATTAACTTTATTGTGTAATGATTTTCAGTCAATAAAAAAATGGCTCCTGGCAACAACCGCTCAAGCAGCGAGGCACCAGGCGAAACACCGAAGAAAGCCGAGACAACCGAGAATGAGGAGATCGGCCCAGTCGGGTTTGCAGTGAACGTATGTTTTCAATAAAATAATTTTAAATATCTCAGCAAAAATTATGTTTACCTGACCCCACATAATAATAATCATTTCAGGACCAGCTCTCACGTCTTCCAAAAGAGTGCCTGCTGGAAGTTTTCAAGCATCTTTCAAGGTTGCTTTTTGAAGAAATTCTAATAAAATAACTTTTTAGCGATAGTAAAAAGATATCTCTCACCAAAATTATGTCTCTGATGACTTGCCATTATTATTGATAATTATCGATCATTGAAGTTGATGTGTATGAAAGGAAAGATATTGAGATTACTTTGCAGGAAAGATATTGAGATTACTCGAGCTGTAAGTAGAAGAATTCGCTCAATTGCGGACGATGCTAGCCTTGACAGAGCACAATTTCGACAACTCAACATATGGAAGGTATCGTAAAATATGAAACCGTTCCGCATATTATCCTTCATTTCACAAATTTAACTGCTGAAGGGTCTCCAGCTTTGTTCCTAATCGTCTCCTAATCGGAGCTAGCGAAGAAAAAAACCACACTATGCGCAGAACACCGTAAACTTAGCAGTTGAATGTTGAATCATAGTTGATTCATTAGTCGATTCATTATTAATTACGAATTGTGTGTATTTAGACGAAGAATGGCTACGCTTTCTATCTGGCCATGCTCACTGAGGGCATGTCTTTTATTTGGTACGACACACTATTTTATTACGAATACGAGATTACGAAATCGGAAGATGGAGTACTCATCGAGCAGCGACGCATCGTCTACGAGGTATGGATGGGTTTTTCCGAATCAAGAATATATTTGGAAAGATCGGAAACACAAATATCCTTCAATCAATTTAACATTGATATCTCGATACAAATATCAGTGCGTTCGCCTAAGAATCGCCACCCATCCGTACAGCAAAATATAACACCCTGATTTTTTCACTGATTCTAGTAGACCTTGACCCCCTCGATCGATCGCCGTCAATATTTTGATCACTCGATCTTAATTTGTCCAGATAATTAAGGTCAAAGTTAAGCATGTTTCTCGGATTTTTAACCATTTCTCATGAACAAGTGGATGAAATCTCTTGAAAATCGAGTTCCAGGGGTAGTTTTGTGCGCTGAACACGCCTGTGATGTTCAATTTTTAGAAACTGAAAATTTGCATATTGGTCAAAATTTCAAACTCGATTTTCTAGAAAACGAAGAAAAAAGGTACTCCAATTTTTTGATATGTTGTAGCCCTTTACGAGAGCTCTGCAGCGCCCCCGGTGTTGACTCGTAACGAGGGCCGCTTCGTACTTAAAACTTAAGAAAACTAGAAATTTCTAATCGAGAGAAACTTCATTTTACACTCTCATTCCGTCCCATTTCACTCACCCTTGCGGTGAGAAATGACTCAGTCGCCTCATTGGCTTTGAATTTCCACATTTGATCTTTGATTTGTCTCGTCTGATCCCTGATACATCATGCAAATAGATATGCAAATCAAATCGATCTTCTCCTGATGGCAATTTCTCATTCTTGATCAGTTCACAGCATACGGCAGCATTCGCTCTTTTTTCCTTGTTCTCTTTGACGGCCTTTTATAGCTGTCAGAACTCAGGTAAATTCAAGATACTATGTAAAAAGACATATTTTGACTGAAGTTGATGATGGATCAGACGAGACGAATGTGGAAATTCAAAGTGAAGCCAATGAGGCGACTGAGTCATTTCTTACCGCACGGGTGAGTGAAATGGGACGGAATGAGAGTGTAAAATGACGTTTCTCTCGATTAGAAATTTCTAGTTTTCTTAAGTTTTAAGTACGAAGCGGCCCTCGTTACGAGACAACACCGGGGGCGCTGCAGAGCTCTCGTAAAGGGCTACAACATATCAAAAAATTGGAGTACCTTTTTTCTTCGTTTTCTAGAAAATCGAGTTTGAAATTTTGACCAATATGCAAATTTTCAGTTTTCAAAAATTGAACATCACAGGCGTGTTCAGCGCACAAAACTACCCCTACAACTCGATTTTCAAGAGATTTCATCCACTTGTTCATGAGAAATTGTTAAAAATCCGAGAAACATTCTTAACTTTGACCTTAATTATCTAGGCAAATTAGGATCGGGTTATCAAAATATTGACGGCGATCGATCGAGGGGGTCAAGGTCCACTAGAATCAGTGAAAAAATCAGGGTGTTATATTTTGCTGTACGGATTTTTCTAGAAAGTGGCGATTCTTAGGCGAACGCACTGATATATCTGAATGTGTTCAGGATGACGACGACACTATCGTATCGATACATTCTAAGGACGAAGCTCCCCATGAGTGGCCCATTCCGGACCAGCTCTTTGATGCGCTTGCGGAACTCGCGCAACGTTACGAAATCGACGGGATCAACCTTAAAAATGTGTTTTTTGGAATATTATATCCTTAAAATTATGGAAATAATGATGAAATTGCGTGGAGACAAGTGACAATTCAGAGTCCATTCACTGCTGATACGCTAACGAAGCTTGGTGAAGTGTTGAAGGGTCATGCAGTGGAGGAATTCGAAGCCGGAGAGGCACTGCGTGGAGAAACCATCACTGCGGAAGCGAAGAAAAGGTACACACTTGTTTATTATCGAATAGTCTCCTTGACTGGCCTAGCAGTGGGCTCCCGCAGGACTTCGTGTGCCTTGAGTACGGGGTGAACCTTTACCTTTAGTCTCCTTGATAAAAAAAACCTTGGGCTCTGTTCTAGTTATGGGGGCCCATGAAAATTATGGGGGCCCATTTTCAATTGTAGTTAATTCATCAGAAACAGTGATTTTGAGTGATTTTGGTCGTACTGGTTGTGGGTGCATCAAGAACATCAATATCATCATCAAGAGCAGGGTCATCATTGTTGACGTCATATTCACCTACGAGCTTATCATTATTCAGGTAAGGAGCAATATTCTGAGAGGCGACAGGAGCATTCATGGGGAGAGAGGCTAAAGGTGGTTCAACTGTGGAGGGAGTAGGCGCATTCACAGGGACGGGAGGCACTGACGGAGCTACGCTAGATATTTGAGTAATCATGGTAGGAGCAACGGTAGAGGGAAGCACATCCACAAGGACGGGAGGGACTGATAGAACAACATATTTTTCTGACGAATTAACTACAATTGAAAATGGAACCCTATAATTTTCATGGGCCCCTATAAATTTCATGGGCCCCCATAATTTTTTTGGGCCCCCACAATTTTCATGGGCCCCCATAACTAGAACAGAGCCAAACCTTGTTTACAGCTTCTGCGAATTTCTCAAAGTTATGAACGGAGTGGTATCCGTTAAACTCCGGAATCAACGTCTCGCATCCGTTGTCGATGAAGACTTTCTGAATTATTTTGCCGATCAACTTCGCGTGATCGACAATCATTGGAAAGAAGAGTGGGATGTTCAAGTATGATATAATAATATAAGAATAAAAATTATAATTAATTATATTCAATATACCATTATTTCAAGGATCTAGCTCGAAGATGCATATCATCATAAAAATGCTACAAAATTATCAAATAAACTAGGCTTCTATAAAAAAAATGCATTTATCAATGTTGAAATAAGACTCCTTCCAGGCATACCGTTTTCAAGCTTCAAGCGATGCAATTTTGCAACGTCTCGTTAATTTTACCGAATTTAATGCTCCTCAGTTAGTGCTGCCAGCCGAGTGGATCGTCAAGTTGTGCATGGTAATACATTTGATTTAATATAACGAATATAGAGACAAAATTCAGATGAAATTCGATGCAATCGACCCCACGTATTGGAATACCGCGTCTCAGGGAATGCTTATCAGGTGGGCAAAGTTGTAGTCTCTCCATTTTGTCAGTCAGAGCCAAGATAATTTACATTTTGAGAAATACGAAAGACCTTCCATCCTTCAGATTCACTATTGAGCACCCCCTCACATCCGAGGATCTCACTCGCAATCAGCAAATTGACCCCGAAGAATTTGAGGTTCGCATCCACTGTTTTCTGTTGATTCGCAAGACTGTTGTGAAAAGAAATTTGCTATAACACTGCATTTTCAGTATGCGGATCTTGGTGGAGACTTCGTCAGAATGCACGAATTAGTTCGAAAGCGTGATCGACTCTTGGTAACAATCATGTACGAAAAGGAAGAAAATGTAAGAACGTTACCTCGCTGTAAGAATGTTAAAGCAAATTTATTTATTTTTGTAATAGTGTGTGATTGTTGTATCGATTCATTCTATTCGTGGTCTGTGTGTACCACTTGTAAAATCGATATTAGCGCAAACACTTATGATCAATGGAGTTAGCACTGAGCTTCGAAAAGGATGCAAGTGACTTGACCAAAGTGGCCTTATCTTTAGCAATTTTACTTGACAATCAGACAATCAGAGCCAATAAAAAGTGTGGCAAAAAATATGTGTGGATAGGAGGTGGTAATTACCGATTCGGTATCGCGATGTAACTTAAGCATCGTAGTAATGCAAGGAATTTTTTTACTTTCAGCGTTTGATCGGCACTCAACACATCATCGATCTCGCTTTTGCTCCTGAGGATCGCATAAGACAACAAGATATATGAATATTATAATTAATACGTAGTAAATTGTGGACTGTTTGTATCGATAAAATCAATTCGAGTTACATAAAGTGTGAAGAAAAGAAGGAATTGGGAACATTTACGAAGGAGGTCGAGATAGATAAATATTTGTGTCAGATGACGAGTACTATACATTATCGTTTGGTAATTTCCCATTCCACACGTAGTTGACCCTTGACGAACTGAGTGAGGGAGGAGGGAGGAAGAGGCCGGGAGGAGGCTAGTGATCTACCTGCTCTCCTCAGACAATAAATAGCTCGCTAATCAACATATTGAGTTTGCTGAACATTTCAAACGATAATATCATACGGACTGAGGCGAAACAGCGAGAGAAATGGTGAATGCATCGTGTTATCGTGAAACAATTTTTCATTCCGTTCGTGGCTGCCCTTTGCCGAACGTTAGAACAGGGTGAGCACGACAACCAGTTCATTCAGTTTGATGTATACATTCGACTTCTTTTCTGAGCAATAAAAAATGTGCACCATTTCTCAGCTTGAGCCCTCTCACACCCTGTCCCCGCTAGCATCCTTTCTGTTTGCAAGCAGAAAGGAAAAGAAGGGATAACGACAGTGAAAGTCGCGCACGGAACGGCCAAAAAATGGAGAGACACACCTCGCAGCATTCCTCCATCTCCCCTTTCTTCCTTTCCTAGAGAAGGATCAGAGATCGAACAGAAATGAAATGACTTTGATTCTACAGTGTACATGTGTGAAAGCATGGGAGGTCCGTTCACACTAGCTTTCTCGCCATTAGAATGCATACCGTACATCTTTCACATTGTTGTTGTTACGGTGACCAAATCGCATTTCATCTTTCTTGCAGCATTTTTTTTTCGCAAAAAAATGCGCTCATCTCCCAGCGTATCAAGCCCCTCATTTCTCTCACTGAACTTTCCTTTTCACCTCCTTCTAAAAAGGATAACGGCAGTGAAAGTCGCGCGCGGAACGGCCTAGCAATCGGAGGAGCGCGTTCCCTTTCTCTGGGGAATATCCATCTCGGGCCCGGCTGTGAAAACAAGAATTCTAAAGAAGAAGAGGTGTCCCTCATAGCTCTGTGCCCTGATCTTGTTTCAATCTCCATGGCAGAACGCGCTAGCGTGCATGAAGATTTGAGAGAGTAGGTGGTTCCACTCATATCTCTCGAAATGAGAGTGGTAAGAGAAATGGGGAGAGCGTGAGGATTCCAGGGAACAATTTCGCTCACTTTTCCTAGCTGCGAAACCCGAGCAAACCTACTTGACGACCTGCTTTTCTTCGGTTTTTGGCCCAGGGAACAACCGCTCCGAATGTTGAGGGGTTAGGGAATGAGAATGGTAGGGAGGGAATACTCTGCGAGAAAAGCCTGGGCCAACAACCGAAGAAGTGCCGACGACCGTTCTTGCTTGCTTTGCTGCAGAGAAGTGAGAAGAGGGGAGATGCTGAGAAACGTTTTGAAGCTTTCCTTTGCACGGTATTGATAAACCATAACATCAACAAATCCACTGAAATAAAACCTGCTTGATGGGTGTTCTTGCTTGCTGCAGAGAGGTAGTGGGCCGATTGTTTTTGCAGAGCACAAATTGTCACGGTAGATCGCAGGTTCAGGAAATAGGTTGAATAACAAAGAGATTAACAAAGAGAGTGGACTGCACCGAAGCCGACCAGAACGACCGCTAAGGTCGTATACTATTTATGCCCATTAAAAGTAGGACTATCTTGATGAATATGCGTGGTAGATACGCAAAATTGTTGAGCAAAATTGTCGGCGCGCCCAAGGAAAGAGATGAACATTTCCCCGATACCGAACGTACTACCCTACAGCCCATTAAGTAGGCATTAATCATGGTCGCTAATTGATCCAGGAAGTGAGCCAAGCACAGAGATCACGTTAAAATTCCTAGCTCACCGAGTGTTTCTCTGATGCATCCAACAGCAAAAAGTGCGTATAACCGTCTGTCTCTCTCATTTCATCATGCTCCCTACTCGATAAGAGAAGCGAAATTGAGTATGTAGATTTCAGGGAGTCAGATCATCCCAAAAAAGGGCGGATAATTCGAAATAGGATAAATAAGGAAGGATATCGGTCCTTCCCTGCTCTCATTGTGCTGTTTTTGTGTGCGCGCGCATGGATCAATCAGCATCTGTACCAAGGAAACTTGAACAAACCCCCCCCCCCCGTGTAGGATTCTCTTGTTATGGGTACGATCATTTTTTTGTACTTTTCGCAATTGCATCCATATGCTCTGCCAAGTCCCCAACCCCAAACATGAACGGCAAAAGACTACGTGCTCTTTCGCAGGTTCCATTCCATTGTTCGCTTGACACCCAATTACCCGCCGCGCATCCGCGCCTTTCCCTCAGATCCACTGAACTAGAATGGACCAGGGAGTTGAAAGAACCCGACCAGCGAAACAAATCGCTTCTTTTACCTGAGTCTCTCCACTTCCTAAACTCTCTCTCTCTACTTTCCGAAGGGACAAAAGGACATGGGTAATTGAGATGCTACGTGCAACTCCTCAAGTCGCCCGCGGGCTTTTAATGGTCATTTTGGCCATTTGGTTGCCGGCCAGAGCAGATCCAATGGTCCGTTGGTCCAATTTTAGAGTCGAGGCTGTCAATGAATGAATTGGTCTCTTCTTCTAGCGCGCTATCTCGCCGGTCTGGATGACTTTTAATGATCCAATGGTCCATTGGTCGGTAGGTATGAAAGGTGTTGTCTGGAAAGGATGAATGGATCTCTTCATTCCTCTCATGTCTCTCGCCAGTGAAAGTGACTTTTAGTGATCCGATGGTCCACTGGTCAAAGTTTTGAAAATTTTGTTTTGAGAGTGAGAGAGAGAGAGCTAAGAATGCGTCTCCTCATGAGGTGTGCTATTTCGGCAGTCTGACCGGTATCTTCCAGACTTCCCTATAGAGTTCGAAATACGGGTAATCGTCTCTTCATTTCACACTCTCTCTCTCGCCTCTCTGACCGGTGAGAGAGGTCGTGAAATGAAGATACGACTACCCGTATTTATAACTCTACTTCCCTATTCACAGTCATTTGCTCCGTTGATCCAGGATTCGAGTTGAAGTTTTCATGATGAGTTAATGAATATCTTCTCACACCATACTCTCTCGCTGGCCTGGGTGACTTTTCATGGTCATGTGGTTCGTTGGTGAAGGTTTTGAGTACTATTGTCTAGACAACTTCCCTATTCACAGTCAGTTGCTCCGTTGATCCAGCATTCGAGTGGGGTAATAGATCAATAAACCCATGCTTTCATGGACTATGAACCTCGGTTTTATCGAAACGGATGATCAAAATAGGTGAGACAACGGGTTTGGACAAAACGGTGCTAGAGAAAGTGAAACTTGTCATGTTCAAATTTTTTGCAGGTGAATCGGTTTGGGGATGGATGAAGAAATGAAAAGCGGAAAAGCAAGAGAATAGGAGTAAGATTTTTTGCAGGCAGATCACTTTCTTGCTTCCGCGCCTTAAATCAAACCTGCACGCTTAATAGGGCGCATGGGTATCAAAGAATCAAAGAAATCTCTCCCTTTCCCATCTCTTTGGATGAGAGAGGATCAGGGTGATCCGCAATCCTGTACGGTGTTCCGCCCCGAAATAGTGTGACTATCCACAATCTGCATTATTCAGGGAAAGTCAGAGAAACGGAAAGAGCTTGGGGATAGAAGAGCGTTAGATAAAGTAGCACTAATAGTATCTCGCCAGTGAGAAAAATGCAAGGTAATTCAACAGGACCGTTCTGGTCGGCCAGAGTGCTAAAATCATGCAAAACAAAGAGAGACACAGCGTTCCTTTATCCCTGTTTCGACAACTCCGCCTACCTTTGGCGGTTAGAGAAAGGTAGAGAGCATGGGGATTGAAGAGAGCCAGAGAAGTATCCTCAGGCGGGCGGTTCCGCCCCAATAAGGATGGCCAAGCCGCATTTAACCTGAGGATGCGTGCCCATTCAGCAATTATCAATCCGTCAGCACGCTTGATTATGATTGAGGATCGTACGGTAGCTGACCAATGGAATTTTTGCCTGTGTTTAAAAAAAAACAGTTAAATTCAGTGATTATTGTTACTGTGTCCGATTACGGTCTTGTCATTACCATGTTTCGTAACCGTACCTGATTCATGAACTAATTGTGAGCTACCGTAAACTATTCCAGAAATGCGCCTGGAGTATTTCCTCCTGCTCCCGCTTTCCTTCTTCCTCATCTTCACCCTTACTTGTCGCTTTCACATATATCCTTGTCGTGTTACCGTATTCTATATCGCTCCTAGTTACTGTAACCACCGTAACCTACAAGATCTTCAGGAATGCGCCTGGATTATTTCCTCCTTCTCCCGCTCTCCTTCTTCCTCATCTTCTGCTCTCTCTGGGTGCTGCATCTAGAATTGTCACCGTTCGGCCTGAAAGATACGCTGGTATGGGTTTCCCGCTTCGTGTAGGATATCAGAGACGGCAAAAATCGTTAATTTTATGGACAAAACATATCTCTATTATCACCCTACAGTTCACTAATTGCGAACCCCGTTCCAGAACATGATGAGAAGATGGAAGGAGGCTGAGGTCTTCTGGAGCACTACTTCCTCTCCTTCCTCATCGACCACGGCGTCTACTACGACGACTATGAAGGTGAGATATCATCATCGGATTCGAATCTCTAGTTCTCAAAACTGAAAGTTACGCTTGTTATGATTATTTTCTTGTTTCAATAAGAAACTAACTGTAATCCAGTACCACATGAGTGTAGGATGTTTTTCACGAGGCATGCAATTCCACTAGAGGTGTTGGAGGGCTAAGCGGATTTTTTTTTTGGGTTAAAAGGAATATTATGTCTGCATGATACGTGCCAAAAACGGCTCCCCGGGGTGGCACCAGTCGAAAGTCCAAGTGTCCAATGGTTCTTTAATCAATTGAGCCTGATCAAATCTATCAATTAGCACTGATCGTGGGTTACGAAAAGTGTTTATATTCCTGATGCTAGACTAGGGAGTGAATACGTGTTGAAATTAAGATTGAAAATAGTCCAAGTGTCCAATGGTTCTTTAATCAATTGAACCTCAATTAGCGCGTCCGCTTATCTCCTTGATTGGTCATACGAAAGTGAGAGCTGTCCTTTCTCATATCCCTTTCACTACACTTCCGCATTCATTACTTTTTCCTCATCCTCCATAAACAATAATGGGATTGGGTCACGACAGTATGCTCCTGATACGGTTTCCATAGTTTGGTTTACAGCGAGGAAAATGAAAGTGGGTGTCCTTTCCAATAACCATCAAACTTCTCCAACTTCTCCCAATTTCCGCAATCACTGGTAATTATTTCACAGGAAATAATTAAAGGGGGAGAAGAGCCTGCATCATTGAAATCCTACTGTAATTAGTACTTGGGCTGACAAACTCATCATAGCAGCTCTGGGGTAATCGACTATCGTGGCGCGTAGCGTAGAGGGTAACGCTTTTGCCTAGCTATCCGACACTCGTTGGTTCGACTCCCGCCGAGTGCATTCTTCATTATTGCTGCTTTTTTCATCCAATAATTTGAGCAAATCAATACCAGAGTACAGTACCCCAAATCTTGCCTGCAAGATCAAGGAACTTTAAAATTCCGTAGTGAGCTTCAGAGGCATTTCTAGAACTTCGGATAACCTGATCTCTGATCGGGTAACCATTCTCTATCACTCCACGTTGCCAGTTTATGCACGAAAATATTGATGCCTATCCCCCTTTAAAGGGGTTAGCGCGTTGTTTCTCCCATTCTGCGCAGCGTCCGAATACAACAGAAAGTAAAAGAGTCTGCATACGTCATGCTAGCAAGGACAGAGGAGGGGCCCGGGCGGACTTCTATTTTGGGAGGGCTCCTTGCTCTTTTGTTTAATCATCACTCATTCACAGCCTAATCGAGATTTTTTTGCTCGCTGCTTTAGAAGGGTAATATACGGCTGTAACTGGGAGGTCCCTAAAACGAAGAGGTGGTAAAAACAAGGAAGTCTCCTCGTTTTCACATGCTCTCCCTTTCACTTCCACTTCCTCATCTTAATTAGATCAATGGCACAAAGCGTGTGCTCTGCTCTTCCTAACCATAGGGATCGAAATACGGATATCCCAGTCATTTTACTTTCGCCCACATCTGTTATAGTTGCGAGATTTTGTGGAATGGAGGGTTTCCTGAACACAACTCTACTTTTCGCTTTCAACTTGATAATCTTGCGATCGTAGTCTTGATAACAAAAAATGTATCATCGATATGATTATGTAAAGTATCCTTAGCCTATCATTGAATGGACCGTAAATGAATCCCAATCTCCTCAGTATCGCGGCCGTAACCGCTGCCCCCCTGGAGGTGTCTGGTCCGAGTGGGAAACCACTGGTCCCTGCCCTACAACTTGTGGAGGCTGCTCGCAAGCACCGCGAGTACGAACTTGCACCAAACTGTGTGGAGATTGCCCGTGCGAGTGAGTTGTGAAATTTATATTCCCTGTTTTCTCGAAGTCGTAAATTGAAGCTGGTGAGTTAAAACTGAAAATGGTGATGATCAAACGATTGGAACGATTTGTTGACATAAGTATGACTGTGATATGATTTCACTGTAATGAACAGATAATTAGGGACGAACTCGTTTCTATCAAATTCAATGCTCATTATCAGAGTTTCGCTTTTTCTACACAAGACAGAGCTGTTCAATATCATGAATAGTTAAATAAATAAAAATTTTAAAAAAAATTGCAGAGGTCCCTCCCGCGACATTGGCCCTTGTGGACTGGCCCTCTGTCCATTCCCGTCGCAGCTGGGCACGTGCTGCCTGCCCCTGAAGAAGTCCTTGAATTGTGAGTATTACTATTTCAAAAGTCTTTCCAAAAATAAAATCATTGTTAGAATATTTTCATGTTAATATTGGACGGTTTTCTTAATGGTGAAGATAATTGGAATATTTTCAGACGAAACTCGCCAGTTCTTCTGCGGCTCCGGCAACGTGCAGGCGAACTTGTGCGCGCCTTGAAGGGTGAGATTTGCAGGCTATCAGATTTATCTTTAACCTCATATTCGTGAATCCAACGAATGCGGTAAAAGTGATGCCACGATCGTAGGAAGAGGATATATAATATATATCCTACTTTTCTAATCACTTCTTCCTCATCCATTCCACCTTTGCAGATGTGTCACTTCCAACGCCATCGCATTCCGTTATCCGCTCTTCGGCTCTCGACTGCCCCTATGACATCTTGCTCAAATCAGCAGAGCGGCACATTTATTAGAAATGATGCTACTATCCGATTATACATATATGTAATATATTACTTGGCTCGAATATTCATCGGATGTGGCATGGCGGTGTAACATAGTTCACTCAATACATTCCCTGTCTTTCATCTGCCATTTTGCAACGTATAATGCAAACTTTTCAAGGAAATCAAACAATATATATTCATCGATAAAATTCATCGATCCCAAAAAAGGAAGCACAGCGACAAAATGCACAATCATCCATGTCAGATGCGTATTTTCGATTGACAGATCATGAAAACAGATCATGAAAAAAAACACACACGTGAATGCACATAACAATTGCAAAAATTTATATAAGCCGTAGCATACAACGAATAGATCCAGTTCAAAATTAAAGATAACACTTTTGTTTACAGTCTTTCAACAGCCATCTGATTACGAAAGTAATAATGAAGATTAAGCTTTGTTCGAAGGCGTTTGCTTGGCATGCGTCTTAAGAGCTCTCATATTCTATGGGTAGTATTGAGATCACTTTGTAGGATGCATCTTCATGCAAACTATATGCTCCGATACGAGTCGTACAATCAGCATTAATTCTAGCGTAAATTTCAAGATATATTTTCTTATTCATGCAATTAACGAACTGAAATTCACGATAATATTAGGTTCAAATATTTCGCGCACCTGGATCAAGTTTTCAATATAATGAGCTGAAACTGGACATGGCAAATGACACGAGGTTTGACGGATGGTTAAGATATTGCATTTTGCTGTTAAAATCTTCTTTATAGTCGCGACATGTATTTGAGGAGATCCGTACAATAAACGAATTGTCAAAATTTCTACTTCTTTTGCGAGTTTACTTAGAAATTCTGATGTGCCTGAAAATGAGAGTTAAGGAAAATATTGTAAATACTTAATATTTCTTTTAGGATTAATGATTTACATTTTGTATGCTTTCGGATAGAGAAAACAATTTCAGAAATATTAACCTTGTGTAAAAATAAACTCACTGCATTCCTAAAATAAACGTTCACTCATGGTTCTGCATTTAAACTCACATTTCGACATCATCTGGAGCGGCCTTTAAGTCGAGGTCAAGAGATCTAATACTTTTGCCTTCTAGAAGTTCAATACACATACTCATCAGATTTGCTTCAATTTCTTCGCTCAGCCAACGCATTTCATCTATATGACTATACCGCAAGAGCGGTCGAATGGTTTTAACAAACTTTTGCATGTCATCTGGCATCAATCTTACGCGCAACGACTGAAATTAATAACGGTTAAAAATGTTTAAACAAGGCATTACCGGGCATGTTGCATTGTGTCGGGAATTCAAGGATCCCTGAAATTTGACTCCGATCGCAGAAATAGCAGTGACAAAGCTAATCTTGTTAAGGAAAAAATCCCTGCGAAAATGTTTGTGGAAAGTACATTGAATGTTGAACATTTCAAAATCACTCTGAACGTGGTTATAATTATGCCATAGCGAAAGTCAAGATTACTATGTAAATAGAGAGTTTGTATATTTGAGCTCCGCTGTAACATATCACCCGCGAAACGTACTTGTTCACTAACTTGCACAGCTAAAATGCGATATATGATAGCAAATAAGAATGAAAAACTGTGATTACTCACAATTCTCAGTTGTAGAATTGATTTTTCGCATAGAAACTTGCACACGTTTGCGAAGGCGTATGATGAAATGTTCAATAAGTTGAGCATTCCGCTGGAAAATCTAAATCGCATATTCGCCTCGGATTATTTGAACAAATTTTTAAAAAGGAATGTAACAAATCACGACTAAACAATAACAATTTATTACCGAAAATCCTACGCGCCTTTGCTACCAAGGGTCTCAAGCGCTTCGGAAGGAACTCTATTTAAATTTAGGCGTCCTCACTTATTTTCAAGAAAAAAGTTTGCTTCTTCAATCGGTTGGTTTTTTTTCAATATTTTTTGCAGTGCAATTTCTTGTTTCATTAGGTGAGGTGAGATTTCTCACCAAGCCACAGCTACCATTCTGAGAACAACGCCTGCGGTCAATGTCCCACGCATGTTTCAGTGATATTCCCGCGCGTCTTTTTAAAAGAACGCCACATTTACTGCTTGAACAAGAAAACTTTTTGATTTGATTTTTCAATCTCATTGTTTATTTTCAGTGAAGGATGTTGAATTTACTGATCATTCCATCAAATCAATTTGCTCGACTTTGCATGTTTCTCAGCGAAAATACTATTCTACAACTGAGACTCGTAAGTATTATCAGTAGTTCCAATCTAATTGTTGCATTCTATTCAGGTCTCTAAGGTATGCAATGCAAACGTATCGCGAGTGATCAGATATTGTGCATTTAGTGTGTTCGAGTTATCCATTCGAACGGTATTTTCAAATTATGAAATTAGTTTGCCCTAATTTCACTATTCACTATTTTCACTATTTTCAGACGCATGATGGAAAATCAGAAATAAAGCTCTTCATTCGTCGTACAACTTTTCAAAGACAATTATTCATTTGCAAGATCTGTTTCATTTCTGCAGTTGCCGAAATTAAAGCGAATTTCACCGAAAGCCTGTATACTGGGAGTTGGGGCGAAACTGGAAAGGTGAATCTGAAAAATGAGTTTATTATTTTCTTTAAAAAGGTGAATATATAATACCACCTGCCGAATGACGATTCAGAACGAGTTGGTCTGATTATAGTCCACCCTAGACGCTGTTTGGCGCTGTCGCATAGGTGACCAAACAAACAAGCATACATCGGAAGGGCTCTCTCCTTAATACATATATATAATGTTAAATTTGGTTCGATTCAGACTCTAAACGTGCGTATGATGCCCGCTCAAATGCAAAAATTTATGGCGGTAATTAAACCGCTCTTTCGAAATGTCCATATTACATGTGTACATTCTATTGGCAATGAAAGTGAACAACTAATAAAAATATGTGCGGAGTTCCTAGTGGGAATGAAAATAGATCGCCTTGCTCTTGATCAAAAAAAGTCTTCAGATATTGTCGCAATGTAAGTTAATTTTCATCACAACAATATTAAAGAAGGCGTCCCACGAACCGCGCGGGCAACTATGCAAAGTGAGGAGTGAGAGGGCGCGCTCTCCTCATTTCGCACGCTCTCTCGCTCGTTGCCTGCGCGCGCAAGATAACTTGGAACGCAGCCAAATGCTCATAGCTCAGTTCAAACGAAAATTTAAAAAACATGGGAGTTTCGAAAGTGTTATCGGGTAGCCACTACTCACCATTTCACATCGAGAACTCAGTTAGCCAGATATTCGTGGGACACCTTCTTTAATTTATCATTGCCAATGCTCATTAATTTTTTTCTATTCAGATCTGTTTGGGAAGAGTTTTTGTATAAGATTGAAATTTCGCGAATACTTTTTTACGTTTGGCACTTTTCGAAAGGCAAGACAATAACAAACTAAAATTCTTTGAAATTATATAACGCTATGATGTGAATGAATATGCATTTCATTTTATCCCAACCATCTACAATCAAAATCAAACGGTTCTCCGTCAAGTATTCAAATTTCAGACATTGCTAACTTTATCGTTTATTCTGCAAAATTTGCCAAGACCATGACAATTCATGTACGTCAAAAATGGCCGCGAGAATATGTCTCGATAATCAAGCAAATATTGTATGCTAAATGTGATGTTCTGTATTTCCAGTATGACGAGTGCCCATTGCTTATCAATGACATTGAAAATCTAGTACACGTAAGTGGATCATACCGTGGTTTACATCTTATAAATATTCAGAAAGATAGCTCTAGCAAACGAAGTTCTGACATTGAAGCCATTTAAACTCGAACCCATATCTTCCTATTTTCAGTTCATCAACTTCACAGAAAAAATAGTTTACCTCGAAGTATCTGCAAAATATGCCAGCTCCTTTGAATCCCAAATTGGAGCGAACTACATAGTTGGCGATCGTTATAATCCGAGGATCAGAATCAGTCACGTGCATGAATAGATCGAAAACACGATATCGATCTTTGATCTCTACCCCCCCCCCATATCCTTGCTTCCGCAGGAACCGATTCGACAACATCGACGGACATTCGTCTCTAGTCAACTCTATCGTATTTTCATGAATAGTACCGACCATCTTTTAAAAATGCGGTGTTTTCAACTTAACGATGCTGTTTTTTCCTGTTCATATTAAAACATTCAAGTTTTTGATTTGATAAAGAGACAAAAGTGCTTCGATAGTATTTACTTCCCATGATAATTCATTGTCATAAAAACAGTATACTGGGGCTTCCTTGCTAATTTTCTTCATCCAACAACACTGGATACAACAATTTTCTACCTTTCCCAAGGGATTCGTCCTTCGAAGAGGCAGAATTTTGAAGGACTGTTCAGACACGAAAGTGCGAACACACACTCTCTACTACTGTCTTACTGTATATCCCGCGCGTTTCCAAACGAACGCTCTAAAAAAAAATTTCTTCTTCTGCTTTTCTCACTTCATGCATCAGTTTTTTTTTATTTTTTTATTTTCTTATCACTCAGTTCTGCCTCAATCATGTTTTCACCCTGCTTTCGAAAAAAATTACATTTAAAAATTATCTGAGGAATGCTCAACCTACTTCTGAACCTACCTCCAAGGATATTCTTTCAAGTTTCTGAATTTCTTGATAAAAAAGACATCTTGCAACTTCGGCTGGTATTTTTTTGCAAATTGACTGTAAATATTCATGTTAATCAGGTCTGTAAAGTAACGAATAATAATGTATCTCGATTGGTTCGATATTATCCACTGAATATTGAAGAGCTTTCCATTCAAACGGTATGCCGTTATATTTATCATTAATCTTCGTACTTGTCCTAATATTTAAGTTTAAATACACTATCTTGTATTTTCAGCACGTACATGAAGTATTAGAAATTGAATTCAGCTTTGAATGGGAAGACAGACCATTTTTACTGTGTCTGATTGCTTTAATTTACACTCTAACCGAAATCGGAGTGAATTTCGAAGATAGCCTGAGTTCTTTTCTAGACGAAGACAGAGGATACAAGGTGAAATTAGCATATTTCATTGGATTTAAATTAATACTAAGTACGATATTATTTAGACATTTAACGTGTATTTGATGCCGCCGCAAATGGAAAGGTTCATGACCATGGCCAAAACACTCCTGATCGGCATTAAAATCGACATCATATGCTCGGAAGGCAATGAAAGAGCTCCGGAGCTGATTCGGATGTGTTCGAATTTTCTAGAGGGGAAGGAAATAACAAGTCTCAATCTTAGTAAGCGGAGTGCATCAAGCACGATCGAAATTTCCGAAATGTGAGTGGTTTATACATTCATCGCCTTCTGGACTCAGTAAATAATATTTTAAGGGATGCGTGGGTTGAGCTTTTAAAAAAAGTTGAAATTACGCGAATAGTTCTGTCAGTATGGCGTTTTGATAAAGGTAAACTAGAATCAAATTGCATATTATCATATTTTGGTGTTTCGCTAAGAGAGTACTTGTCAGTTTTACGTAAATTCTTAATTTAAAATTATTCTTAATTAAAGTAAATTCTTAATTTTGTTCAATCTGAGTTTTCAATCTTTCAGACACTTCTAATTTTTGTGTTGAAATTGCAAAATTTGTGACGAGCTTGCGCATTTTCATCAAACGTTATGATGGACCGGACGAAAGTATCTCGATGATCAAAGAAATTTTAAACGCGAAATGCGAAAGGTTGTATTTCCCGGACCTACGCCCGTTCTCGATACATGATATTGAAAATCTGTGCCAAGTAAGCGACTTATTTATTTACAATTTACTTTCAAAGGGGTCAAAGCGCTGTCATACATCAAAATCATATTTTTCAGTTCCTCAACTCCTTAAACAAGAAAGCGTATCTCGACGTGTCAGCTAAAATGGATACTTCCTTCGATATTCACATTGGTGCCTACCGCGTACTTGGAGACGCTGATGATGGAAATGTCGTATTCAGTCACATAGACATTGAAAGTTACGACTGAGCAGCATGATGACTTCACTCTCCCACTCCTTTTCATTCTGGCATTCTCGTATGAATTTATCAATGCAATATCTCAAACAACCACCCATAATTTAGCGTTATGATTGAATAAACAAACGCTTATTTGATCTCTTTAAAAGATTTGCATTACTCATGGCGGAATTGTATTTGATTGAAATAATGGAATGGAGAGGGACATAATATTTGCTGCATATTTTCTTTTAAGAAAATTCTTATTCTTAAATTATTATATTCTTATTCTTAAATTAGTTCAACTGCTCGAATTGCTTAAAGATAAAATTATTCAGGACAATGTCTAACTCACTGCTGAACCTTCCTCCAAGTGTATTCATTCATGTTTCTGAATTTCTTGATGAAAACGAGATTTTAGAACTACGCCTAGTACGTATTTTCAGTATCACTCTCTTTTAAAAAATCTTTATCAGGTCTGCAAAATGGTTAACACTAACATCTCGCAATTGATCTGTTATAGTCTAAAACCGAGCTCTGAAGTTCAGCTTTCAATTCATACGGTATGCAGCCGTTTTGCTAAATTTTTTAGATTAGATTTTTCTTTTTTTTCTCGTTTCATACCTCTACCTCTGTACCTCTAATATTCAAATTATAGTTAAGTAGCTTGTATTCCACTGTTTTCAGACCGAACTTGGAAAATCAGAGATTGAATTTTTCTTTAAACAAGAAGCTATGTGTCGCAGAACTGTTTTTCTGTGTAGAGTTTGTTTCGCTTCCGCGTTATTCGAAATTAAAGCGAATTTCAAGGGGTTATATTGTTCAAGAGTGAGTATATATTTGTTATAAATTTAGCATAAAATGCGTTAATAAGTCAAGTTTGATTAAGATCATAAGAGTTCGTTTGGTACGTGCCCAAATGCAAAGATTTGTGACGGTCGTTAAACCGCTCCTGCTAAAAGTTGTTATCAAATCTATCTATTCTACTGGAGATGACAAAGATCCGGAACTCATTCGAATGTACATGCAAATTCTAGAGGGCAGGGAAATATGTCACCTGTATCTGTATAAATATAAGGAATCAGAGAAACTTGATATGTATGTTTTTTTAAAATTGTTATCATTATCGTGAGATTATTTTCCATTACACTCGTAGCTGACCTTTTACTACCGTTCGAGGGGCGGAGTTAGGGAAGAGGCCGGGAGGAGGCGGTAGATCAAGTGTCCTCCTCCGCCCCTTCCTTCCCCCTTCCTCTCTCCCAGACAATCGATAGCTCGCTAACCATCTCATTTGCTGAGCATTTCAAACGCGCGATAATCATCTTCAAAATTTATAGAAAAATTGTATTCTTTTTCGTTTCAGGTCTACTTGGGTTGAGTTTTTGAATAAAGTTGATATTACGAATATTAATCTGTATCTACGGGAATTTACTAAAGGTATTACATTTTATTTCGGTTTTTCTTTAGGCTTTTATTTTGCTAACATGTAAGCGGGGCAATCACATAGGATATTAAGATCATGGTGTTTCAATTGAGTAACCTAATTTTAGATACTGCAAATTTTTTCGTTCAAATCGCAAAATCAGTAAAGAGGCTAAAATTAGGGATCGGACGGAACTATGAACCGGAAGAATTTATAACGATGATCAAACAAATCTTAAATGCAAAATGCGAAAGGCTGTTTTTCCGACTAAAACGCGGAATATCGCAATATGATATTGAAAATTTGTGTCAAGTAAGTAAACATTTTTTACTACCCTTTTTGTTTGCAAATTATTCTGGAGCAACGCTTGAGGTAACATTGCTTTCAAACGTTTATTACGTTTGCAATCTTCGTATTCAGCGACAGAAAAAGTTATCTGCTCAGATTTAGAATTGACTTTCCTGATTACCAGATAGGTTTCGAGATAGATCATCCAGCATCCTCGTCAGTTTAGGAATCAATCGTTTTCAACGGGCTAGAATAACATGAAAATACCATCTTGAGTCCACGAAAAATCATCATTATTCTCAGTTCCTTAACTGCTTGAACAAGAAAGCTTATCTCAACGTGTCAGCTGAAATGGATACTTCTTTCGATGTTCAAATTTGTTCCTACCGCATACTTTGTGACGCAGATAAAGGCAATGTCGTATTCAGTCACATAGACATTGAAAGTTAACTGAATATCATCTATACTTTCGATATTTGAAAAAAATATAAAAAAAATTTTCCATTCTGGATTAGCAATGCAATTATCTCCAAACACCATCGATTATTATGCTTTATCACTGAATGTGATAAATATTAATTGTTACTGTTTGATCTCCTTGAAAGATTTGCATTATGCTTGACTTTAGTAGTCTTATTTGATCTTTGATCTCTACCCCCACCACCCCCCCCCTATACTCTCCTAAATATTGATGATCTCTCTTCGATCAAACAGGACGAGAGAGTATGAGAAATGTGTTGTGTCGAATCACCAATCTCGTGATTTGCTGATGAAAGTCTGAGGGTAAACCGCTTTGAATTCGGAAAGGAGAAATGCGTAAAAAATATTTTTTTCAGCCATTCCTAGTCTGTGAATATCGTCAAAGAACAATGGCGCACACGCGTCATTTAATATTTTCGCGCGTATTTAAATCGTAGCCATTCAAATCGCCGAGTCTTCACTTTTTCCAATTGTTTTTCATGCTCATTATCGCATCCCAGGATGTCAAATTTACTGAACTTTCCAATGAATCTCGCTCGACTCTGCAAGCTGCTCAGCGAAAAGACGATTCTTAAATTGAGATTGGTAACCATTTACGGATTGCCAGTATACAATAATATTTTTGAATCTAGGTCTGCAGGAAGACTAATGCAAACATATCGCAATTGATCAGTTGTACTGCATTCCGTATATTCGAGTTATCAATTCGAACGGTATTTTAATTTTGTCAAATTTTGTCAAAATATGTCTCTATTTGCAGACGAATGACGGAAAATCAGAAATAGAGTTCTTCTTTGAACGGAAAGATCCACTTCTTAGACAATTGTTCCTCTGCAAAATCAGTTTCATTGCCGCACTTGCCAAAATTGAAGCGATTTTCTCAGATAGCTTGGTTTCGTCGTATAGCGAGCATAGAATATTCAAGGTAAATAAGAAAAATAAACAAACAATGTTATATTAACAAAATTTCAGACTCTACGAATATGTTTGGTGCCAGCTCAAATGTGCAGATTTATGGCGATTATTAAAACGCTCCTGCTCAAAGTCAATATCAAAAGTGTAAATTCAATAGGCGATGAAAATGATCCTGAGCTAATTCGGATGTGTATGAATTTTCTAGACGGGAGGCGTATAGATGTTCTCATTTTTAATAAAGAAAACGCATCTGAGAAAATCGAAAGGTTAGTTTTTTTACTGAACAGCAATCCTATTAAACGATTGAAATTGCTGCAATGCGCAGTGCATTCTGAATTCATTCGTTTTTTCCTGTCGACTGTTTTGTTTTCTCCTATTTTGATTTTTTTCTCAACTAAAAAAAGAACATAAAAAAACGTCGGGTTGAAATCGAAAATTATGAAAAAAAATAATAAACACATTATTATGTATGTTTTGAAATTGTATTTCGACTGAAACGATATTTTTTGAACGAATATTGTTTGTTTTCAGGACTGCCTGGGCGGATTTTTTAGACAAAGTTGAAGTAACGCTAATAATTATTTATGTGTTTGAATTTACTAAAGGTAATCCAAAATATATACGCCGATTTTAATAACAAGCAATCATTTTAAAGATATGGCTCAATTTTTCGTTCAAATGGCAAAGTTTGCCAAGACCATGAGAATTCGTGTACGTCAAGGTGGACTAACAGAATATGTCACAATAATCAAACAAATCTTAAATTCAAAATGCGAAAGGCTGTATTTTGAGCATGACGATTGCCTATTATCTTTGCATGACATTGAAATTCTAATAAGTGTAAGAAAATTGAATGTTTACTGAATGCCGATTAATATTGTCATTGTATTCGGATTCATAGCCTTCACTAACTTGAGTCGATTATTTTCTATTTCAAATATTTTTTACAGTACGTCAACGGCTCGAACAGCCTAGCTCTTGGAGTTTCTTCCAATCCTGATTCTTTCTTTGAAGTCCAGATTGGAATGTTCCGCATAATTGGAGACCCATCTGATCAGAGCATTTCTATGAAGCACATCGGCTTTACACAATCATGATGTGCTGTTTTCAACTAAAATGCCTTATTATTGTCCTTTATCAATCTGAATAAATACTGATTGCAATTGTTTGAACTCCTTGAGAGGTTTGCGTTATACGTGGCAGAATGGCTAATGAAAGACGAGAAAGACAATAGGGGCTACCGGGACTATGTTGCACCAATATTAATGAACCGGAAAAATATTAATTCAGGATCAATAAATCGTCTCTCTCAATTACTCGTCAGTTAAACAGAGCGAGAGAGTACGAGAACTGGGGAGAGACGGGTCATTGATACCGGGAATGGATATGGACCAAATGTGACATCATCGGGTAGAATGGGGAGATGGTTCCACCGATAGAATTGCTGATGAAAGACGGTGGGAAGATGACGAAATGCGAACGATTTGGGAGCAAGCGAGCTGCAACCTGCAAGAATACGTGTATAGATGAAAGTGAACGGTGTGATTTATCTGTTCGCACGTTTTTCTCTCTTCTCCTGAAGAAACATTGAAGAAAAGATGGGAGAAAAGGCGTGAAACGCGTGATTTATGAGCAAGGTCGGCATCTAAAGCAAACTCCCATCGTGCAAGCAAAAGTTTAGCACCGCGCCCTTTTGATGTGCAGTTTCGGCCTTGGAATTACTGTTTATCTCTTCTCATTTTCATTTTTTGTTTGATTACTTGTTCTTGATTTTGCAACACGTATTGTTTATTAGTAAGGCCGACGGATAAAGCAAACTCCCTATCGCGCGAGCAACGTTATCGCCTTACTGGTATTATTTACAGCCAAACAACCACTTATCGATCTAACTTGTTTAATCGTTCGCGCTTCTGTGAGAAAATGAGCGAAAGTGTGATTAAATAGCGAGGTCGAACGCGCTGCAAGAATAGTGAGGGGGAGATTTCCGCAAGCTGCAAAAAAATTGCAACCCCACCCTGGCTCATCCTTGAAACATCTCTGTTGAATGAACGAACTATCGGAACGACCTTTCTTTATCTTTGGATCGCGTTAATCTACTTTGTCCTCGCTATGATCATAGGATACGGCTAGGATAGTTACAAGATTTGAGTTCGAAATATGAGTTATCATCGTTTACTTCCTCACACTATCTAAACGGACAGTGAGGTGAGAAAGTGAGTGAAATGAAGAGACTGCGATCCGTGTAGCGCACTCTACCTCAAACCGATTCGCAAAAGTGAAAGCACTAGCGATCATGGCTATTAAACGGAATTAGATCCGCGCAAATGACCATTGTGAGACCGAGAATTATGATCGGTTTCTCATCAATTATCCCATAAATTTTATTGCGAGATCGGAATGGCTATCATTTTCCAGAGGATTCATTGCTTTCAGGGTGTGCCTAAAGTACGGGCACGGCCCACGGGTACGGCCCTACGGCCCCCTATGCCTAAAGTACGGCCCTACGGCCCTACGGCCCACAATAAAAAAAATTTCCTTATATCATTTCCACGCTGTTAGATGATTTCTATCACCTACTTTGA
>LS487916.1:0-32266 GCA_900490705.1 Pristionchus arcanus
TTGAGAAAATAATATTTTTTGACCATTTGATGATATTTTGCACTTTACTCCAGCCGGGTAGGCAAGAAATGGAAATAAGGAGTACTATTAATATTGTTGGGGCAACATCCCCCTTGCGGAACTCATTTCGGGAGGATCGTGTCCGGGGGGTGCTCGATTATTACCGATCCGGTCTCTTAATAGAAATAACTCATTGAGTGGATCAACGTGATATATCAAAAGGATGTATATATTCCAACTAATCAAATAAATAATGTTGATCACGTTGTAAAGATAGAAAGGGAGGAATGAACAGGCGTCTCTTAGGAAGAGAATTCCATTGAGTGAGATCATTAGTTATCGGAAGAGAGAAAGAGATGATAGAAAAGAACAGAGAGGGAAGATATTTGATGAAAAGAGGAGAAGGATCAACGAAGAAATCGTTGATTCAATTCACTTAAAAATGGCTTATTATCTTTCACTGGTTAGTATAAAAATATGCACGCAAAATATATAGATATCACAGTCCCTCTTTACTGTTGGTTCCGAAACAGCAACATTAACGACAATGAGTTTGCTTACATCCCTTGTATGTCAATTCTGAATGGATTTTATTCAAGATATTTTCTCAACGTCTATTTGTGAACAAGAATTTTGTTTAGTTATTTAGAACTTAATTAGTATATTTTTTATATCGGGGATGTAGCAGAATTAAACCAAACAATAAACAAAAAAAAGAGTATTAGATAAAATAAAACAGTAATCTAGGTCAAAAAATCTACTGTGAAATTTACATGTCGTCAAAAAAGACTGCAAAGTCATTCGAGAATTTAATCTGCTCGTTTCATTTTATTACTTCAATTCATCGTTCGATTACATCAATTCGAATGAGAGAATGGGAGATTACCCGTGAAGATAAAGGAATTGGAAATTAGATGCCGCGATTCATTCACTTCTGATTTTATTCTATCTCGTGGAGTAAACATACCATTTTGTAGATGGGAACTATAAATCAGATGAACCAAACAAAGATTGGTCGATGATTAGAGAATTATCTAGACCTGAAGATTCACGTTTTACACGAAAATATTTTCTGCCTTGACATTAAACAATGAACTAAATGATTGATTAGAGAGAAATAAGATAAAGAGGGAGAAAAATGACAACGAAGAATCAATTGATTTGTGATTAGAACAAAGTAGAAGATGAGTAAAAGTGAGACAAAACGAATGAATGAAAGAAAAGAGGAAAAGACTTGACGAAAGATGTAAACAATCAATCATCCAGTCATTAAATCACACTGATCTCTTCTCATATTTGTGACACTTTCATCTGGTCTTTCTCTTCCACCCCCTTTTCACTATGAGTTCTCAATGTCTCATCTTTGATGTCTTATCTTCTCTTTCACTTGAATAGAAGAATCACGTGAAGCCAAGTGAGGATCTTCATTATTTCTTTTAAAATTGCATTTTCAACATTTCAAAGATGGTAAAGGTTCAGCCATCCCGTTGATCAAAGCACTCCCTGCTAGGCCAGTGATTATTCAAGGCCAATTCAGTCCGGAGGACAAAATCTCTTTTTCTGACCTAGTATAAATTTCAAAGACGTGTTTTTTTTATAATAGTGGTGGAACGAGCCGAGCGTGCGCTCGCTACGGGCAAGCCAAGATATTTCCTGCGAATTTTCCCGATTTTTTCTGATTTTTCCCGATTTTTCCTGATTTTTCTAGCCGAAAAACGCGCCATTTAGAGCATTTCTGGTGCTGCGCACCAGGCGCGCCGGGTTTGGGTGTTAGGATACTCCAAAATGAGTTAGGACAGTTCCTGATCATTCAGGAACACTCTAAGCACTTTGGCAAAAAAAGGCAAAAATGTTTCGGACAATTTACACTCAGCCGGGATCGAACCAACGAACTCTGCTGCCGCATGCCCAAGTCCTTAGCGGTAAGCTATGGTGGCGATGTCTCTCTCTCTCTCTCTCTCTCTCTCTCTCTCTCTCTCTCTCTCTCTCTCTCTCTCTCTCTCTCTCTCTCTCTCTCTCTCTCTCTCTCTCTCTCTCTCTCTCTCTCTCTCTCTCTCTCTCTCTCTCTCTCTCTCTCTCTCTCTCTCTCTCTCTCTCTCTCTCTCTCTCTCTCTCTCTCTCTCTCTCTCTCTCTCTCTCTCTCTCTCTCTCTCTCTCTCTCTCTCTCTCTCTCTCTCTCTCTCTCTCTCTCTCTCTCTCTCTCTCTCTCTCTCTCTCTCTCTCTCTCTCTCTCTCTCTCTCTCTCTCTCTCTCTCTCTCTCTCTCTCTCTCTCTCTCTCTCTCTCTCTCTCTCTCTCTCTCTCTCTCTCTCTCTCTCTCTCTCTCTCTCTCTCTCTCTCTCTCTCTCTCTCTCTCTCTCTCTCTCTCTCTCTCTCTCTCTCTCTCTCTCTCTCTCTCTCTCTCTCTCTCTCTCTCTCTCTCTCTCTCTCTCTCTCTCTCTCTCTCTCTCTCTCTCTCTCTCTCTCTCTCTCTCTCTCTCTCTCTCTCTCTCTCTCTCTCTCTCTCTCTCTCTCTCTCTCTCTCTCTCTCTCTCTCTCTCTCTCTCTCTCTCTCTCTCTCTCTCTCTCTCTCTCTCTCTCTCTCTCTCTCTCTCTCTCTCTCTCTCTCTCTCTCTCTCTCTCTCTCTCTCTCTCTCTCTCTCTCTCTCTCTCTCTCTCTCTCTCTCTCTCTCTCTCTCTCTCTCTCTCTCTCTCTCTCTCTCTCTCTCTCTCTCTCTCTCTCTCTCTCTCTCTCTCTCTCTCTCTCTCTCTCTCTCTCTCTCTCTCTCTCTCTCTCTCTCTCTCTCTCTCTCTCTCTCTCTCTCTCTCTCTCTCTCTCTCTCTCTCTCTCTCTCTCTCTCTCTCTCTCTCTCTCTCTCTCTCTCTCTCTCTCTCTCTCTCTCTCTCTCTCTCTCTCTCTCTCTCTCTCTCTCTCTCTCTCTCTCTCTCTCTCTCTCTCTCTCTCTCTCTCTCTCTCTCTCTCTCTCTCTCTCTCTCTCTCTCTCTCTCTCTCTCTCTCTCTCTCTCTCTCTCTCTCTCTCTCTCTCTCTCTCTCTCTCTCTCTCTCTCTCTCTCTCTCTCTCTCTCTCTCTCTCTCTCTCTCTCTCTCTCTCTCTCTCTCTCTCTCTCTCTCTCTCTCTCTCTCTCTCTCTCTCTCTCTCTCTCTCTCTCTCTCTCTCTCTCTCTCTCTCTCTCTCTCTCTCTCTCTCTCTCTCTCTCTCTCTCTCTCTCTCTCTCTCTCTCTCTCTCTCTCTCTCTCTCTCTCTCTCTCTCTCTCTCTCTCTCTCTCTCTCTCTCTCTCTCTCTCTCTCTCTCTCTCTCTCTCTCTCTCTCTCTCTCTCTCTCTCTCTCTCTCTCTCTCTCTCTCTCTCTCTCTCTCTCTCTCTCTCTCTCTCTCTCTCTCTCTCTCTCTCTCTCTCTCTCTCTCTCTCTCTCTCTCTCTCTCTCTCTCTCTCTCTCTCTCTCTCTCTCTCTCTCTCTCTCTCTCTCTCTCTCTCTCTCTCTCTCTCTCTCTCTCTCTCTCTCTCTCTCTCTCTCTCTCTCTCTCTCTCTCTCTCTCTCTCTCTCTCTCTCTCTCTCTCTCTCTCTCTCTCTCTCTCTCTCTCTCTCTCTCTCTCTCTCTCTCTCTCTCTCTCTCTCTCTCTCTCTCTCTCTCTCTCTCTCTCTCTCTCTCTCTCTCTCTCTCTCTCTCTCTCTCTCTCTCTCTCTCTCTCTCTCTCTCTCTCTCTCTCTCTCTCTCTCTCTCTCTCTCTCTCTCTCTCTCTCTCTCTCTCTCTCTCTCTCTCTCTCTCTCTCTCTCTCTCTCTCTCTCTCTCTCTCTCTCTCTCTCTCTCTCTCTCTCTCTCTCTCTCTCTCTCTCTCTCTCTCTCTCTCTCTCTCTCTCTCTCTCTCTCTCTCTCTCTCTCTCTCTCTCTCTCTCTCTCTCTCTCTCTCTCTCTCTCTCTCTCTCTCTCTCTCTCTCTCTCTCTCTCTCTCTCTCTCTCTCTCTCTCTCTCTCTCTCTCTCTCTCTCTCTCTCTCTCTCTCTCTCTCTCTCTCTCTCTCTCTCTCTCTCTCTCTCTCTCTCTCTCTCTCTCTCTCTCTCTCTCTCTCTCTCTCTCTCTCTCTCTCTCTCTCTCTCTCTCTCTCTCTCTCTCTCTCTCTCTCTCTCTCTCTCTCTCTCTCTCTCTCTCTCTCTCTCTCTCTCTCTCTCTCTCTCTCTCTCTCTCTCTCTCTCTCTCTCTCTCTCTCTCTCTCTCTCTCTCTCTCTCTCTCTCTCTCTCTCTCTCTCTCTCTCTCTCTCTCTCTCTCTCTCTCTCTCTCTCTCTCTCTCTCTCTCTCTCTCTCTCTCTCTCTCTCTCTCTCTCTCTCTCTCTCTCTCTCTCTCTCTCTCTCTCTCTCTCTCTCTCTCTCTCTCTCTCTCTCTCTCTCTCTCTCTCTCTCTCTCTCTCTCTCTCTCTCTCTCTCTCTCTCTCTCTCTCTCTCTCTCTCTCTCTCTCTCTCTCTCTCTCTCTCTCTCTCTCTCTCTCTCTCTCTCTCTCTCTCTCTCTCTCTCTCTCTCTCTCTCTCTCTCTCTCTCTCTCTCTCTCTCTCTCTCTCTCTCTCTCTCTCTCTCTCTCTCTCTCTCTCTCTCTCTCTCTCTCTCTCTCTCTCTCTCTCTCTCTCTCTCTCTCTCTCTCTCTCTCTCTCTCTCTCTCTCTCTCTCTCTCTCTCTCTCTCTCTCTCTCTCTCTCTCTCTCTCTCTCTCTCTCTCTCTCTCTCTCTCTCTCTCTCTCTCTCTCTCTCTCTCTCTCTCTCTCTCTCTCTCTCTCTCTCTTTTCATAAACACGCGACATTGAGCATGGCATCCAGATATTCGGAGCAGGAAATAACTTTTTCCCGTTCATCAATAATTCGGTATATTTTTGACACGAATGGGCGTAGTACAAACGAGAAATTGATCATTCAACTGAGATTTTTAAAAAAATCTTTTCCACTCCATGATTTTTTTGGTGATTGGTGAGTATAAATTGTGATTCATCCCATATTAATTAAATTGAATTATCTTCCATGAATTTGCATTCCGCTCCGCGGATTTTGATCTAAAGGACAAATTAGAGAATAATTATGTGCATCTTTGTCTTCATTCTTTTTTTCTTATCGTGTTCGTAAAGGATGAAGAGCAGATCATCAAAGGAGAAAAATGGAATGTGAATGAGAGAAATCAACCGTATTCATCCTTTTCGTGTTCAAATGATTTCTGACTGAAATAACCTCAAGAAGATTCTTTCTATCAAAACAGACGATGATCTAAGAGATCCAAGAGATTTCTCCCCTCAATTTCCAATTCAAACCTCCTTTGACTCAGATATTCGTAAGATTGCTCACTTGTTTGTCACCTTTAGACAAGTGGAACTACTTAGAGGGAATTACTGTAGTTGTTTATCTGATAACAACTTGGTGATCCGAATAAGAAAGAATCCATGGATGATTCGGATTGAGAAGTGAGAATCAAAGTGAGATATTGGAAGGGATTTGATGGATATGGGACATGCTTCTCAATGATTCTCTCTTATGAACAGTAGTCACATGACATTGACAACATGGGTAGGATAAACATTGGGTACATCAACATCTTCACTGAACATGACGAAATATTGTGCTTATTAGTGTTTGAATGAACTTATCGGCCCAATCATAATCATATTTGAAGAGTCCTCGTGTCGATTCTACTCTCTTTCTCTTCAAGTGTTTCGAATGAAGAAGCACGTCAGATCCATGACATTTTCACTCTTTACTGCAAACAAATTGAAGCCTCTCGAAGGAATTCCGTCAATGAATCCCATCTTGCTCCATTCTATTTCCATCTTCCAACGTTGAGATTGAAGTAGATACAGAATTGTGACGTCAAAAGGAAAAGGTCGAAACTGTGATCACAATCATTCAGACTCCAATTCAATCAGTGAGATACATTCAAATATCTCGCTCTCTAATTAAATTCACTACGATTCTTACGCGTTTTCTATTACGCCATCATAATCGGCGAAGGTGGGAAAGTTGTATGCCCATATCACAATTCTCGAGACTCGAGAGAATCGCACTTACGAAACCAAGAACGGAAGTCATGAGATTTGTCATTCGAATCAGTTGAAATATGTGGCGAAATGAGCATGGAATATTTTAGCAATTACATTCTCTATGACTCATTCTCAACAAATGTTCTAGAGAGTGTGATTATATTAACCCGATCAAATTTACGGAAGTTTCGGACAGGTCATTGCTTACGTGGGTTGGCAACATTCATTCATCACATCACTAAATATCATCTGTCTTTCTTCTCACGTCTCCCTTCAGAAGGAATCCTTCCAATCTGCAGTCTGTTTCCTGTCCTAAATAAGAAACTTTGACGTTATGTGAGTGAACAATCGCAGCTCAGAGGAATCATTTTGTAGTGTGCACTCAATTTCTCCATTCAATCAACTAATTCCTTCTGTCTCGGATATCCGGGTCAACAACAATCAATTGACTACAATCTTTGTGATAAATAGTCAACAATTTCATGCGTGCGAAATTAAAAGTGCCACCCACAATTGAACTGAGTGATTAGTGAAGTGTTTCGAATAGAGTGAATGAATGGAAGATGTTTATACTTCTCCATCACAAATCTTCTAACTTCCTCTATCCTAATTATCCTCAAAAGTCTCCATTCATAAGACGACTAAGCATTCCTAATACCAAGTTATAAGAGGTATGGAGAAGCCCCATCTCCACTCTTTTATCCCTACTTTTCCCTCATCTCCCTTCTCTTTCTCCATAGCACCCAATGCACATTGCGAGGCCGTCTCTTCTGACGTAGATAAGCTATCACAATTTATCATCGAATCACGATCCTTCGAAGGGAGAAAAGAGATAACATTGCGAGAATGATTAAAGCACGCTACTGAATGGGAATAGAGATCAATTGAAGAGGAGAGAGATCATGAAAGGATGAAAACACGTGGAATTAATGACCGTACTGATGAAATGAGCAACAGAAAAATAACAATGAATGAATGAAGAAGAAGAGAGATTAATCTTTAGTTGGTTCGAGATTAGTGAGAGATAGGGAAAGATTGGATAAAAGTCTCATTCTCTGAGCGAGAGCGATAGAAACAACCGATTGACGAGGAAGAGTTGATGAACGACGGGTTGTTTCATCCATTGGAGGAGATGATGAAGAAGGTGATTGAGGAGACTTCTTTGGAATTAATTGAGGAGATGAATAAAATCGACGGAATGGAGCTGGTCGTTGAACTGAACCTGCAATGAAATTAATGATGGGAGAATATTCAGATATATCTGTGTGGGTAAATACGCTGTCGTACTACGTAATAGGGAATGGAATAGGTCAGTAATCAGTGAAATGAGAAGAGAAGACGTCAGAGGATAGAGAAGAGAAGGGAAGAGATACGCATGGGGCAGATGGAAGGAAAATGGCGTAGAATGGGAACAAACCTTCTTTTGGTGTTGATTCTCCTCCAGTTCCCAATTCAGTTCGTGATCCAGAAAGGGCAGAATTCATTGAATTGACTGCATCGAGAACACTTCGAGAGGCTGTTCGAGTTAATTGACGAGTAGCAGAAGAGATTGAACACTTTCTCATATCGAGAATATCAACTGGAGCATCGAAGAGCATTATTGAAGAGAAGAGAATGAAGAGGATGAAGAAGATGAAGAAGAGAAGAGGATGAAGAGGACGAAGAAGCTGAAAGGAGAAGAAAGGTTATATGGAGGAGGATATACCATTTAGAAAAGAGAACACGCGATGAGTCACACACACTTAGTCATAAAAGAGAAGGTAGAGAATGGAATGAGACTAGAATGAATGATGATTGGATACACCGGAAGATATTGAGAATAGTGAATGAGAATGAGGATGAAGCGAGGATAGAATATCTACTACTCTGGAAGGAGTGTACTCAGATGAGATTGCAGTATGGAGGGGGGGGGGTTATATACCAAGAGATGGAGATTAAGAGGGAGGGACTCCTCCCCTAGACAGACCATCTCTTATGATTACGGAATTCAGCCTAAGGCCTGCTTGAGACTCCGCCCCTTTTGGTAACCAGGGGGGGAGGAGGAGGGACGTGCTTCCACCTTCGCAGTGAGAGAAAGGAGAAGGAGGAGGAGGAGGAGAAGAGGGGGAGGAGTGGAACCATTGAAAGGATAAGATGGAAGGACATTCACTGTAGATCTGTGAGAAGGAAGATAAGTGCAAATGAATGTCGATTGTAGACAAATTCCTTCAATCTTCCAATCTATTTCTACATACGGAACAAATTAACGATTCCATTTCTCATCCATTTCTAAATCCATCCCATCTCTCTCATTTATTTATGGATAATTCAATCATCGATCATTTCCATCTCTTCGACATCTTTTCATTTCGTCTTTCACCCCAAATCAAACTAAATAAAATGGAGCGGAAGTAAATATTCAATGGAAACAGTTATCATTCTGCAGACTTATTTCTCTATTTCCTTCTTTCTTCATCTTCAATAGAGTTATCTATCAGTCAACAATATCTTTCTCATCCCTTGAGATTTCTGTGATTGATAGCTCTGATAGCGGGAAACAATTAAGCAATCTTTCTAATAATCTTCATATTACCAATCTCATGTTTTGTCTCTTCCTTCCATCTTTCGAATGGATCATTCAATAATATTCTTCATACTCATTTCTATTTCGGATAGAAGCCCATCTCATATCTTCGTTCATCCTATTATCTGCGTACCGACGTCTTCTTCTATTTTCCGGGTTGAAATCTCTTCTTATCTTATCTAAACCGGGTTGTGAAGACTCAGAAGACAGAAGACAAGTGATAGAGGAAGTAAAATGGAGATACTTCAGCTCCGAGTGAATCTGTCAATGGCTTCCACTGAATCAAGAAGAGTAACGAGGAAATCTTCATTTGGTTCCGTGCATTCTCAAACGTGCGCACCTACTCTTTTTAGGCTTTGAATCAACGAGGAAATTGAGTCTTCCTCAAAGGAAAATTAGTCTGAACTGAGTAAGGAATCGTAATCCACGTGATTCTCCCACGAATCAATTCTATTTAGTGTGTGGGAATTGAGTGAAATGGAATAGATACCCAATTGAACTATTCGTCATTCCGCGAACACTTTTCAGTTTATCTGAACGGGATCCATCTACTCATTCTTCGTTTCTTTGTTCACTTCTGATCTCCGTTTAACGAGCAATCGAAATTGTGGTGTTCCATAAGAAAGTTTAGCTACAATTGAGTGGAAGTGAGTCGATAGACTAAAAAGTGGCGAATTGTGTGCAATGAAATGGAAGTGGAAGAGAGTGTAATACACCAGCAGACGAAGAACAGTTCAATTCCTCTCATTCCCCAAATTTTATTCACTCCCTCGTCATCAAATTTATTGCTGTGGAAAGAATGGAGGTTTAGTGTAGTGAACACTTGATTATTAGTCACGAGATCAAACTTTAGAAGATCATTTTGAAGGGTTTCAGCTCATTAAAGAGTATCTCATTGAATGGAGGAAGAATCATGAGATGTTTTGATGTGTTGAACTCATTTCCAGGTCAATTATCATCATTTGATTTAGAAAGGAAGAACTTGGACACAAATGTTTCATTATCATTTCCGGAATGAGAAGATTATGAAAGTTTTTGTAGGAAGCTCAATCTTTGATGACTAATTCAACCATAAGAATCATGTGATAATTAGAAACGGGGGAATATCTTATTAAAAAGTTTATTATCATTAACAGACTGGCATTTTGTAATCTAGATGAAAGAGATTGTAATTAACGATAATCTAGCTGACAATTAATTGTAATCACTAAAAGATGGATCGAAAACCGAGAAGAAACTGAAGAATAAATGAACTACAATGTGAAATCATTCAAGGGACAAACAAACACAAACACTAATTGATCTACACGTTTTCTGACTTGGCACGTAATAAAGAAAGGTGCACTGGTATCTCAATTGAAGAAAGGACGAAGAAATTGTAGTGAGTCTAGCGAACTTAATGAGACATTACTATCTATCCAAGTAAATAAAACTAGACTATGATAGACACCTCCAGAAAATGTACAATATCGATAGAATTGACCGATAATTTGAGATATTTATAAGTGGTAAATCAAGTTGAAGAAGTCCAGTGGAAGAATCTCGATGAAGGAGACTCATCTGTAGAAAGAGAACAACGTTCTTTCAGTACAAAACAAGTTCATTTGTAGTCGTCCATCATATTTAAAATGTCAAAAGTGAGGGCGGACTACACATTTTCTATTCTCATTATCATCTATTCATTTCAAGGGAGGAAGAAATATTTGAACTAAAGCGAAAATACGGGGTTTTCTCACGCAAATGCTCGGAACTTTGACTGTAAACGAGCTCCATATTCATGAGAAGAAATGGGAATCTAAAGGATTCTCACTTTTCTCTCTTCATGCAATTTCCTCAATGAATGAGATGCACCACTGAACAAATCATCAGCAAATAAGGGAAGATCTGAATTGCAGTAACTCCCTGAAAAGTATTCATTCTATCCACTGAACTCTGTATCGTTCGAAAATAAGGAAAAATAGAGGATAATTCGCGTTATGCAATATCTGTGACCAGACTCTCAGATTTCGAAACCAAACAAAAGTCTTCCTACTCAAATAGTTCCTTCTTGATCATTTGAATGATCTACTCACTAGTCATAACGAATAACCAACGTATTCAATGGCTTCCGATGGAACTACGATCCGATCCCCTACTTTATTCTTTTCGTCACAATAAATCCTTTCGGTGCAATACTTTCGATGGGTATGCGAACTTTCATAAAAGCAAATCTTCAAGACTGATATCGTATAAAAAAGAGAGGAGTGCACAAGTGCCTTAACCTTTCGTCTTAGTTCGTTCGTACTTCTGATCTTTCTAATTGAAATGCTCATCGATCACTCTTTATATTCTCTCTTTCCGTTCTATAGACTGTGAAGAAAGTACGCAAGATTGAAAGGGAAGCCAGTCAATTTTCGTAAAACCTGCGCTCATTTCAGTTCCATTCAAAGTTCGAATTCCGTACGGAAGCAGCGTTTATGTAATAGAAATGAGTTATATTCTATGTAAGAGAAGGGGCTTCATGATGTATTCATAGAGACCATCTTGGTCAACTATCTATTTATGAAGGCATGGCTATTCCACCTACAGTCTCTTCCTTCTCTACTTGCGAAGAGTAAATACATTCAGTGAATATCTAGATAGATAGATATATCCTTCTCACCTTCACAAACACAGACGACATAATCAACTGGTTGTTCCACATTGTACAAAGGAGTCGACCGAAGAAGATAACAACTAAAAGAGAAAAGGGAAGGATAAGAAGGAGGAAAAGGGAAGACGAACCCTTCCTGATGAACGAATTTACGATCTCTGAATTTATGACGAAGAAGTGAACCAAAACAACCACGATGAATTACTGTTTCATCTGTAAGGTCATAGTGATTATGAAGAGATATGATAATGGATTATTCTTACTTGGAGCGAGATTAAATGCCGGTGATAAAGTTGCACATCGATTGATTTCATCGCATACTTCAACTCTGGAATAATATCATTTCTCGTCTCTTCATATTCATAATCACTTACTCGAGATCCGCCACGTCATGAGAACTCAAATTATGATTACACGATGGAGAAAATTTATCCTGGATGTTCTGGATCATTCAAAAATTGAGATAAATGTTACCGAATAGAAGAATATATCAATCTGTGATCTAAGATGGAGTAATTGATGTGCAGGAAGATGAGAATCAGGAGATGAACAAGTATAACAACCGAATCCTGATTAGGAAGGGGATTCCTCTTAGATATTTGGATTACAATTCTCTCACCTTCTACTATAGAGATGTGTAAGAGAAGTGGAAGAAGAGAAAGAAACATTCGATCGAACTGAGATTAATAAGTTATTTCCCATTGAGTATTAGCTACTCCACGGATAATCTTGATTTACAAGAAAATGATGAGAAGAGGAAGAGGAGAAGATGATTTAAGGATGGAACCGAAGAGGATTAGTAATAGTATGTAAAAGACTGATCGATCGAGAAGGAATAGATATTTTTAAAAGCGAGGGAGTTACACAAATATTTCGTATTTCCAGGAAGCAATCTATTACGGAGAATATTTGGAAAAGGAAACTTAGGATTCCATATTATTTTATTTCTCGTAATTTTTTTTCTACGGTACTTGAGATTAGCATGTTGAGTTTAATGAAACGTGAGAAAACTTTAATAATCTCAAAGATTTTTACCATTTGGTCAAATTGAGCCCAAATGGAAGTTGAAGTATCCACAAAACAATCTCCGTATCCAAGTATTGTTTTATTTTTCTATTTCTCGTGTGGTTCTTGAGATATTTGCGCCCCAATTCAGCTCTTTTTCCAGCCAAGATAACATCCAAAAAGTCTCTTGAGATTCTAGAGAATTGCAAAGAAAACCAGACAATTCCAAATGTAGGAAAGAAGGGAAAGAAGATGAAAATGTAGGGATCCATGAATAAAGAAACAATGGACTCTTCCCTCTAATCAAAGAGATAAGAGAAATGAAGAGATTGAGATAGAGAAAGAGAGACAGAGGCAATTAATTAATTGTGTGAAGTGAAGAGGGATTCATGATTAATGAACTCATCGAAATTATTCTCATGAAATAGATAGAAAGAATTGATTACCATGAGTAATGGAAGGAAGAAGAAACATTTATTTCAGTGTATACCAACTCTTCCAAGGACGAAAATCGGTCTAGTTCATGAATAATTCAGACTGGTCAGCACTCATTTGGACTCTTCTGTGAAAGAGATAGCGATGGAAATGAATGAAGTGGTCACCAGAGGTAGACTCTCCCCTTGGTGAAGAGAATCAATCTCTGTGGTTGAAAATCCAAAAGAACTGGTCAGAATAAGTGCCGAAAGTGTCTATTTCACCACTTTCATCTATAATTGACACAATTATATGTACGGAGAGTACAAAAGAATGTATTCACAATGGTTCAAGTATTGCCTATAAGAAGGGGGAGAATAAGTAACATCTCCAAGTGTGACCAAGTGAGAAATCAGGAAAGAAGGAGGAAGAGAGAGAGAAACATGAGTGACCACTGAGTACCTGGTCAATTTCACGCGTCGACTATTACACTCATGGATATTGCCAATCCATCTATTATTATATCCGGATAACTTCCATCCATACGGTCAATTGAACATTGTGAAAAATATATTCTCATATATGATATATCCATTCCCTTGTAAGACGTAACTATCATACATAGACAAACCTTGTTCATTGCAAGTTAGAAATGTGATAAATTAACAATTGATAAAAAATAACCGACAATCCGAAAGTGAGATTAGTTTAGTATTACACGCATGATACACAGGAATGATTTGAGAAAAAAACACACACAAAGGGAAGCGAAAGATATGTTGAGACTCGAGGCGATATATCATACAGCAAATGGGGAGGAGGGGATAAAGAAAGAATGAGTCAAAGAATGAGGGAAGAGAAAAGGGCGGAATTCCCTAAGATTCTAGGATGCGCCTGGCATTGGTTTATGCATAGAGGAAGGACCGACTTAGAGAATAATAGTCCCTTGAGAATACTCTATCTGGTTAGAGAGAAGATGAGAGAGAAGGGAGATTAAAGAGGGAAGAGATGAGAAGGAGAGAAAAGGAGAGATACTAGATAGACTGCATCTTATGAAGAATAGAGGGGTTCATCATCAAGATTCGGCCTTCGTTCTCCATTCCTGTAAATTGGATATTGAATACTCGATACTTCTCTTGTGAGATGGGATAATAGAAAGGGATATCGTGTGATAGACCCATTCACTTCAATCTTACTTCGATAGTCATTCCCATCTCTCCATTCTCTCCATTCACTATACCACATGTCATTTACTATTGTGGAATACACCAAGGCATGACCCCCTCTTTTTCATCCCCTCTACCAACCAAAACAAAAGAAGAGAAAGAGAAGATTCCGTTCAAGTTCGAGAATAATCAATCTACATTGTGAATCGAGAAGCTCTGAATAAAAAAAACAAAACAATAATCTCACCTTTCTCTCTGCTCCAGTCAACATTCGATATGCTTGAGTGCAATATTTAATGAAATCTTCTTCGTCTCCAATGAAATCACCTGAGATGGACAAATGTAATCACAATTCATCAGTTATTTAAAATTCCAAAGTACCTTTTAGTCTTTCTTCGTTTTCAATCAACCAAAGATCGTATCCACTCGATCTAAATGAAATCGTGTAGATCATTATGAAAACTGAGATATTCAACAACGGAATCTCAAAACAAAATCAAAAGTATTTAAATTGCTCACTTCTTATTCGATCCAAAGCTCAATTTTGCTTGTTTCTGTGTAATCGGAGCAGGGACCTACAGATAGACGTATTGAATAGTGTTCATTCGATTTCCATCGCCCATCGAATACCGTATTCTGAGTCTCTTTCAGCTTCTTCCTTGTGGGAGCCGGAGAATCGAGATCATCGAAGACTGATGTCGATGATGTATCTGCTACTGACTCATCCAAACTTCTCTGAATAATCCGAATATCGATCGATAATGGCTCTAGGTACGGTACCTTGAATGGATTCCTAGCGGGAATTGAGATAGAAGTATCGAGATTGAATACTCCTTGACTTCCAATCTCACTCGGAGGTTCATCTACAGATTGAGCAGAATCGTCCTGAGATTGAATCATTCCTTCCTTCCATTCATCTCAATCTCACTTTCTCTTCTTCAATTCTATATTTATTTGCAGAAGAAGCAGCGATCGATCGACGAAGAGGAACTTTCTTAGGAAGAACTGAAGAGTATTCACAATGAATGTTATCCCATGTCTCTATCTTCTTCTCACCTCTATTTCCTCTATCTTCCATTTTCGCTTTCTCCTCCCATCCACCATATCCCAATTGTCTATTCAATGTTTCATCTTCTTCTTCCGCTTTCCTTCGACCTACCTCCGATACCTATATCATTTACTTCTCATTCATCTTCTTCTCTTTCTCTCTCTCTCTCATACCTTCTCCACTAATGCATTTCTTCTTTGTTTGGCAGCCCAATTAACAAGTAATTGTACTCCCTTACTACTACTAGTCAGATTAGCCATTTCCACTGCACGAGATTCACGATCACCTAAAGAGATGAGAGATAATCACATTCAATAGGAAAAAAACAAAAACCTTTGATTGCAAGAGAGAATAGTTTGATGATTGTCTTGAGATGGTTAGAAGAAAGGTCCTACAAAAGAATTAAAAGAGTACTTTTCTTTTTAATCTTTCATACCTTGATCTCAGTTTCACTCGCAGCAGACATGGCTAATTCATTGAGGAATAGTTCCTCCTCGAGAGAAGATTTGTCTGATGCCTAAGAAAGAGACTATCCATACATATCATTGTCAATTGATAGAGGGACAACATACTTTATTGCATAGAGGGATGCTCCAATTGGCAATAATTGGATTCAATTTGAGAGTGGCCATAGGATACTTTACTCCACGACAATATACGTATCTGCATATAAGATAATACTCTTCCTTTCTTCTAATTAAATATAGTATGAAACAAACCTGAGTTGAGTAACAGGTTTCTCAACGACAGAAACAGGCCAGATGAAATCAGAAGGAGAAGTAAGAGCTTCACTTCCATCGAAGATAGGAGTCCAAAAGGAAGGAGAATATGGAGGAGAAACGAGAAGACGAATTATTGCTGAAGAAGAATACACCATTAAGAAGGTTTAAAGAGGAAACAGAAAAAACAGAAGAACATTTCAGTTCATTATTTGTTTGATTGTTAACTTACAATCGGATCCTTGGGCGACAATTCTTCCTCTATTAGTGTATCCAATCCAAGTGAGTTCAGTTCCCTTTGATAAAGCGAGTGGTTGATCACGAATTGAAGAAGAAGATGGACCTGAAGAGAATAAATTATGAATAGATAGAGTATAGATGGAAGAAACTAACCAGCCATTGCAGTAGATGACCACCATTGAGAAAGTGCACTAAGACGATATTCATTGAGAACCAACTGAAAAGATTGATTGAATGGAACGAGTAAATGAGAAGATTGGACTGAGTAATATAGATGGAACTGACTGGGAATTCATAATTGGTATCATCTTTATGGGAGAAGAAGAGAGGTCCTCCACCAATAGAGACAACTGCTAATCTATCGGAGAAGGAAGAAAGAGTGAGGATGGGAGCTGAAAAGGGAGAAAGATGAGATGAGATAAAGGAGAGAAGATATACTTGGATGAGTGATCACATGTCTCTGAGTTCCTGCATGGGTGAATACTCGAATATTCCTATTCTCACAGAGAAGAGCGACGAATTCAGAAGAGACTACAACGTCATCAGGAAGTTCACCTATATGCAATAATTATAGTTATGAAGGAGGAAGGAACGTATAACATAACAAATAATAAAGTAATAGTCGCTCACCTTTAGTCAATTGGATCTCCCAATGATCATCATTTGAATCCCATGAATTGAGTAGTTTCACATAGAGATGTTTACTCAAACCATTCGATTAACAAAATAAATATGAATGAAATATACCTCGCTCCCTTCAGTCTAGTAGCTAGAGCAACCACTTTGTCATTTAGATCTCCCATACTATAGCTGAGATCTGTATTAGAAAGAAGCATCTCAGAATGGACTGATGAATCATGGAAGCGAATCTGTAAACAAGTTCATTCTTGAGATAACTTGTCACGTATCACCACATCTTTTTATCTATGAGCGTAGATGCAACATAGCATAATTATAGTGAAAATAATAGATTTACGCACTGACCAAAGCGCTAAGGATGAAAGGAAGGACTGACCTCCAGACTACTCTCACCATCCTCACTCTCAAGTACACGAATTGTACCGAATCCATTCCATTTCTGAATATTTATTGTTAACCTTAATATTGAACAGAAGTCTTACGATATATCTCTGAGTGATATTTCTGGGGGAAGAGGCAGAAGAGAAGTAAGGAGGAGGAGTAGGAGGAGAGTATTTCTCAACAACTCTTACCGGGGCACTGCATTAAAATTGTCATTGGTAATGATCAAATCCTTTATTGTCTAAGAAACAGTAAAATGCAATTATCTATGGTGAAATAGAAACCGTTTTTTTCTATAAATTCTTACACTTTATCAATCCTTTCCATCCTCTTCATAGATGATCCAGGATGTGTATCAATATTGGAAAAGGGATCCTCATCAAATGAATTTCCTTCCCCTTCATTCATTCTGAAATATCGGGATTGAATCAACAAATAAATCAATTCATTGACCTCTCTCCATCATCGTCATATCCATACTTCTTCTTGATTGCAGCGATGCTTGACGACACTATAAATTATATCATCCTTCCCATAAATATAACATTCAGTATTTAATAAATTGATTGCATACTTCTTGTATCCTCATCCATCTCATCGTCTTCCACAATAAACTTCTTATTCTTGCTCACTAAAATTTCATCATCTTCTTCTTCCTCGTCTTCTTTATCGTTCGCATCGAATGAATCTTCTTGCTTTAAATTCAACTTCAAATTGCTAATCCCAAAAACATAGGCACTATAATGATAAAAAAAAAACTGACCATAGCTTCATCATCCATGAAAACATTCGCTTTCTTTTCCTGTTTTTTCTCTTTCGATGGGACTGATTCTTCAAGAGTGGCGATATTTCCCTTTAAAGGGGAAGGAATTCAACAGTTAACTACAATTCGTAACTCACATGTGAATCAGCAACGATCAACTTCTTTGATTTCTCGCCAAGATAAGCCAATCCAGTTATGCGGCCAGCTCTAAATTATTTAAATTATCTAAATTATTATCGTAGACACGATAAATATCAAACCTTTCACTACCGTAATCAGCTGTTGATACAAGAAGTCCACTTTCAATTTCCCAAATATGAACAACAGAAGCCATTGTTGATGCAGCCATGTACTTTCCACATGGAGATATTGTCACCACACTAAAGTCGTCTTCCTCAAAAATGTTGATAGATCAACAGTAGATGGAGCTTAGATACATTATAGTTAAGGAAATAATAAATATGTATATATAAAGTGTATTTAGCTCACTTTCTCGTCATCGTGTTTGAAATCTCTTTCGACATTCCATTTATCTCCCTTCTTGGCCACAACTTTGACCATTCCTTTACTGGGAACAAAGAGGAATTTCCCGTCCACAGACCATGACATGAGAACTCGAGGGAATGAATCGCTTCAATTATATATATTAGTATCAAAGCATACAACAAAGGTCATTATTGAACTCAAGTTGATAATTGTGATTATATCAACTTACTCAAGATCACGAATCGGTGTGAATATTTTATGAGAATAAACGGGATCTGTATCGTCCCCATCGAATATTGAGACGAATCCATCACAAGAAGAGACTGCGAACACCTCAAGGAAATAATTGGTGAACATTGATCAATGTGATGAACACTATGCGATTGAAATGAGCAAACTGTATCATACTTTCTCCGAAGGATGAATTTGAATATCTAGAACTTGAGCATTCAATTCATATCTATTGTAGCCGGCACTCATATCATCATCAGCACGTTCTGCTCGTTTCACAGAGAAATCGCTGAAATCAATTACTGTAGATACTAAATATAGGAACTTTAATGAACATGTTCAATGATATTAGCAAACCTCGATCCGGCAACGACCCAATCTTTTGAAACTTTGACTGAAGTCACATCAAGGGAGAAGCTCATGATAGTTTTCACTGCATCTTCCTCGTCGATTCCGAATGAGCCCACCACCTATGAATAGACTGAATATGCGAAGTAGATATACAAGTAACTTGCTTGTTTCTCCACTCCTGTAGATAGATCTGTCTGAGTGAAACCAGCATACACTTGGTTATCGTAGAGAGCACAACACGAATGTGTCCGATCCGATATCTCCCTTATCTTGGGAGAACCATCGGAAGATAGTGTATTCTTATCCCAGACGCCTATCATTCCATCCACACCGCATGACACCACCTTTAATTAAGATCGTAAGATCAAGAGAATAAGAAATGGATCTGACAACCTTTTCATCGGTAGATTTAACGTTGTGGGCGATCGAAAGCGCGCCCCGAGAATGAATTTGCTTCGAAGGGACGAACTTCATTACGCACCAACCACTGGATCGAATATAATTATGCAATAAACTTACGAAAACAGAAAAATCGTTAATATTAACATAATATTAAAATATATTCTGAGCATTTCCCGCGCTAAAAATTCTTACTGTAAGGAAATTGTCAAACTGCGGCTAAGATTTCTAAGATCTCTAAGAGTTTGCTCGAATTTTTCAGCAATGAGCAATGTTTTCGCAGAAACATCAAATGGTAATAGACAACGATGCATCGATGGGGATGTCGAATTGAAATTCATTTGAAGAATAAAAAATCCATATGGGAATCGTTTGTAATTATCCTTGTTTCATTTAGAATTTTCCGCGCCGATGCGTTTTCCTTTGATGCAGCAGTGTAGTATAATCACATGCAGAGTATATTATAAGCTAAACGCTATATAAAACACACTTTAACTACTATTAAAATCTGCATTTAGCTTATCAAGATAACAGTACAATTAATTTTACGAAAAATTCATAAGCACAGACTCTCGCACGGAATCACAGGGAATGACCGCTAGAATGACAGTAATCGCTGTACTGCAGCTTTTTCGTTTGGTTGCCAACTTTACTTTCTTGAGGCTCGAGTTTTATCGACTCCAGTGCTTCAACAACCACGATGGCCAAGGGGGTACGTACGTTTTCTTTTCAATCTTATCGAAAATTCCATATTTAACCGTAAGTCGGAAAATTTTCCGTGTATTCGAGCCCTAAGTATGAATTTCCCTTTTTCTTTTTTATTCAAATTGGCTTGTTTCCAGAAGCTTTACGGATCTGCCACCAACTTCCGCGTGCAGAAGGTCCTCATTGCCGCCAAGCTTGGCAAGGCTGAGGTCGAGCTCGCCGGTGAGCAGCCTCCTGCTGACAAATTCCCCCTCGGACAGGTACGGAATTTTTGTTGTTATTCTGTCGTGTTGGTTTCAATGAAACTTTGTTTTCATATAGTTTGGATAAGTATCTTTTCATTATATCGTTGTTGCAGGTTCCTGCTTTCGATGACGGAGAGAGACAGCTC
Organism: Pristionchus arcanus; assembly: GCA_900490705.1. Lineage (NCBI taxonomy): Eukaryota > Metazoa > Nematoda > Chromadorea > Rhabditida > Neodiplogasteridae > Pristionchus > Pristionchus arcanus. The sequence goes on from LS487916.1 coordinate 20,146, forward strand.
TTCGGATCCGATGCCATCGCTGCTTACCTCGGAAAGCTGACTGTGGTTAGTTCTAATTTTGTATTTGTACTTTTGCCAATTGTGCAGTAGGAAAGTATTTAGGAGTGCACTGGGTTATCGGGTAATGGCTTGCCATCTCAATTCAAGTCAATGGTCATTCCGTTAAAGTTCTATATGTTATGTTCTTTTTGGAAATTTAAAAGCAATAGTTGAAAAAAAGTTATCTCTTTTCAGTGCCCTGGAGTTCTTCAGTGGCTCCAGTGGGCCGAGTCTTCCCTTCTTCCCAATGTGCTCGGATACGTCCTCCCTTCCGTCTCCGCTGCCGCTCTCGATGGAGCCGTTGTTGCCGCGTACAAGGCCGAGCTGTACGCTCAGCTCGCGCTTCTTGACAAGTACCTCGTCTCCCACACATACCTTGCCGGTGAGAGACTGTCGCTGGCCGACATCTCTGTTGCCCTCAACCTGCTCCCCGCTTTCCAGGTAATTAATATTTTTAATACCACTTTCACGGATTTTCACGTATTATTGCAGCATGTCCTCGACGGAGCCTTCCGCAAGGCAAACGTGAACGTCACCCGCTGGTTCCAGACTGTCGTCAACCAGCCAGCAGCTAAGGATGTTCTCGGAGAGGTCAAGCTCGCCGAGAAGGTTGCTGCTTTCAACCGTGAGTTATTTTCTATAAAATTTATCATTTCCCATCACGCAAGTCAGCAGTCCATTTTATTAGTGTTTGGAATGTGTTACGATGATGGAATACAAAAGGCCAATATTTAGTGTTTGAAATAGAACAGTTTTTGTTTTGTTTCTTACGCATCTAAAAATTGACCACGAGATCGAGAGTTGAAAGAAACTATCGCGGGCCTATTTGCGTAATTGGTTACTTTCTTAGTATGATCTCATATATTTCAGAGGCCGAGTTCAACAAGGTCGCTTCTAAGCTCGCGGCAGCTGCCCCCAAGGAGAACAAGAAGAAGGAGGAGCCTAAGAAGAAGGAAGAGCCTAAGAAGAAGGAGGCTGCCCCCAAGGAGGAGCTCGACCTCGCCGACGAGGCTGCTGCTGCTGAACCCAAGTCCAAGGACCCCTTCGCCGACTTCCCCAAGTCATCGTTCAATCTCGATGCTTTCAAGAGATCTTACTCTAACGAGGATACTCTCACCAAGGCTATCCCCCACTTCTGGGAGAACTTCGACAAGGAGGGATGGTCCATCTGGTACGGAGAGTACAAGTTCCCCACGGAGCTTACACTCTCGTTCATGAGCTGTAATCTCATCTCCGGAATGTTCCAAAGACTCGAGAAGCTGAAGAAGAGCGGTTTTGCCTCGGTTTGCCTTTTCGGAACCGACAACAACTCGACCATCTCCGGTGTCTGGGTTTGGCGCGGACAGGAGCTCGTCTTCCCTCTCAGCGACGACTGGCAGGTCTGTTTTACTTCAAACGTGATTCACAATAGGGTTGTATATTTTTCCAATAAGTGAATTTCGTTTTCTCCAGGTTGACTACGAGTCGTACGACTGGAAGAAGCTCAACCCCGACACCGAGGAGACGAAGAAAATGGTTCAGGAGTACTTCATGTGGGAGGGAGACTTCGGAGGCAAGACTTTCAACCAGGGCAAGATCTTCAAATAAAAGGGTTGATCTCCAGTTCTGTTGTCATGCTCCATCGTTTTTATCCTTCCACTGGTCATCATGGTTTTTCCTGGTTAGGATTGCAGTTATTTGTTTTGTTTACGAAATTATTTTATTAGCTAAATTACATTATCCCGATTAAACTGCTGTCTTGCGAGGTGATTCTCATGGCGATGTTGTTCATAAAATGGTTTTCCTCCACGAGTGTCATAAACGGGTAATATATTTTCACTAATATATGCACAAGAGAATGGAAGATTGAACACACGGACTTGTGCATTGCACATTTATAGTCTGAACAGAAACAGGCACAGTATGAGAATCGAGGTAATCTGGGGAAGGGAAAGGTTGACGGAGTTGCAATAGTCTATGTTGTTGCAATAGCAATTTGAGTAGTTGTATGCTGCTTGGTTTACGTCTTTGCATGCTACAATACAAGTAAATTTGATACGAACGATTTAAAAATTACCTGATGCCGCCCTGTCCAAGGGTACAACATTGGAACATCCGTGGAGGACTCCACTGGCTGAAAACGAATATTTATTAAGTTCCGTTGAATTGATGCTACATCTTTCATCCGGTCCCTTCGTACACCAGATGCCTTCACAGAAACTGTCATCCGAACAGAGTTGATCGAAGTTAGCACCATTCTTTGGAGTAATGCATGAATAGCATTTGACTGTCGCTGTTCCAAAGGTGATACTGGGAACTGAGAAAGAATATTAATGTTGACTCAAATTACCTTGCTCACGAATAGTGGAGATGAGGAGTGATGAAAGAAGACGTCTCATCTTGAAGTGAAAGAGAATCCAAGGTATTCCTCCTTTCCTCTGAAGGACGAAGGAAAGGAAGACTCCACCCTCTAACAGAGAGAAGGAAATATAGTGGGATGGATGGAGAGTACAGTTCCACTTCGTTACTCTTCTGTCTCAGTTGAATTAGTATCCATGACAGTGTCGTCTGTTACTGAGGAGGAGAGAGAATACGAAGATGAGAGACGGAAGAGACGGATACCAAAAATACTGCTAAGTTACTTTGAACGATCAAATGATTCATTACTTGATATTTTCAGACTCGAACATAATATTTGCATCGATCCATGTATCTACAAAAGTGGATAGAATTACATAAATGAGCGATGGTTTTATTTATATCTCACAATCGGAAGTGATATATAACCAGAAAAGATGAATGGATTTCATAGATAAAAAAGAGATCATTCAATAGCAGATGATAACAATTGATAATAAAAGCTCATTTCGAAATATGATCGGAATGGAAGAATTCACATACTTCACCGTAATATGGAAACACGTGAAATGTAAAAGTGAATAGTTGAAACATCTCTATTGACCCGTAAGGAGTATGAAGAGTATGGTTGGAATCACAATGATAGTAAGATGGAAATAATAAGAAGAATGAATAAGGAAGAGAAGGACGATGAATTACATCGATCTCCTGTGCAACAGCAAATTCTTCCTAATGGCGGTGAATCGAAACATGTTGTGGAACGATCTGAAATTGAAGGGAGAGAATAAGAGATTAAATAAAGAGACTAAATTGTATCATGTTTATGATTATCATTGACTAACGAAGGAAATAAGAATAATAATTATTTCACATGAGATATTTACTGACCTTTGAAAGAGAATAAAAGTGAAGAGGAATCACCAGAATCTCGATAATGACCCTCAAATAACAATTGAAATTTTGAAGAATATATGGGTGAATGTGAACTAACTGATTTTCCATTTGTGTATTGATTTCTTTCATCGTTTTTGAAGGAGGAAGAGGAGGAAATTCCATTGGGAGATACAATCTTCAAACCACCCGATCCTACAATCAATAATTTATCTATCTTTTCTTTTGATCTTCATCATCATATTTTTCACTTGTCTGCAATTAAATAAGAACATAATGAAAACTGAAAATGAATTGGAGGGATTGACAAAAAGGAACCTTGTGAACATGGATATCCGCTATTTGATATACATCCTGTGCCTTTTTTTCCATTAACATCACTTGTGAATCCACGATGGTCAATCACAATTTCTCTTGGAATAACAGTACTCTTCATAATCTGATCCATAACTTCTTTGCACACTGAGAACTAAAATGAAATACCATTATCGTCCATCTAATTCTTCATTTTTCTCACTTGTTGTACTCCATTTCCATCACAATTTCGTTCGATTCTTCCATTGATTTCTCTCGTTATACAATATCCATATCGCGTAGTGAGACAAGTATTCATAAATGGAGTTTTAGCTGAGAATAAAGAGATAAATGAGGGGATAGGAGACTGGGGGAGGGGGACTCACATTTCTCAATTACGGAGTGTTGAAGACAATGCAATGCATTGATTGATTGGAAGAGAGATATCAAAATGAAGAGAGAAGGGGAGAATATTGATTGAAGTGAAGGATGAGAATAAGATGAGAACCCAATTGAATGAGACATTACCTGGAATAGAGAGTGATTGATTGTAACGATAGAATAGAATACGTTGACAGTTATTAGTGAAATCTTTGAAGAATTTGGAGTGCAAGTCAGGTATGCAACGATCGAATGGGTTATTCGTTTAACAAAATTCGCTTTCCATTCAGCAAGATTTGCATATATAAATATTTTAGGGGAGACGACTATACGTCAAAATATCTTCACTCTGCGATTGGAATTTTTTCTGACTTTTTTTGGGAGATCTGTACATCGATAGTAAAAGAAAAGGAATAAATGAGAAGTGAACGAAAAAGAAAGAAGAGGAAGAGAAACATTGAGAAATGAAGATAATCAGATGAATGAGATGGATTACAACATAGAATAAGATGAAAGATGATGTTAGATTGAGAGCATCTCAAACATATGAAAGAAGGAATAGAAAAGGGAAAGGGATGACATATCTGAAATGAAGAAACATAAAAAAAGATAATGAAATCAGAACGAATTGAGCATGTACTAAATATTTCGAGTCGTTCACGAAGTTCAGCTGTCATAAACAGATAAATTCATGTAGAATGCAAGTATAAAATATTGGAAGGAAAGAAGAAATTTCATTCCAAGTACGACCTTTTACTACTCCGTAATGATTGTATTATGAATGAGAGAGAGAGAGAGAGAGAAGAGGAATGATGAGAAGAGATGAAATAGAGTTATCACCTCGGTTACTCATGAGATAGAAAAGGTAAGAGGGAAAGGATAGAGAAGTACATTGAATGAATAGAAGGATAGTTGTCATATTTACATCCTTCTCAATGGAAGAAATCGGCAGGTGAAGAGAGAGAGAGAGAGAGAGGACTGTCTAAGGGGGGAGGGGGGGGGGTTTCCATCGGACTGCAGTCTACAGAGTGGAAACTCGTCAATTTCCTACAGTCTTCTCCTCTCTTCTACTCAACAATTATAATTTATGGTCAGGCAGAGGAAAAGGGAAATAATGAAAAACAAGAAGGAAATGAAGATATTCGAAGGTTAGACGAGAAGAAGGAAAAGAAAGACTGTAGAAGATGAATGAACGAGAGATATTAATCATTCTAATCAATCAGTTAAAGTAGATATAATCTCAGTGAATGATGGTGGAGAATAGAGAATATTGTGAATAGCAGTTGAAGGAATGGTGTTCATTCAAAGCAAAAATCTTTTTGGAGGGAAAAGAAACCGGAAGGAGTGGTAATAGAGGGAAAGGGTCACAAGGAAAGAGAAGAATGTTGACCATTCAAAGATGTAAATAATAATAACAAAGGAAAAGTGAGATGAGAGAGTACGAAAAGAAATGATCTTCAAAAGAAGGAAACGGAAGAGAAAGAGACGAGAAAGAGTATAACTGCCCCATAGGTAGAAGATCTAGAAGAGAAGAAAAGAGAAAGAATGGAAGACTTCTCTCAACTATCGCACTCTTCCATATTAGATCCATTCCTACCCATAGAAAAGGAATTTACAAATTCCACCCCTCAGGGTATAATATTGGCCCTGTTGTGTGATCTCTCCCTATAGAATGATCTATTCTATTCTCTAACAGATGAGATAGAAAGAGAATAAGAGAGAGAATACCAGACTTCATCCGTCCTTTCCTTCCATATATGAGCTCGTTTTTAATTAGCCCTAGGGGTGGAAAGACAGAGGAACCAAATTGGTCGACTCCCAAGAGAAGAAATTGAGAAATGAAGAGAAGAGAAAGTATTGAATGGAAGATGAGTGAATGATATCGAATAGAAGGAGAATGGATCAAGAGGAATCTGATCACTTGAAGTAGTCCGAAGATGGGAAAGGGATAGAGTAGATGAGAGAGAGGGAAGGGAATGATCGGACTTGTCTCTCCTTTTCTTCCTTCTGGCACTAATCAAGCATGGATGAGAAATGGAGCACTCCCACTATAGAAGAGACAATGCAACCAAAAATAGAGGAAGAGAAGGAGAGTTTTGATGGGATGAGGGAAGGGAAGAAGATAGTGATACTAGGAGATATCCCATGATATACCTTCTAGGAGGATAAATGTCGAGACATGAAGGTAGTGTTGAAATGAGAATTAGAGGAGGAATTGATCGTCATCTCTTTCTCTCCAAGTTGGAAGACCTTCTTTCTCTTTCGTTCCACCGTTCTATTGCAATGCAAAAGTAATGAGAAGTTAAATGGAAGAACAATTGAATTGAAAGTGAGATGAAAAAAAAGGAAAGACGAAAAATAACAATAGATAGATACCTTTAAGTTGAATAGGAAACATACCGGTAATAATTGCAAATTGAGATGTGGAAGAGAAGATCAGACGACAGTTTCTGATCGAAGTTTATGACGACGATCGAGAGAAAGACTGAAAGAGAAGAGAATGATTTGATTATCGATGATTATGAGATGATTAAATGAAATGGGAGATGATTAGAATTAATGGAGGAAAGAGAGAGAGTCACTCGATAGTTGAAGGAGAATTCACTCAATAGAAAGAAAGAAGGAATAATCAGACTGTCAATCATTCATTCTTTCTTCCCAATTCTCCCCTTTTAATATCCCATTCGGGTCATTCTTCGAATTTTTGTGATAGTCTCATTCGATGATTCAAGAGTGAATTTTGGGCGTGAGGAAGGTGAAGGAGAAGAAGAAGAAGAAGAAGAAGAAGAAGAAGAAGAAGAAGGGGAAGGGGAGGATACTCTGAATATTCACCAACTATTTGATCTTATATGATAAATATTGAACGGAGTTTTGTACATATCACAACATAAATATTCAGATAATCTACTCCGTTTCTAATGCGGATTGATAGTATTATCAGAGCCAATTCTTTAATGGTCCTTTCGAATGGAATTCTCACTTGGTTTGTACTCCAACTTCGCATCCTCCAAGAGTTGCCGTCACATTAACAGATGCAACGGGAGATATTGAACGAGATGAATGAGGAAGAGAAGAAGATGGAATAGATACTTCTACTGATGAACATCCTTCTACTCCATCAACTATTCCTCTGTACACATTAAATCAATAAATGAATAATGAGTATTAATCTCACCTCCAAGTTCTTCTCTTTGCTTCCCACATTTCATTATCTGATCTTTCTTCTGACTTTCGAAGATTGGGAATAATAGGAAGGTCTTGTATCTAGAATGTCTATCGTTATCCCCTTAGTCCTCCTTTAATTCCTACCGTATCATCTTTAACAAGAGGAGTTCTTTCATCAGCTTCACTTTCTCCATCTCCTTCAAGTAGAACGAGATTTGTGAATGATGGAGAAGTTACTGATAACTGAAAGAATAGAGAAGGAGAACAGTTATTGTCTAATCTCTTCAGTACCTTGGGAACCATCAATTTGGGTGAATTATGAAGAGGAGCGGCAGATGGAAGAATTACCTAAAATACGAGTTTTATAAGTTCTTACTAACTCATAGTTTTCAATCGCACTCTGATTTATACCTTTGAAGGGCAATTGACGATAGTAAATGGAGTAATATCATCTTCTAATCTACAATTCTCATAACTTGAAGTCATCATTTCTTTGGAATGATTCGCTGATTCATTCTCTTCATCGATTGTTGAATGTTCCATTGGAACAGTTAGAGGCTCCTGATCACAATTAATTATCTATTTATATTTATTCCATTTCCACTTTAAATCTGCTTATTCTGCTTCCTGTTCGATGAAGAGAAGGAGATGCATTTCGAGATGGAAATTGACTACGAAGACGATTTGATTCAACCGAATCACATCTAGAGAAATAATGAGAGATCTTCTCAATGGGAAATGAATGAATACCTTGAGAGTAATCTCTTGATCTCTTCTGTATAAGCAGCTTCTGGTAGATTGTCATTCTTCTCCTCCTAAAAGAGTAATTTGATCGAAAAGGAATTCAGAGATGAAATATACCTGTGAATTAGAATTTGGATTATCTCTGCAGCAGAAAAGTGTGCAAGTAAGAAGAGAGAAAACGAAAGCAAATACAGCGATTCCCGATGAAAGACCGATTAACCATGCATCGAGAGTCATTCTGAAAGAGATGAAGATGAATCATCAATGAAATGGAGAAGGGGATGGGTCAGGAGGTGGCGAAAATATGAGGAATGCTATTAAAATGCAAAGTAGTTTTTTTCGCTATAAAAATATCCGTTGAGCAAAAATATCCATGTGAATAAAAACGCTAGGATTGCTTAAAATGAGAACGATTCCGACTAATTTACGATGAGTGAACAAGGAAATATTGGAAGTGACAGAATGAAGAGAATACTTAGAATTAGAACGGGTGATATGAAAACAAATGAAGATATAAATAAATATGAAGATGAATACATAGTAGATGATCCATTTTTATAATAATAGAGTCATATATTTGCAATCTGTGATCTTGGGGATAATTATGAACTTGTGAAGGAGTTCTCCAATTGACAGCTCTCACTCTTGGCGACATCATCTCTGGGAATCGTCTCTCTCTCTCTCTCTCTCTCTCTCTCTCTTCCCTTCTTTCCCTCACTTCTCTCACTTAGATCTCATCTGTTTCCAAGTTGAACATAGAGAATGAATGAGATTGAGGAAGATAAGAGAGTGCAAATAGAACGAAAGAGAAGATATTCTACTAATTAATGAATGGAAGAAATGAAGAATTGAGGGAAGTCAATCCCAAGTTTGTTCAATTCAAAGAGGTGACGAGAAATTGAAGACATTTCGGATGGAAAAAGGAGAAGGAAAAGAGAGATTTAGAGGGAAGATGAGACTCAGATTTATGAAGAAATTGCAGTGAAATAGAGGAGAACAAAAAATAAGATGGATGAATGACATGAAGAAATTGATGGATTTGTTGAGAAGGATGAGGATATTGAGATGAAGAATTGAAGAAAAAACATCGAAAGAGGAAAGAAAGATCATCGATAAATGAAAAGAAGAAGAAGAAGAAGAGTTCAACTATCGTTAAATTGACGAGGTACTGAGAATTATTGGATATAAAGGTGGAATGATGAGAATGAGATATGAAGAGAAAAGAAGAAACTAAACTATTCAAGGGATAAACAAGTGGATGAAGAAGGATTGTATTTCATAAGCTGAAGGCTAAAGGAAAAGAAGTTGTGAATGAAGAATGAGGGAGAATCAATTAAGAGATAGAGAGAGAGAGAGAAAGAGTTATTGAGAATTATTGGATAAATCAGTCAGTCTGTTTCTTCTATTCAATGGTTGAGTGAAAAATGATGTGAGTGAGGGAAGAAATGTCCTCCGCCCGAGAGACAACGAGAAATTCTATACTGAAACTAAAGAGATCTACGAATTGAATGATCAACCTAGAAATTATGAAGATCATGATAGACAAAGAAAGTGTAAGAAATGAGAGTGAAACTGAAGGGGATCTGCTTCCATTCAGAATATATGTATTCACTTTGCAAACATTATAAATGGTAAGCGAAGAAAGAAAGGACTCAAAGACTGATGAAGGAAGAAAGAAGAGTTTCGAAGGATAGAAGAAATTTCAATTAGATGAGGTAGAAGAGTCTGAGAAGAAAAAGGATTGAGAAGATCCAAAGAAGGAATTAAGAAGGAATGAAATTCACAGTTACTCATTCCTACATTTGAATCACGAAATTATTGTCGAAATACGTGCTAATTGTAAAATAGACGAATGCAAAGGGAAATACACTGAAATATGAGGTTAGCGAACAACTACTTGGGTTCTATTGAATAAGTCCCAATGGGCCTTCAATCTATGAATTGACCCTCGAAGGTGCACCGATTAAATAGGGAGAGAACAGAAATAGTTAGTATTCATTGAGAGACGATGAATAAACTTCATCGTGGGAGTAAGATTATTATTGAAGAATTCCCTAAAAACAGTCCGAAATGAAGAGATGAAGGAAAGTAAAAACATCTAGAATGAGTATGAAAATTGAGAATGAGATGAAGAAGGAAAAGGAATGAGATTGATGAAGGGAACAGAGTCTCACCCACTCTAATATACTCTTTATGGGAAGGAAATACGATAAATTATTCGCTGTCAAATGACATCAAAAGTTCATGGGAAAATTAGAGATGAAGTTGTTAGAAAATTGACACGAGAAAGAACAAATGACGAGAAAAGATTGTGAAATGAGAAGAAGTGAGAAGAGACAAAAGATGTTTGTCCATTCAACTTCTTCCCAGACAACGAAAAGATGAAGGATACCTATCGACCGACGTTTAGACTACTAAGTTGTGTACAAGTTTAGAGATGGAAGCAGCATTTGAGTGAAAGGGGAGATGAATTGACAAGAGAAGAAAAGGATCAGTATAATTCGATTAAAATGATGATGATTGTGAGAAGTTGAGTGGAAAAAAGAAAGAAGGGAAGGGTGATTATCTATTGAATGAGGAAAAAGAAGAAGAAGACGATCGAAAGATTAATTGGAATATTCATAGGTGATAATTACTACGGTACAAGTGTGAGTGAAGGAAATATATATAGGAAAAAGAACAAGGGCATACTCATTATACATTCAGTTCAAATGTCGAATTTGAACAGAAGAGTAACTGAATATAAGTGAGATAGGCGCCGATACTTTGAACCGAATGGGAGATTTGGGAGGGAGATAGAAGAGAAGAGACTGTTACTCTTTTACCTTCTAGTTGACTAGTTTAGAGGACATTCGTTGTCCATGTCAGACCGAGTTAAAGTGAATGAGAAGGGAATAACAAAGAGAAAGAAAGGTATGGAATTAACTGGAACATTCCATATAAAGTAATTCTAACCATCGTAAAAATTTATTGCACTGGAGATTGCCACTTCTAGTAGGAATGTACAATGTGTCAGAATAATATGAGTACGGTAAATAATGAATATTAATTGATTTCCTTGCATATTCTCTTTCCATCAATGAGAACGATTGAAGCTCCCTCACAACAACTGAAGATATTCATTGAATGAGAATGAATGGAAGGTAGTCTACTCACCCATCCTTCTTGTTCCAACACGGTTTCTCTCCACATCTCTCGTATAGTTTATTCGATCCCCTGAAAGAAGAGAGTTCTCATAGATGGATGATCTATTGAAGGGTATAACATACTCGCAAGTGCATCCATTGGGAATGCATTCTCTCTCAGCAACAGATCGATGACCACAGAGACCACAAGGGGAATCACAATGAGATGAAGGAGACGCTGTGAAGGGAGACCAGATACCACGACATGTTGAAGTTGATAACTGATCAGATTAGTCTATCGAGAACTGATTGAATGATCATACCGAATCTCTCTGTGGTTGTATCTTCTTCACTTCACTTCTTTTATTCTGAGTCTTTCCCTGTGCTCCTCCAACGGGATCAACACAAGTTGAAACTCCATTGATGGTCGATGGAGTATAATATCCACCTGAGAGAGAATGGAATGAAGGGGGGAAGGGGAGGGGGGAGGGAAAGGGGAGGTCACTGACAGCAAGGTTTCTCTCTATCCTCACAGATTCCTTCTCCACAGTCTTCATATCGAGTTGATGGACCACTGAAATGGATCAATCTACAATTCCTTCCTTTTCTCTCTTTCAACTTACACACAATTACATCCAAGGGGGAAACAATTTCTTCTTGCAGATATTCTCACTCCACACATTCCACACGAACCAGAACATTCTGATTCAATCTAAGAGAACTGATTATGAGAATGAATAGTATTCCTTCCCTACCTCAGTCCATTCACCCCAAGTACAATTAGATGGAGAATCGAGAACTGGAAGAATTTGCTGCAATTCTTCATTTACTCTTCCATTCTCAATTCATCTCCTTACCCTCAACTGAACATTTCTTCCTTCCATTTCTTTCCTTTCTTCATCCTTCTTTCTATCAAGGAATTTTCTACTGGCAACGGATAGAGAAGGAGGGATGGAAGCATTCTTAAATAGAATGAGATATTTTGATTACTCAGTTAATAATCTCACGGGAACGCATTCTTCTCTTCCATCAACTCTTCCTTTCACAAATCCATCACAACATTCCTTTCCTCCTTCTCGGCATGGATGACGACCACATGATTCAAATAGTTCTGTTTCTCCTCTGGAAGGGGAGGAGTGAGGGGG
>LS487916.1:45758-84020 GCA_900490705.1 Pristionchus arcanus
TTCTCTTCATTTTCGAACATTCTAGAAGGTTCTGGAAGTCTCCCGGAAGTTTGGTTACTGTAGGGATACGGCAGATATACGGTAGTCAGGATTACGGTAGGTGTACGGTAGTCAGGGTTACTGTAGGTATACGGTAGTCAGAGTTACGGTACTTGAGATGGGGGGGGGGTGCCCGACTTGTTTACACTTGTTTCCTCTGCGTCTCTGCCCCAGAGAGCTTCTCTGGCACTCTCGCCTAGGTGGACAAACACAGCACACGCACAGGGAGACATCTCTCCTTTATTAAGGAGTAATGATATGCGCCATTACCTCTCTAATTCTTCTCCAATTGTCACTTCTTCTCTTTCTTCCTATCTTCTTTTTCCTCTCTTTATTTCCATCTCCATGTGAAGTATCTTCTCTTTTCATATATAAATTGACAAAGCGAGAAGGTGATGCAAAAGGAGTGATGAATATATCTCGAGAAGATTCATCCATATCATTCTGAATATTCCTCATCCAATCATTAAACATACAAAATCTAGTTATTATACTTAAGACAATGCAACTAACAGGAGTTTTCTGTGGGGAAAATCGCTGAAGTTTAGGAGGAGATAGTGAATACATCTGTAATACAATAAGTATCACATATCTTATCAAACAACAGTCAATTTATCTTTTTAATTAATTACCCTTTCTCTGATAGATGGGCTCATCCTAGATGATGATCGAATATTCAATTTTCTTCTTTCTTCCAATTTATCCACACTGGTTCTTCCTCTCTGTAACCAGAAAAATAACGAAAATGGATATGAATTGGTAGTGGGAATGGAATATATATTCTCTAGTTATCACGTACCATCTTCATTACTCGAACACTATCTGCTTCCTTGTCGTATGAACGAGGTGAACTGAGAGGTGCCTCAAATACAAATATTCCCTCAACAAACTATGCAATTACGGCAAAATCATGTTCAATATATATGCAATGGAAGTGCGTTACTTTTCATGTGAGGTGGGATATACATGGTGCACAACACATTCTTTTGCGCACCTCTGTAACGAAATCATAGTGATGAAGAAAGTTTTGCACAGGCAAGAATATTAGAAATGTTTATTTAGTAATCAAAACATAGTGAATCAAAAGGAGTATCTTTCAACTACGTGCCCAACCCAGTGGTCGAAAAGTATGTCAAAAACTACATGAGGTACTCGAAAAGATGATTTTTTTTCTATTGTTTAGGTCTAGGTAGGGGCAGGCAGGGTCAAATACTCAAGTCATGAAACTAGGTAGGGGCAGGCAGGGTCAAATACTCAAGTCATGAAACTAGGTAGGGGCAGGCAGGGTCAAATACTCAAGTCATGAAACTCAAAATGTGGTGTGCTTTTCCGAATTTTGCTGATTTTTTTTGGGCTGGTGGAGGTTAGGTTTCGGGTATTTATCCCTGATTTTGTGGAATAGTGGTATGATTTTCTCGAATTTTTGTTCCTATTGTCCTCGAAATATGGTATGCATAGGCCCTTTCGGGAGGGGTATTTGAGCTCTGGGGGCAGGTGCCTTACGGCAAAACCCTTTTCGAATGATTTTTCGACCATTGCCCACCCAACTTCCCTTTCAGTCCCCCATATAAGACTACTAGTAAATATTCCTTTATAATCCTCTTTTCTGGTGAAATTGAATGATGCTTGCGACCAATAAGCACGAAAGTCATCCTTAGTCGTATTAGGGTATTTCTCAGGCTTATTGTTAGTGCTTAAGGATTTTCTTTTGTGCAAGCTTATGAACCTGAACATAATCCCATTTTGGACAGTCCGGTAAATTTAAGCAGTATCTGTAGTATCACCACATTCATTCAATCTCAATGTCATATCATAAACAATACCTCTATTTCGTCCACTCCTTCTTTATCCTGTTCATCTATCTTCACTTGTTTCAAGATATGTTCCTTGCATCTTTTGGATGTATATTTTTTGGGGACCTCTCCTTCTTCACTTCTGGTAAGAAGAATGTCGCGCAGACTATTCACAAGCTAAAACCAAATCAAGTATAAAATGGTTATTTTTTATGAAAACTGTAGATAAATAATAAATGATCACTTACTGTCTGCCTGTCTTCTCTCTTCATCTTAGCGGGTAATGATAAATTGAGAAATTTGATGAGTTGTTTCACCCCACACAAATTGCCACATTTTGTGGTAAGGCTGAAATGATAAAATACAACATCAAATGCCTCTTACAGTTTTAAAATATCGTATACAATATCTAAATATCTGAGCATAACCGATTTCCATTATTTCACATTTTTATAGTTCAACCTGGCACCTCAGCTGGCAACTGAGTGACAATTTATACCGTTGTATGCTATGTGATGCGTGCACACCTATCAAAAGAAACCTGCGCATGTTCCGCGCCTTGAAAAATACGCTGAATACGGAACTACCTTTACATTTTATCTTTTTTTAATATGGTTTGGCAATTCGTCTTTTTTTCATCTCCTATACCATTACAAAGCAGTAACATCGCAAACCTTTAGTAATTTTCGATGTAAGAAAATAAAGTATGTAATAAACAAACCCATTGAGAATAGTCCATACTCGTTTCTTCTCTAATCCAATGTCATGCATCTGCACCAACGGGAAATATCATCCAATATAACCAAGTTAATATACCTGAGAGTGTGCCACTTGCATTAACGTCCATATGGAAAAAGACATGGAAAGAAACATCTGAAAATATTTCGCAATTATGGAATGACTATGTTAATGTGTGGACCTCGCTTCGTCTTGTCGTCAGAATAGCACCCAGAATGAGTGCCCCTTGCAATGAGAGAGATACATCAACAAGTTCGTCGGAATCTGCATGTACAACGTGTATAAATAGGATAAAGAGAAAGAGAAACCATTGGCAATGGAAGCCTGTTCGAGAATCTTCTTTGCTGTCTCTATTCCAATGAAAGAGAGAAGATCATTCGAACCACTTCGTTCGAATGCCATCCATTTATTGAGATATGATGAGGATGAAGCAGAAAGAGAAGGGAAGTCAATAAGATCCAGTCTATGTCATACATATTAACATGTGCATAATGAATGCTACATACTCAGACAGTTTCGTATCATTGAATGTCGGATGCATCGGCGAGTATCGAGAACGATCCATACGACAATTAGAAAGCATAGTTAAGATCTGAGGAAAAATGAAATAATATTTAAGTTTCTTATTATTGTTGGTGACGGCAAGTCCCACCGAGTTTGAAATTCAACCATACACTTTCATTACCAATCGGAGATCAAAAATATATAGTGCTTTAAAACTGAGTCCACTGATAGCTGTCTCTATTAAATATGTAGTGGTCTGATGACCAGCCCGGTTGGTACGAAAATGTATGAGTTATTAAACCCACTCTAATCAGATAAAACCGACAACGGACTACATAAACACGCGAGATTTTTCGCGAAATAATTAAATTGCATCAATCATCGCATCAATATCCAATCATAGCTCTTATTTTCATCCCACTTAAGAAATTGAAACCTGTTGAGGAGAAGATCTAGTAAGATTCCATCTCCAAAGTGTTCCTCGGGCAGACTTGCCTATTGAGATGGATGCAATTATCAATGTACGGATCTAAAACGATTACTATTTATGTTCTACAACCAGGGAGTCTCACGAATTCGGGACTATCCATTGAGATCGGAGAAACGATTCCGTTGATAAAACTAGCTGAAGGCTTCGAGCTCGGCTTAAACAGAGTGATTATAGTGCAAATTCGATATTTTTAAACTCACAATTTCTGTGTTAGTCCATTGTATCGATTCCGTGCTCTCATATATTGTATTTCCATATGTAACTACAACCTGGAAAGATAATTCTGACGATAAGTCAATATTAATTTTTTTTAAGTGACAGACCTTTTCATCCTTCTTCCTATTCCTCTGAGAAGAACGAAGAAACATGTTTGCTAAAATGCAACATTTAAAATTTCAGCAAATTTGTATGTAACAATTAGCCGATTGTGCCCCCTCGGCAGGGTGTGATCGGCTAGAAGGGCTCACTACTGCGCGATTAACTCACAACTTCACAATCCCGAAAGTGTTTGAACATGTTTGGACTTGTTTACAGTGAATTTTGCGTAATTTTTGGAAGTAAACAAATTGTATATATATATATATATATTATATTATTTTAGTAACAAAATACAAATTTGCACAAGCGTGCAGTATCACTGAGCAGTGGACGTTAGATAGTATAGGTTAGAATTTCTTGCGCTCACATTGATAATGTTCATTTGTTACAGACTGAGAGAGCGTGAGAAGACATGAAAAATGAAGTTGCGCATTATATCTCAATAGAATTATCACCTGGATAATCCTAATGTGAAGTATTTGTATCTCGAAGAGGCACAACTAACAAGGCTAAATAGAGAGATATTAAGACCTGAGCCAAAAAGCCTATTCATAAATTTTTGGCTTCGAAAGAGAGCGGGACCCATATAGCTTTCATTTAAGACATTTCTTGACTATATAAAGTTTAAAAAAAACATAACAATCATGAAAGGAGAAGAAGACAAAGTGAAAAAAAACAATACGAAAAATACGATGACTGTACAGTAATATGAGGGTTGTTGAGTTGGAGCGCAACTTAAACACATACTGTATAAAAACTGCAATTTACTTTAGTATTAGAAATAAATAGTACATATTTATCAACTAATAACTTTTGAAGTATTTTATTAGCCGTCTTTAATTTCAGGTTGATACGTCACTTCTCGATCAGTTTTCGTTCGGTAATCAGTTCGGTCCATCCATGTCAGATTGTGAATGTCAAACTGATATTTGTGAAAGTAGTGACGAGGGTATTCAGGTAGTCGGAATAATGATGATAATACTTATCTTTTGTATTATAGACATGGACATCAACAGATGATATATACACTCAAATTGAAATGGTAGATCGATTTTTATTGGAAGGAAGATCAGAGACAAATACATCAGTGCAAGCAGTACCCATGTGAGATACTGATGATAGACATGAAAACATGAATTCCATTCAGATTTGTCACTACGGGAATACAACCAGAAGTATCATCTATCTTCAGGTTGATTATCTGAATGACTAGACAATAATGGAACGATTGCAGTGGTGGAATAGAAAGTAGTGAGGAAGATGAAGAGGAAGCAGAAGATGATGAACGAGTTGAAGAGGTTAGAAAGGAGAATGAAAAGGAAAAGGAAAAGGAAGGAAGAACGATTATGGATTCAGGTTGAAGAATGGGTTACTGATGAAGAAGATCTAGAGAAACAAATAAGAGAAAAGATTGATAAACTCCATCCGAAGGAACACACAACTCAAGAGGTATACTGTAAAGGGAGATTACGGTAACGACTGAATTGAAGCAACGGGAGACTCTCGTTCGACGTCATATTCAATTGTTCGAGAAGCAGAATAAATCAGAAGATGATAATAAAGGTTCAGTAAAGGATTTGAGTTCGATAGAGAAGAAGGATAAGAAAGATGTAAGTAAGAAAAGAGAAATGACTAGTGATAATGAACAATATTGGAGATTGAAGTAAAAGAGGGAACTACTCGAAAACTGAGACAATTATTCGAACGGTAGGTTGAAGATTCTATTCTATAATCCTCTCTTTGAATTGAAGTACTGAATCAACTAGTTCATCCTTTTCGTCTTCTTCGAAAAGAAAGGAAGGGATTACTGAAGATGAAGATACAACCACTTTGGATGTCAACAGGTACCCCTCATCAATTCGATAAATCAATAACTTATTTATCTGAAGATTGGAAGATAAAGACGAAACTAAAGCGGAAGGATCTCTCGAGAAGAGAAAAACTAAAAGAAAGGCTAAATGTGATACTCAAAGTGAACCGAAAGGAAAAGACAAAAAGATGAAGAAATGTATATTCTTACTCACAAATTCACTGCTTCTCATTTATTAACAGATGATGTTGACTTAACTGAGAATTACGAGCTACTTCATCTATATTCGGGTAGTGATTCGTATGATGAAGGAAGAAATAAAAGAAATTCATATCATAGTGATACAAGTGTTGCGAGGTAAGAGTGAAGCAAGTACGTCGATTTTGATACGTATGATGTATAGTATGTCTTCCACTGAGTTTCTTATGCATGCTGGAAGTCTTCAGAGAAGAAAGGATAGTGAGAGTCGGTATGAATTAATTAGAATAGGAGAAAGATAGAAAGGAATTATTCAGAAGGGATTCAGAGAGAAAAAGAGCAGAAGTAAGAAGAAATAAATTGGAGAGAGAGGTAATATATTGAGATAAATTTATAAATAATAAGTATATTAAGATATCAATAGAAGGAGGAAACACTTCAATGGATGAGATTGAGACTCTCAAGGTGAAGAATATCTTATGGAGATCATATCTATTGAAATTTAATCCACTTAGGATATCAAGAAGAAACTAATCAAGAAAACAATGTTGAAAAAGAAAAGAAGTTCACAGGATTCCGAAATTTCGTTGCATAGAAAGATGGTAGGAATATTATGAAAATGAGAGATGAAATGTGTATTAAGTCGAAGGAAGAAGAAAAAGCAGAAAGAAGAAAACAAAGAAGTGAATTGAGATTCTTGAAGAATGTTGGATTACAAGTGAGAAAATGAGGAAGTCTCAATTAATCATAATATTAAGACGGATTTGAATGATCTCACTTATAAATCTTGTGCTGCAATTACAACTCAAACTCATGGAACGAAAAAAGCAAGTAGAAGAAGTCAGACAAAACTGACTAGGTTTATTCCATCTATGCGTTCAATTTAAATACTGATATATTCAGTATTGATAAACCATCGACAACAGCATTAGAACAACCTCTTTCTATTCGAAGAAGGATATCTTCAATTGATCCATCTCGATTATCTATTCATTCTTCGGGAATTCCATCTTCTCCTATTGATCTACTCGATATATCTTCTTATGGTCTACGTGATCTTTCTCTTTCTCCAATTCCATCTGAAGGCCAATTTGATGGTGATTTAGATGGAATTGATATTGAAATGCCAATGAAATTGGAGATGAATAAGGTCAGAAATGGTTTATAACTAGAGAAGAAAGTTTATCTGAAAATATAGGAAAAAGGAGAAGAAAAAAGAAACTCATCGGAAGTGGAGAAAAGAGTGAGAAGAAGAAGAAAGAATATTGATGCATCAACTAGTGAAACAGTGAGGTTATAGAAATATGTATGAATACTATATATTTATATTCCTTCCAATTAAGAGAATCAATGTCTTCCGCTTCTTCAATTTCTTCTCTTCTTTCTCCTGAGAAGAATATAACATTTGATGAGAATGGAGTGAGAGTTGCTGAGGTATTTGTTTGTATTTAATCAATTTGATTCGAATAAATATCAGGTATCAATCGATGTTTATCTTTTCAATGGTCAACTTGATCAGAGTGGTTATCAGTTCATTGTTGATCCGATAGAGAGAAGAAAAGAGGAGAAGAATGAAGGTTCCTTCTTTTCTACTGATAGAGATATTTCATGTCAATTATTCTTAGATGGAACACTTCGTTCGAAGGATGGAATAAAACGAATTGAAGTTCATTATGATTGGGAAGAAGAAGAATTGGAAGATGAAGAAGATGAAATGATAAGGAAAGGAGGAATTGAGATTGTTGGAGAGGTTGAGAATCTTCTATTTTGATCGTTGAGAATCTTCTATTTTGGTTATATAAATTGATATTAAACAGGAGGATGAAGTGGAAGCATGGTGTATGGTTGCTGGGACACAAACAGAATGGAATGTAGAAGAAAGAGGAATACAGATTCGATCTTTTGAGATAGAAGGAATCAGTAGAGAATGGGGTACACAGAGTGATCAAAGAACTGAACAGGTCAGTCTCATTATTATTGCCAACTTTGAAGTTATACATTCGAGACATCATCTCCATTCAAAAATCGTGTAATATCAAGGGAAATCGCACTGCAAACTTCGCAAAATCTCACACTTAACAAGGTAAGCCTTTTCTCGTTTCGATTCACATACTTGTTTAAAGATAACTCAATCTTCATTAGAAACTGTTGTTCATCCAATTGTGACAACGGATGATTCCAATACTCAAACTGAAGAGGATCAGGTATCAATGAGCAACAAAAAAAAGTAAATAATAGATAGTTTAGCATAATAAACCTCTAATTACAACGTCGGAAGAGATAACTCAGACAAATTTAATCTTTTCTTCAATCGATCTCATAAAGGAAGTAATTGAAAAATCAATTCAGACTGAACAGGTTTCCTCGTTGTAAACAATGTGGTGATGTACGAATTCTTCATTAGATTTCACCCACTATCCGTGTTATGGAAAGTATAAGTTCTAGTGCTCAAACTGAGAATGTTTCTCCTCTACTCGAATGTCAACCTTGTCTTGCAGAAGAATCAACACAAACTCATCAAGTACACACTTATTTATATTGAATTATAAATCTTCTTTATCTTCAGATTGTTCCACTTGAGAAATCAATTGAAGATGAAGAATGTCAAACTGATGGAAAAGGGATTGAATCAGTTGATAGATTGGCTCAGACAGATCTAATAGAAGAAAGGAGAGATATTCCGAATGAAATTGAGAAAGAAGTGAAAGAGTGTGAAACTCAGTGTGAGATATTGAAGGAATCAAGTGAAATTCTTACTCAAACTGATTCAATCGATGAAGAGAAAGAGACAAAGGTAGTGCATGCATATAATAATTTCACACAACAAATCAAGTTGTGCAGGAAACTCAGTGTGATAAAGAGGAAATAAGTGAAATATCTATCCAGACTGAAATGGAAGAGGAGAAAATGGAGAAGGATAATGTAGAGAAGATTAATCAGGTTCATATCAATTGATTGGAAAAATGAAAATATACGTTGAGGAATGTCAATCGGAAAAAGTAGAAATAATTACCGTTGAGATACAGACGGATGAGCAGAGGAATGATTCGAAGAATGAGGTAGACTAATTAGAGTATGATTAAATAAAGATGACGAACTGATAGGAACGAAATAATGTATCTAGTATCGAAGTAGAGAGTCAAACTGATAATGAAGAGAAGGAAGATCAAATCATGGAAGAAAAGGTATTCTAGAGAAATGATTAGAATGATTTCATCCCATTTAATAATCAGGAAACACAATCTGAACATATTTCTACTTTCGATTTCCAAGTTCAGACTGAAAATGAGGAGAATGTATCAACATGTCATCAGGTTCTTCCATTTTCCAATCGGCTCGAAATATTATAAATTGTGCAGGGAATTCAATTCGAAAGACTGAAATCGATTGAAATCGAATGCCAAACTGTCGAAGAAGTCAAGAAAATGACTGAACAGGTTGAATTAAACTTCTCTCATTCATTTAAAGAAGGTGTCCCACGAATATCTGGCTAACTGAGTTCTCGATGTGAGCTTGTGAGTCGTGGCTACCCGATAACACTTTCGAAATTCCCATGTTTTCAATTTTCGTTTGAGAGGAGATACGAGCAGTTGGCTGCGTTCCAAGTGACCCTGAAATGCAGGCAACGAGCTAGGGAGCGTGTGAAATGAGTAGAGCGCGCCCTCTCATTCCTCATTTTGCATAGTCGGCCGCGCTGTTCGTGGGACGCCTTCTTTAATTTGGAATATACCAGGGAACGGATCCGGAATTCTCTTCAACTATTGATTTGGAAACTCAGACGGATGAAATTGAAGAGAAAGAAGACGGAAAATGTCAAACGGATGAGAAAGAAAAAGAGAAGGAAGACTGCACGACTCAGTCTTATTCTTCTTTCTTCCAGAGAATTGATCAGGTTTTTGTTCTTTTATTGATGGGGCTAATAATGAATTAGGAATGTCAATACTTGGAGAAAACTGTCGAAGAGAAGACATGTCAAACTGAAATAATAGAAAGTAAGAAAGAGGATGAATCGACTCAATCTGAGTATTCATTATTCCATCGAAATGATCAGGTTCTGTCTCATGCATATCAATTTAACCGAATTATTTTTAAGGAATGTCAATACTTTACGGATGCTGTAGAAATAAGCACACAATTCGATGAAATGGAGAAAGAAGAACATGAATGTCAGACTGAAGCTGAAAATATTAAAGAAGAGGAGAAAGAAGATAAAGAGTCTCAAACTGAATTCGATGGATATTACGGAAAGGAAAAGGAAGACGCCGCTATTTCCACTGAGGTTCCAATCACTTTTCTTTCGTCTGAAATTTGCGAATCAAAGGAAATTTCAACGTGCGAAAGGGGAATTGAGACGGAATTCCCTTCTTTATCAACTACTTCTTCACAATCAATTGTAACTCTCAACAGTGGAATTCAGAATGTGAGTGGTATCAGAGAGATAAAGATCAAAGATCATCTTATAGGGAATTCAAACGGAAAGAGATATCAGACACAAAAAGATTCAGACTGATCAAGTTAAGAAGAAAATGAAGGTTCTTTTCTCAATGAGATGAATGATTATGAGAATATTTCAGAAGAAAGTAGAGAAGGAAGTGAAAGAATGTCAGACAGATCGTGAACTTCTAAAAGAGATAAATTGTAGTGCACAAGTGAGATTTTGTATAGATTGAATATTTGAAATTGAATGACAGACATGTTCTCCTCCTCCTTCTCCTCCTCCTTTTCCCGTTGGATTCACTGTTATCGATGCATCAACTCAATCTATTTCTCCCCTTGTTACAACTAGTCAAGTACTCATACCATTCAATAGACAAGGCCTCATCTCTTCATTACAGACTCAATATTCTTCATCTTGCATTAGAGAAACATCAGTTCAAACAGACTTAAATGAAGTAATTAGTGCAGAAAGTCAAGTGAGTGAAGATATCTCATCAATCTCTCAATTATATTCACAGGTCGATCCATTCGATATTTCACCTCTTTCTTCATCTTTTCTCTCTCTCGCTAATATGATCGATGTTGGAATCCAGACCGGAGTATGATTTCCTTTCCTTCTTCATGATTAATATTTCGATTCTCTCAGGTGTTAGCTCGAGTAGAGCACATGTATGCGAATGAATCAAAACCAGAGATAATCAGGGTAAGTCATTAAATGATTCAGAGGAGAGAATATCCTTTTCAGGGAATAGCTGAACTTCATCGATCGGATTCTCAAGACAGCGATGGTTAGAGATTTCTTAGTATCAAAATAATAATGATTATCCTTTGAGTATCATCAATCTATCGTGGTCCATCCTCAGTAAGAGTCTCACCTGCAATGGTTGGACGGTTAATTGATTATTACTTCTTTCATTCTATTAATATCTCCATTTTAGTGATAGACGAGATTCGATTGAAAGTATAGAAAGAAGACCAAGTACTTCTTCTTCTTCTCAATATCTTTCAACAGGAAATATTTCATCTCTAAGAAGTCGATTCGAAACTTCTTCTCCTCTTAGTCCGTCTACTAGTAAAGAGAAAATTGCTGTGAGTGCAACAAATGAGAAGACAAAAGTGAAGAAAATTGTGAAAAAGAAGAAGACTAACGACGAATAGACAATTATGTACCATATTATTCCAACTGTTATGCTATTCTTTAAATCATATATATGTACAAGATCATTTCCCAGAAACAATTATGTTCGAAATGCTGCAGCGAGTATTGATAAAGTTTGGTACCTACATATTCTTACAATTGAATAAATGTTATTAGAGATATTGAAATTTCAACTTAGAATTATGTATATTTTGCGTTGCTTGCTCATTTTGTGTTTGTCTCCAAGGAAAGATAGATTTCAAGAGAATAGAAGCAGAGAGGTTATGAATCTAATGTAGGTAACTAAAGAGAAATCGAACCGAAAATCAAAATATTTTTTTTGCAAAAAATGGACAGGAAGTAGTTCTCAATATAAATTCTAAATTGAGATCTTTACAATTTGCGGATGGAGAAATACGATTACATTTGAATAAAATTTTAATATCAACATTCATTTCCTTTCTCCTGTGTCCTCATTCTCCTCTCGTTCATTCACTCTTCCCAGTTTATTGACAATGTTAGTTTGCAATCGCCCTACTCTAGATACAGTAGACCATTGAAGCTTATATTACAGTAGCATCTTTCGAATGCGACCTGTGATGATTAGATCCATATATCGTAGATTGAGTAAGATGAATGGATACTGTACACTCTTCAGGTCGTATTGGACGTTCATTGTGGGAGTCCTTGAAGATAACGCATTGTTCCAACAACATGATGATTATGATATTGATGTGATAGCCTTTACATAGATACATTAGGGTTGCCGGAACGAGATCGGTTTCGGTATTACCGCGCGAGAGGGGCGGTATGCAAAGAGGGTGCGGTGATACCGCACCTCGAAATGAGGAGAGGACAAAGAGAGAAGAAAGAAGAGAAGGGAATGGTGCGGTATCACCGCACCCTCTTTACATACCGCCACTCTCGCTCGGTATTGCCGATACCGAACCGGCAACCCTAACATACATTGTTTAATCCATTGATACCATAGCCACTTATCTATTCTATGTTCTAGTACACATGGAATATTCATTCAGGGATCAACTGGAGAACAGAAAGATGGGGCGATGAATGCATTGTCCGATCTGACGGATGAAGAGGTATTTGGACACGGCTCAATGTGAAATCAATGTATGCTATCCACTCATTCTTTTACAATATAGTCGAAAAAATATTTTCTTTTAGGAATCGATATCGGCAGACTGATGTACTACGTTCTTCTCGATGCGATATGAACACATAATCAGACGGTCAGTTTCACATTCACTAATGGTAACTGAGGTTTTTTTATCACTCCAGTATAGGTTGAGTACTCACAACAGACCCAAAAGGGGTCAAAGGGTTCGTAGGATTGGTAGGAGGCACTAGGAGGCAGGTACCGCGCACTCAAGTTTTTCCAGGCAGGAGTCTGCAGGGAATGAATTCTTCATACCGTAGTTCAAAAATCCTTAACGTTGTGGAGTCTTGAAAATGAGCGTTTTAACCCTTTTATTGATGAATTTTCGAATATTTTCTAGACTTTGGATAAGATTTGAAGGATTGCCTATTTTTAAGCACAAAAACTTGCCGGGAGATGCTCTACTTTTTCGACAAAGTCCAACCCCTCCATAACTTTGTTCGCGAATGTGACCCACTAAACTGAGTGTTTATTGATTGTTCTGGATTGTTTTAGTGAAATTGAGATTTATTTCACTAAATCAAGCGCGCTCAACAATCCGCGAACAACATTAAACTTGCATGTAAGCGCGTTTGGAAATTTAGCCAAAAACACGACGCTAGGAACAGCTGAAGTTGCTGTGGGAGTGCAGCTCTTTGTGAAAGTTAAATGTTGAGGAATGAGTTGTTTGAACCGTCGTGATTATAATGCAGAATGTGAGTAATATTTATAGAGAAAGATAGAGATAGAGATTTCTTTCTTATAAGAAAGAAAGAGATCAAAGATCAGCTTATAGGGAATTCAAACGGAAAGAGATATCAGATACAAAAAGATTCACAATAAGTCGATTTGAGACTTCTTCTCCTCTTAGTCCAACAAGTATTGAGAAAATTGATGTGAGTGCAACAAATGAGAAGATAAAAGTGAAGAAAATAGTGAAAAAGAGAGACTAACGACGAATAGACAATTATGTACCATATTATTCCAATTGTTATGCGTTGTTTGCTCAAGGATTTTGCTTGGCCCATCAAAAGGAGAGACGAATTTTTATCGGCTCAAGTGACCTACAATCAAGAAAGGTCCCACTCAAGAAGACTGCTTCAAGAACGAAGGAAAATTTGTGACGAAAGTGGAAATGTTCAATGAAGAGAATAAATGGATTGAGAGATCTCAAATGAGGTTCCAATTCCTTCTATTTCCTCATACATTAATCAAAAATCTTTAAGAGAGAAAGAACTCGGTGATAAGAAGAAGGGTCGATTAGTCTGTGCTATATCCTTTCCATCTTCATTCCCCACTCCTCAATTTGATCTAGAGGTATTGCTTTCATTTTTACTCTTCAATTCTGCTAATATTTCAGGCGGGAACTAACATCAACAATGAGATTCATTGAATCAGCATAGCAAACTAACAAGATCTCAAAGATATTCATCTCTTTCACAGAGATAAACAAATATTCTCATCGCTTGACAAAATTCACACATACCTTTCAACGTGTAAAATTTATTCGAGACATTTTCAAATCAATAATTATAGACATAAAGATGGGGATTTGTAAGCATCCTATGGTTGGACATTGAGGGAGGTTAGTTAAGGGGAAACAAAGAGAGAGAGAAATGACATTGTTTCGTCGAGTACAGAAATGATATATGATGAAACAAGCACATCTAATCAAGACTGAATTATAAGGAATGGTTAGATTATGAATACTGGTCCATTCTCTACGAGATATGATTGCACTAATTTCCAAATAGTATAGGTGAAATTAGAGTACAGTGGGTTCTACAAATTAAACCATATTGATTTCTACGGTATTCTAATTGAGGAATCGAATGGACATTTTCTCTTCGATATCAGTCTTCTCCATCGCCTATAATTTACAATTTAATTAATATTTAATGGAATAGCAGACAATTTTCAATCAAACTTAACTTACCTTGCAAAATTCATCGAAAGAAATTCTTCCGTCATGATCGACATCTGCCTCTTCAATTGTTCTGTCGGCTATCTTATCCAACTAAATAAAGTTGATTAGAGGAGGACTGATCGGAAGAAAGAATAAAATTGACAGAATTAATTTGATGATTAGAGTGCACTTCACAATATCCATCAGTGATATCTCGATCACTATGACTAGGGAAGACATGAAACACAAAAAAGATAATGATTATCTCACTTGGTCAGTAGTGATATTGGCCCCGACCATACTGTTCAGAATGACCTTTAATTGATACATTAAATAACCTCATCATGTATTTTCTCAATCGTACCTTGAATTCCTCTCTCGTGATGTATCCATTCTTATTCAAATCGTACATAATGAATGCGACTGTAATTGTATTCATAATCTCACAACTTTCTTAATACTGCAATATACCATACATTTTAATTTATCCGTTCTTCCGTTCAGAGAATTTTTCTTTGATCGATCGATTGGTTGGAAGAAAGCGAGAACACGAACAAATTGACGGAAGTTTAGTCTCTTCTCACTCTCCAATTCATCTCCACTGAAAATATGAAGAATATAGTGAGGAATAACACTATCGCCATTGGCCAAATAGTCAATGAGATACACAACACTCGTCAAATCAGTCCCTATCTCATCATTCTTCTTGTTATGGAATATAGATGATCAACCATCAGTCAATTTTCCTTTCGAAGAGCAATAATCGCTTTACTCTACTCTACTACTAGAATAAATGAAAGTGCGAGTGAATCAAAAAGTGCTCGAGCATATTCCCTCGCCCTTTCCATTCGTGTTCCATCATCTCCTCTTCATTAATCGTAGATATAATAAACTAACGCGAGAGTGAAGAAAGCATCCACAATTCGATCACCCAATGGATTAACTGCCAATTCAGGAACATTCATTAAATCTTCTCTCTCCAGAAATCCTTGACCCTCAAAAAGAGATTATTAATACAGAAAAATGATAGCGTGATCATATCACAATGAAAATATTGGATGATTTGGTCTGACCTTCTTATCCAAAGAGAGGAATCTCGAGTATAATCTTACGATTTGATTTCGATTGACTGCAATTAATTTGTATTGTTTTATTCATTTTTAATCGAGCATAATTACAATATAAATATTTTTAAAAAATGAAACTGGCTTACACTCAGTCTCATTGGAAATAAGATCAATTTCTTCATCCCTGAGCATGAGTGAACTATTGTTACCCATCTCGATTATCGTCTGAATGATTGATTTAACTATCGATTAATATTACAGGGATAGTATACGGTAAATCTAGATAGAGAAAGTGATGAAACACGTATAGAGAATTGGACAGTAAAGAGGAGAGGAGAAGAGAAAGAGGAAGAATGGAGCAATGTGGCAATACTCTACTTGTTCATCATGAATGGATTAACAGTATCAAAGAGAATCTGAAGAGGAAAAGAGAAGGGAAGAGATCACAAGTTCGATATAGAATGGAATCGAATGAGACGATGACATTATTCACAACTAGAGAAAAACAAACGGAATTCTGCTTACGTCAAACCATCTTCTTTACCTACGTTTATATCACATTTCCGATCATGGGAAAGATTGATCGTATGACTTTCCCTTTTCATTCTGACTCATCATCAAACAATTGATGTGAACGTCATTGATTCAACGATAGAAACGAAGAATTCTTTGAATGATTAGATTAAACCATTTCATTCATGTGGCCCACGTGGGAAAGGACAATCCTTCACAACAAAATAGACCCATTCAGAATTTTGAAATACATGAGTGGAAATGAATATTGATAATTCTAGAATTGTTTCTGATAAGCAAGCAACACGATCGGAAACATGTGTAGAATAGAGTAATAATTGAGGGAGGGGGGAGGGGGGAGGAAAGAACGGAGGATCCGAGAATCATTCCGGTTCCTCCCCACTACCAATTGACTCTTATCGCCCTATTCCTCTCTTTTCCTCTCTTTCTTTCTCACTCACAGGACATACATGTTATTACAATCAAAATATCCAAAGGTACAGAAGGAAACTGGAAGCATAATCATCTCGAACATATAGACTACAAAAGATTAGATGTGACCATTAAAGATAAATGATAATCAGTCAATCATACCAGAAATCATAGAAAGGACTTTTCTCCTCTTTTTGATTCTCACACACACGAACTAAGCGGATAAGGGATCAATTCATGCAATAATTCATTTTCACATTTCTCACTTTCAACCAAACACTAACGTTATGCATGAACCTTCATAAGGAAAAGGAAAGACTTTAAGATGTGAAAAGGTCTTATTCACTTTTTGATCTAGATGAAAGAAACGAAACATTGTAGAGACACAACAAAATGAAAATTGTGAAAAATAGACGAGTGCGCTTTCATGGAGATGAACTATAGGAAGAGAAAGAGAAAGAGAAGAGAGGGAATGGACATCGACAAACTTTTAAATTTCAGCGAAACCATCAAGAATTGTGCTGACTCGAAAAGGAGAGAAAGGGAATTGAAGAGATTCTCAAGAGAAAAAAAAGATAACAAATTAATGAGGAGGTTCTATATGATAACATGATCGAAAACTCTAGACAGATACAAAATGTTCTGTTTTAGAACCGGAGTGAGTGAAGACGAGAGGATAGAGAAATTATAAAGAAAAAGTTTATCCAAAGGAAAGAATATTTCCTATTGATCAAAGAGCAAGTGATTAATTAAATTAATCAGCTGTGAGTTGTAACTTCCTCGATGAATGAACAAAGAGAGGGAAGAGGAAGAGTGACTCACCCCCCCCCCCCTCCTCTTCTCCTAAAGAGAGTGAAACTTTGTGAAAACGAGGACAGCTCGAAAAACACTCCCCCCCCCCTTCTCTACTCATATCTCTTCCTCAGTTAAATGCTCTCACGCCTCTTACAGATTCAGAAAAGAAATATAAAACAAATGAGAAAGTGCTGAACATTTGAATTCAATTAGTTGTAAGTGTATTTCACACGTATTAGATTCATTCTCACGTTCAGATTGAAAATGGAATAACGATGAATTCTTCCCCCAGGTATAATCAGCACTCAGAGGAAAGGAATAAGAAGGGAATGAGATTGAGCTGCCAATGAGAATATATGTCATCCGATATAGAGATGATAAAGATATTATTCTTCACGCTATTCTAACGGTGGCACATCTGCTGATATTCTCCATAATAACAGTATTTATCACGACGTCCCAAAAATATCCAAAAACGAATATCGAATAACCTAATTGTAAGAGCAGAAATTATGTTGATAAACAAGGATTGAATCAGACACAACAATGACAAAATTAAGAATTGAATCAGTCAGCACAAGCGAGTAACGCTCAGAATCATTCTTCACTATTGTAATAGCATATATATTAGAGGTTGAAATGAAATTATTGAAATGTTTCTCAATGAAAGTCAACGCAAGATTGTTCACTGGGAATGAGGAAACCGATGCCTAGAATCACAAGATACAAACTTAATTCGGAGAGAACAAAACTTGGAATCGAACTCATTAACAAGAAAAAGAAAAAAACGTAACTATTAGAAGTAGTAACAGATTATCTCGAACATCCCTCTTACAAATTCCGCCTGAAGATAAAATCATTGCTATTTTTGATACAGGTAGAGTGTAAAGCATGAT
This sequence comes from Pristionchus arcanus, assembly GCA_900490705.1. Taxonomy (NCBI): domain Eukaryota; kingdom Metazoa; phylum Nematoda; class Chromadorea; order Rhabditida; family Neodiplogasteridae; genus Pristionchus; species Pristionchus arcanus. The sequence continues at coordinate 63,989 of LS487916.1, forward strand.
AAAGGCTTTATAAATGAAATGGAAATATGCATACCGTTTATCATTAGGAGCTTGTGCTCTATTTGGATTATATACTTCTATTTCATCTTCCTCCTCTTCATCTTCACCAGAATCATCTCCTTCTTCATCTGTAACTCACACACAACTCATAGCTTTGCTTATATAACAATCTTAGTGGATGGTATATAATCCAACCAACATAATGAAATACTAAAACTCACCTGACTCAATTTCCTCTTCGTTTTCTTCCTCACCTTCATGATCTTCGTCTGAATCTTCATCTGATCCACTGAAAAAACATGTGATTTTATCACAACACGAATCATATAGAGAACTCTCAAGAATAAATTTAAAACGCATACAAAATGTGATGGAATACCTTGGTGGGAGCATATCATCGTCGATAATGCTTTTAGTCACTTTCTTGTCCTTGTCTTCCACAGTTTCTTCTTTGTCTTCCCCTCCTCGCTTCATTTCACGTGTTAGCAACTTCGCCTCTGCCTGTAAACTCGTCGTTCAATTCAATTCGATAGTCTTAAAAGTATACAAATTTTCAAAGAGATACTGACCTCGAATCTCTCAGGCCATTTATTCTGCTCTCTGATGTAGAGTACATTCTCAGCATCAAGAACGTGTTCGATCTCAGCTCTCACTTTGTCTCCTTCTTCAATTGGTCTTACGACGACAAATTGGCCCTTTCGAATCCAGACCGACTTGCGGAACTTGCTTGGCATGCTCACAAGATAAGTCTCTCCCGATTCTTCGAGAACCTTCGAAATAACCAGGGGTTTGCAACAAGTTAACGGTATAACGTACCTCATGAAGATTATTCCCGCGAGCCCCGACAACTTGGGCTATCGAATCACCCTCAACGGGGAGATACATCTCGTAATCGAGCTTATTCATCATATACCGACGTTTCGAAGCGACAGACATTGTGTAATTTATGCAGTGCGCTGTAATAATTGGATATCAATAGAATCCTTGGCAAGTATCCAGCATAATAGCTACACTTGCAGAACAAGAAAAACGATAGAAATCACACAAAAATCAATAATTTAACAGGAACATCAAAACTGGAAAATACACATTTTGAGCCGGGGAAAGGTCTGTATAGCGGAAACGTCGGCAAAGCGCGAATTCAAAAACAGTAATTATACCTTTCCTAATTAAATCATAATTTCAGCTGAATCGATTCGAATCAGAGATGTACCTCTATTTTCTCATTGAAGTGACAAGCGCGAATAGTTGTGAATATCATATACAATATAGAAATAAATCCCAAAGCAAACACGTGTAATCTGCAGTGCAGATCCTGCACATTCTCCAAATTGTATCAGACAAACCTGTTAACCGTGATCCACGATCAACCATAATGCAATTCTGGTGTTTGAATGCACGAGTTGAACACTCTGATCACGATTGATCGATCTAGATATAGCTATTTATCTCGATATCTATAGAGACCGAGAAAAGCCAGTTTTCGATCACGTGATTCTACCATACGACTGAAGGATTCAAGCGAAAGCGCGGGAATCGTTTCGTTTCCGTGATTTCACGAGTGATGATTCGTTATCTTTAATTAATTATGTTATAGCGTACAAATAGATGTATGTTGTTTGTTGATTACTCCTTTCCATGTTCCAGATCATCGAATGTTAATCCGAGAACCTTTCCGTCAGAATTTCTACGATGCTGTACGAAAGAAGGTGATTCAACCAGTTATTTCCTTTGTTTTGGAAGGTTTGCATCATGTTTTGTGAATATGTTGCTCACGAAAAAGTTTGTTTGCAGCATGTTGTGCTCGTCGTTCCTAATGATATCGACGCCCTTTGCGCTGCCACAATTCTCATCGTAAGTCGAGAAAACCTTCCTTACGAGTGTGTGCTAGTTTTTCTCGATTAGATCCAGTATAATGCTAATTGCAGCACCTCTTTAACTGTGATGAGGTTTCCTATTCGGTCGTATTCATAGCATCGTGGAGTTGTCTGGAACAAACTCTACAAGAACATCTTCGACTAGGTATATAAAACTATGATATGTTGTAGGGTTGCCGGAACGAGATCGGTTTCGGTATTACCGCGCGAGAGGGGCGGTATGCAAAGAGGGGGCGAAATGAGGAGAGGACAAAGAGAGAAGAAAGAAGAGAAGGGAATGGTGCGGTATCACGGCACCCTCTTTACATACCGCCACTCGCTCGGTATTGCCGATACCCAACCGGCAACCCTAATATGTTGTGAAACGACTGCTATATTCTCGTAGAGCACAACTTCGTTCTCATAAACTGTGGTGGATCGAGAGAAGCTAGCAAACTGGGTGAACTTCCTACCAACTCAACCATCTTCATTATTGATTCGAGGTAGTAGCAGTCACATTCATTCATTAGTGTATTTTGAAGACGGCCAATCGACGTTGACAATGTTTATCACAATGAACAGATTAAAGTTATCGCTATGGGAAAAGAAATCGATGAGGAACTCAAGTAAGTTTACACTAGGTATCTTTGAATTTACAATTCGTCTATGATTTCAGGATTCCCTCATTCGAATCAGTGTATGCTGAAGAAAGCGAAGATGAAGATGACGATTTAGAAGATGGTTAGAACAGTAAATGTTATATTTGGAATGAAATGAATGCACGTTTCGAGCATTATTGTCATTCTGGCCTGGATATGATCGTGATAAAATATGAATGAATTCAGAAGATGAATACGAGGAATCAGATGAGAATGGCGTCGATCGAAAACGGACTCGAATGGAGAATATGGAGAGACGAGTTCTTAAAAATGTGTGGATTATCCCATTTATTTCATCTACTGAATAATTTCAGGCAGAACGAAAAAATTGGGAGCAGAGAAGAGGGAATATTCTATGGGAGTACTACGAGAATTCATGGGTGTCCACTGCTGTAAGTAATGAACTAGATCGATTATATTTAATCTCCCGCAACACATTCTTGTTCAGAGCAGTGTCCTTATGCTAAATGTAGCTGCAGAACTATCGAGAGCGACGGCAGAATTGGTTAGAAAAAGACATGAAGCTAATCTTTTGTCAGTGGTATCATGGATGTGAATGTATTAAGGTGTGGATCACATCAATCGCCCTTTCATCTCAATTGACAGATGGAGATATCTCTAATAATGGATACACTCATGTTTGTATCGATCACATGAAACCGTACGTTTATTTATTCACAAAAACTACAAAATCAATAGCGTAGACATGCCAGAGATTTGATTTGTATGTGTCTTTTAGGTATCTTGGTAAATTTGCTCCTCGTGGTCAAGCGAGAGCAGATGATTTATTGAGGATTAAATTTGAGAAGGAACTTCCTCTTGCACTCTATCATCATTGGTCTTTATTCCAAGCTATGAAGGTAGGTATATCTTATACCATCCTCAAATCTGTTTCATCGATAGGTAAATCCCTTCTTCGCCTGTAATACTAAGAATTGGAATCAAAGAGGAGAACACGAAATGAAACATCTCCTTGCCGAGATCGGGTATTCATCTATTAATTGATTATCTCATTCCAATCATTATATTTCAGACTGACTCTTAATGAATGTCGCCAGAAGTTTACTGCAATGACTTTAGAGAGAAGGAAAGAGGTAGTAGATCCCTTTTAAATCGATAGATCAATCTCGCACCTTCCCCTATGTCAGAAGGATAATTTTCACTTTCCGATAGAGAATGAATGAAAAAGATGAAATTGGTAAATATGAGCAACTAAACGAATAACATACCAAATAGAGACTCCTTTGTATATTGTATCCTTACTTCAATTTTAAGGTGATTGGTCTTCTCGAGACAAAAATGGATTGTAAATTCGCATCATTCTTTATTCATCGTGGATTCACTGAGAGAATATCAGCTTGTGATTTGGGAAGAGCCCTAAGTACTTGGTGAGATCCCCCTTCCCCTCTTCTCCTTATATTAATTGATTGTTTAGGTTGGGATCAGCTCGTCTAGATTGTGCTTCATCCTCTTCATCTCTTGATCCTTCATCTCCTTCTTCTCCTTCATCATCTCATCATATTCCATCTTCATTAGCTGATCGATTCAGAGATTGTCTTGATATTCTCACGTAAGCCCATATATTCGATAGAAAAGAATTCGATCATCGAAGAATTGTGTGCATATTCACGAAATATCACCTAATCACGAACATAACTTCCAAATTTACTTTCAATATCCAATGAAATAATATAATACAATTATAATATTGTATTCAGGTCGTTCTTCACATCTTCAACTGATATGACAATGCTCCACAAAATGATTTCACTTTCCAAGGTTAGTCAATCTCGCACTTTATTTTCAAATAACAAGAACAAAAAAGCTAGCGTTTATGAATTATTCCACATTGTAATTATGTTGTTATCCAGAGTGAAATGGAAGGAATCTGGCAGCATGTCTCAAATGCAATTAACCAGGGTGAACTAATCAAACTTGGAAGGTTTCATCTATTCTCCACCAATAAACCAAGGTTTGTCTATTAAAAAAATCGTATGTCAACGGATACATGGACTTGGTGTCAAGACTGGTGCCATTCAGAGATTTTTCTCTTCTCTCTCGTCCTTCTCTCTTCGCATTCGCTAATTTCCTTGCATCTGCATATGACCGTACTAGTAGAGTAAAAGGGAGAGATCAACGACCACTTGTTGTCACTTTTCCATCAGATGAAGAGGGTAAGAGGAGGAAATAGAAGGAGATTGATATTATTCTATCTCAGGTTGGTTAATTGTATTGGGAGTGATGCCACTAGCTACAATTCAAGAGGATAATCATCTCAAATCGTTAGTTTGTCATTTGAACTTTATTTGTTAATTATTTGTCTTTATTTCAGTTTCATGGGTCGATCATTCGAGCAGATTGCGAAGATGCCTCGTATCAATATGAGAAGAGAATTCTTCGATCCAAATAGTCAGTTTTGCAATTTCAAAAATAAATAAAACCTGCAATTGATTAGGTTGATAGTGGTAATATTAATAATTCAGTTGTTCTTCTTAAATCGGAGGATCGTGGTCGATTCTTCGATCAACTTCAAATTTTACTCGAATCTGTTGGATAATAGAATATTTTAACCATTAATCTATTTCGATTTCATTTCACATTTCGCGATTTCTATTCCCATTTACCTCATGTTTGTTGCTGGTTTTATTCGAGTACTCTCGTTCAATATTAATTCATGAACCTTGAATGCCACTAATTGCATAATTTGTAGTACGTTCATTTGTAAATTATGATAGATTAATGTAACTTGTAACTGAAGTCTTTCAATAAATTTGTTTCATTTCTTCATGGGAGCTGATTAGTAATTCATTGCCAACAACTTTTCACTTCTTTTCCCTCCTACCTTCAGTTTGCCTACGGAAAATTAAATGTGAAACTTGATGCCCCCAAGCCAAATATGAAGAGGTATGACTGAAGAAAGATAGACAAGATATGAAGAGACTAGGGGTTGGTTAGAGTGAGTAAAAAGAGGAGGAGGGGAAGAAGGAGGAAGGCTTCCTTACCATTTGTCACTTCTCACAAGACAATGTTGAAACCTCCTGATAATCGATTTTCTTTATTCTTCTCAATTATCTTCTTCGCAACAGTTATCCATGTGAATAACTCAGAAGTCATCTGTGAGTTATCTCTTTCAATTGAAATTAATTGATATCTCAGTACTCACATATGATGCTGGAGACTATTATGCGACAGAATCGATTATTCCCCATTTTAACATCTCTCACATGTTCTACAAGGTTATGGTAGTCGTAAATAAAGGGATACGGTAGGTTTCGTTGCAGGATCTCACTTCGACTTATCTCATTCTGAGAGCACAACCACTCGAATCGAATACAACTGCAGATTTTCGTGAGATAATATATTAAACATATTGAATAAAGAATGAATAAATTTAAGTGTGTGATGAACTGACGAATGCTTCCATCATTATCTCTATTGCGAGAGATCCAAATTCTATCAACGTACGAAACATTTACCATTACATCTAAATTAAATTCTCTTCTTCAGACAATAATCGAATTGGCAGCACTTTCTCGTATTCCCACTATTCAAGTATTATTTAGTCCATGGAAGAAAGAAGGATATCAAGTAGAAGGAAATGGTAATTAATTAGAGATAGAGTGAAGAATATCGAAGAAATATATTTAAGTTTCTCTCCCCATTGATCTTCCCAACTATATCTCTCTCATTCATCCTTCTCTCGTATTCCAATCTTCAATCATAGATATCTTTCCTCTCATGAACATCAAAGGAGATATCGTCATTCTCAGAGATGATATATTCAGTGAGTCCAAGAGATCAAAGATCATATCGTATTCCTCATAGATCGTGGATTCAACTCATGGAGATACTACATTAACAATATTCCTGGAGCCAATGTGACTTACAAGAATATTGCCCTAACTCCTGATAAAATTCGAAATCAAATCTCAGTTCTTCTCAATTCTGAGGTTGGCTTCGACCCTCCCACTATCTAATTATTTTGAAATTGAAGCCTCGACGAACAATAATGTTTATTGCTACGACTGAGAATATCCAGAAATGGGTATACGAGGTACGGTAGAAGAGGGAGGGATTATCGAGTAATGAGTTTATTACAGGCAACTAGATACATCGAAGACGGAGAACTACAGATGTTCGCATTCACAAAGGTTCCATTCAGAATTGATCTTTGATCTTTATCTTCTCTTCTCTCTCTCAGGATATCACTCCATTCCAATGTGAAGATTGCTCTTCTGTGAATATGTTCTGGATTCGACCATACTCTACCAATAAAGTTCAAGTACGTTATTTTATCTCTGATCTCGCTTATCTTTGCTATCCAGGATATTCGTGACTACAATGAATTCATATTCAAAAACGAGATCAATACTGAGTTAAAATACACAATTAAACCATGGGAAGAGGTGAGATTCCTTTTGACTTATTCTTTGATTTCATCTTCTTTTCAGGTGGATGTTTCATTCTACTATGATATAATGAATGTCACTGCAAGGTAAGTCACTCTGTCTCTCTTTTTATTCCATCTCTATCTCTTTCTCAGGTATATCAAAAGTGTGAATGGAACGTACGGGAAGAATGGATATATGGCCTTCAATTGTCTATTCGAGACTATTAATTCATCTCTTCCCATCGTCCCTTTTCTTCTGGTTACTCTTTTTTTTCGTATTCTTTTCAATAACTCTCATTTAAGGATCGCAAAGTGAATGAGTACGGTAGCTACATCGAACAATCTCCTGGACTCTATTACGAGGTTATCCCTTTCCCATCTTGATCTTTGATCTTTAATCTCTCTCTCTCTCTCTCTCTAGGATGTCCCTGCCAGAGTGTATCGAATATGGAGGAAAATCGACTTACCCGAGGAAAAATATTCAAAGATGGTGAGATTGAGGGAAAATGAAGAGATCAAAGATCATTTTTAGATGGCGAATTGGACAAGTTCGACTGGAGTGATGCTATACTACGATAGTATGACTGAGATGCCTCAAGATATCAAAGTATATCGAATAGTGACGATTGTGGTGAATGATCCCTTGTTATCTCTCTATTCAATATTATTCATTACAGCAACCTCCATTCGTCGATCGATTACCAGATGGAACATTCGTTGGATACTGTATTGATATGATGACTCTGATCGCGTCTGTCTCTCTCTCTCTCTTTCCATATGATCTTTGACATTTTCCTTCAGTGCTCAACTCAATATTTCATACACACTCTTCGAAGTGGAAGATGGAAGTTTTGGAACAATTGATGAGAATTCAAACTGGAATGGATTAATGGGTTCACTCGGTACGATAATTCTTCTTCTTCAATGACAATATATGAATTATAGTCTCTGGATCAGCTGATATCGCTCTCGCTCCTCTTTCAGTCACTAGTGAAAGAGAAATTGATGTCGATTTTACAGTAATCATTCTTATCTCTTTCCATATGATCTTTGATTTTTCAAGGTTCCCTATTATGATCTCGTAGGTACAGTAATTCTAATGAAGAAGAGTGATCCTCCATATTCTCTCTTTCGATTTCTTGATGTGAGTATACCTATCTCTCTCCTTCCTCCTCCTCTTCTTATCTACTAATAGTGTACACATGGTTTCACTAATCGGACACTAGGGTTGCAAGTTCAATACCAATAGTATTGCATGCCCTTCCCTCCCTGACTCCGCCCCTGCAATACTCTCGCAAGGGAGAGGGAGAGATGGGAAGAGGGTGCAATACTCTCGCACTCTTGCAATAGTATTGCAAAACTGCAATACTCCCGCACCCTCTTCCTCTCTTGGAGGCGAGAGGAGGGGAGATGGGAAGGGGATGCAATACTATTGCAAGAGTGCGAGAGTATTGCACCCTCTTCCCATCTCTCCCTCTCCCTTGCGAGAGTATTGCAGGGGCGGAGTCAGGGAGGGAAGGGTATGCAATACTATTGATCTCGGTATTGAATCGACAACCCTATCGGACACTAATTTGTCCAGAATTAGTGGAAACGTTTGTACACGATTTGTAAACTCGTACCAGTGTTATAATAATTTCCCCTCCCCTCCTCAATTCTTCTCTCAGGTGCTGGAATGGCCTGTGTGGGTATGCATTGGAGGAGCTTATATCTTCACTTCATTTCTCCTATGGATCTTTGAAAAATTCTCTCCCTATTCATACACGAACAACAAAGTTTGCTGCTAATCGGATCATGATATTTTATCTATTCCCTGAATAGGAACGATACAAGGATGATATAGAGAAGAGGGAGTTTACTCTCAAGGAATGTCTATGGTTCTGTATGACATCACTTACACCACAAGGTCAATTCATACTTTCCTACTTTATATGAATCTCCATCTCAGGAGGAGGTGAAGCACCTAAGAATATATCAGGAAGACTCGTTGCAGCTACTTGGTATCTTCCTCTCTCTCTCTCTATCTTCATCTCTCTTCTCTTTCAGGTGGCTCTTTGGATTCATCATAATAGCCTCATACACTGCCAATTTGGCTGCATTTCTTACTGTGAGCCGTCTCGAACAAAGTATTAAGTGAGTGAATAAAAAGGAAGAAGAGGAGAAGGATATCAATTCAGATCACTCGATGACCTCTCTAAGCAATATAAGATAGAATATGCACCAACTAAGGTTCGTGCATAAATATTTGTATATCTCATAATTCAATTTAGGGTTCTGCATCAGAGACATATTTCCGTCGTATGGCAGAGATCGAAGAGAGATTCTACCAGTGAGCCACTCTGCCCCCCCCCCACTCTTCAATCTCTTCATATCACAGAATCTGGAAGGAGATGTCATTGAATGAATCGATGACTCCACGTGATCGAGCGAGATTAGCAGTATGGGATTATCCCGTATCTGATAAGTATACTAATATGTGGAGATATATGCAGGTTCTCTCTCTCTCTCTATCCCATTTCATCTCTCATTCATTTCTATCAGGAATGTGGTCTACCAGAATCGATTGAAGATGCCATTCAAAGAGTTCTCAATTCACCCGATGGATTTGCGTATATTGGTAAGAGGAAAGGAAGGGATGAAATTGCGACTGAATGAAATTTAGGAGATGCGACTGAGATCAAATACGCCACTATCACCAATTGTAATCTTCAGCAGATTGGTACTGAATTCAGTCGGAAACCATTTGCAATGGCACTTCATCAAGGACATCCACTAAAGAATAATATATCGAATGCGTATGAATATAGATGAAAAAATAGATCGCTAGAGAACTCTTCCATTCAGAATTCTCTATCTGATGAACAATCGTAAGCTGGAATCATTACGTGATCGATGGTGGAATGATAACCCCAATAAAGTGAAAAGAATCAGCGTAAAGAATGATAATTATAAAGAAATTCAAGGTTAAATGTCGTGCATCAGATGATGAAGGAGAAGGAATATCAATTGATAATATTGGAGGAGTATTCATTGTTATTGCATCAGGTACGGTAGATTATTGATGTATACTTTACTCTTCCCGTCAGGAATCATTCTTGCATTGATCATCTGTGTATTCGAGAAGTACTATTACAAGTTAGTTTCTATTTGAAAGATATCCGTTAAAGGAGGGCGAAAGTCAAAGTTTTCGTAGGTAAACTGGCAGTACAGGCCGATTGGCACCTTGATAGCGAAGTGATTCCCCAAATTTGAAAGCTCTAGCTCAATTCTGAAGCGAGATACACGTGTTTAAAGTTTCTACAGGGCTCAGGGAAAATCAAGATGCGCGGTGCAAAAGGTAGATCAACATGCAAATTGAGAGAGGGAAGAGGATGGGAATCGCCTCCCCTCCCACTTTGCACCGCGCATCTTGATTTTCCCTGAGCCTTGTAGAAACTTTAAACACTTGTATCTCGCTTCAGAATTGAGCTAGAGCTTTAAAATTTGGGGAATCACTTCGCTATCAAGGTGCCAACCGGCCTGTACTGCCAGTTTACCTACGAAAACTTTGACTTTCGCCCTCCTTTAACTCAGATAAGAATGATAATGAATGTTCTTAGACGCAAGGCTCAATTGATCTCTCGTCGAAAGAAGTTCACTCCTGCCTCTTCCCCTGTTTATTCATCCATTGAAATGAATCAAGTTGATATTGATCCTCCTTCCTCCTCTCGAATTTCTTTCCCTCCTTCATTCTCGTCCATTGATGGAAACAGAACAAATGTGACCAAGAGAAGGTATTCATCTATTTCATCTTTTCTCAATCATTCACTTATTCAGAAACAGCAGTGTTGTTGAAGAAGGAAAGAGAGAAATAGAGAAGAAATATGATAATCCCGCATTCGAAGATTGAATTACTCTCTCCATGTCAATATTTCCATCTACTTAATTGTGTGATAAAGTAATACTTGTTAGTGAGTGCTACTGGAAATATAATCAACCTAGAACCTTCCGAGGTAGAGAGCAATGAACATATCTACTCGTATTTATCTCACACATATTGCAAAATATATAACATGAACGAATTCAACATGCTCAGCAGCTGATCAATTCATATCTCATAAATTCTTTCTCCTCTGCATAAATCGACGAACGAATTTGACGAATCTGGGATTCGAAATGATTATTTGAATGTAATTGTGCACAATAAATTCAGGAATATTCACCTTCGACAATCCTGAAGTAAACTCGATTGAAACGATAGGGATTCTCAACTATTTGTGAAGAATTTAGATTGGGCTGTGAGGGCTGTCTGTTAGAATTCATTGATTGGGTAAATAATTCGGTCACCTTCCAATTCTTCTCCACTTTCTTATATTGAGCAACGGTGATATTTACATTTTGTTTATATCCATCCTGGAGATAAGAAATAACTATCAACTTTCGAAGGTATCAAACTTTTCTACAAGCGTCAGCCATCTTCGCAGCTAATAAAAGTCTCTTTTTCAATGGGAACGTTGATATATTATCCCCTGAAAAAGATAAACTCATTTTGAACATGAAAGAATTAGATATACCGTAAATAAGAGCGGCATCGAGTATTCTAACTACAAGAGAACGACCATTATTCATCTGTAAAGAAATGAGCTCAAGTTAGATAAAAAGGAATATAAGAATAAAGATATCTAATTAGCATCACCTGAAATCTGTCGGTCAACAGTACAGTATCAGGTGGAAGAATACATGAATCTTTGCTCAATTGAACGAATCCTCGATCATCCAAAGTAAAGAGACCATTCTGGAAATAAATAAATCTTTTTCAACATAATGTAATTAATCAAACTGACTCTAGTGGCAACAATAATCTTCGCATGAGTATCTGCACAAGGAGTAAAGAGAAGTTGATGGTTATTATTTGATACTAAAAATTCTCAAATTCTATTCCCCAATGTTAAACTGACTCTCGTTCAATCTTATCGTGTCAATTCGACAGTTCGACAGACTCTTTAATATATCCTGCAAATGTCAAACAATATGATATCACTATAAATTGATGACAGCAGGATACTCCGCGGGTCTCAATCACCTCTTTGTTCATTCCATCTAGAAGAATTGAGGAAATAACCTCCTCTGGTAATCGATACTTCTCACTTCGCCACATCTCGGTCTTAGATTTTGCATCGAGATATGGAATGAGATAGTATGGGAGGCATGTCCGTAGACAATTTTCCTCGAAATATTTGATTATCGAGGCAAAGGTTGTTTGACATTTCTACCTGATGTGTGTTCTCTCTCAAATCATCTTCGAGCATTCTAATGTATGATTCAAGAAATCGAAGCTGTCTCTCTGCCAAACTGGAATACAACTCCAATAACACCAAAAATAATAGGACATTTAAGTAATTATTTTTACCAGTTATTTGCAGTCATGAAATACTCTAAGAAGTTATCGTCCTCTTCGATTATTCTATCTGGAATCAATCGTCTTATAGACTCATCCGCTTTCTAAATCAATATAACTAGTACTTAGATATACACATTATTTAACCATGGAATCGAGTGAATTTTTGAGATATTGATGAACTGCTTTAGCTTCTCTCGATCTTAATCCATCACATATAAGAAACCTCAATTGATTATTCCGTCTAATATTCATAGAAAATGAGTTCAGACTTTTCAGCATTTCCTGGTCTGCTCATATTCGGTTTATAAATGGAAACTCGATCGAAAATGATATGAGCGAGATAGATTACAGCTAAATTTAGACGAATTATATCAAGATATTATTGAATATGCTCACCGACAGAAGTTGAAGTATTTGTGTCGATAAATTGAAGAATGGCCTTTCCTCCCTTTCGAACGAGTGAAGATGCATACAAGAGTTGACCAACATACGAATCACGAAACATTAACTCCTCAATTAAAATCCATTAACAAATGAATCCACACATTCATAAGACGTATTCTAATTGCAGTATCTATGAAAATACTCTAATGCCTTAATGAGATACATAGATACCTTCTGTCCTTGATCTCCTCTGCTTTGATCCTTATCGCTAATCAATAGATTCTGTCTGTTGTGAGTGAATCCCGCATATAAATGAACTCCCTTATCGCGAGTACCTCGAAGTACGAGGTTCTGGAATAAAAAAATTTTAAAAAATTGAGACGAATGAGATTACAGTGAAATCTCTTCTCATTTGGAAAGTGAATGGACAGAATGAATAATCCGAAAAATTGAAATCTCTTTTAGTTGTATCAAGAAAAGCGAGAGATACCAAAGGACTACACTGAGTACCTGCAAAAACGCCGTCCCATTAGATGAATTAAAAATAATTGTGTATAGATCAAGGGATTCAGTTTACTTTTTTGAAAAAGACCTAGACACATAGACAAGTATGTAATCCTAAAATTATTCTATTCATGACAGGTTGGAAGAGTGCCTATTTTTTTGGCACAAGTATTTTGATATGAACCTGAACGAGGAATGAAACATTTAGCATTGTAGAAACCCTTCCTCATTAAAATATACTGAGAAGCGAAAGCCATATTCATGGATTGACTCTGTATGGAAAATATTAGATTGGTGCAAATTATGGATTCAAACTTCCGCAAAATAGAAAAGATCTTTCTCTCGATCGATGTTCATTCCTTTTCGAGCGATTTCCAATGGTCGTTTCGTCTAGAAAACAATTAATTCAAAAGAGATATAGTTAGATATAATCTTAAAACCTCCACATCTTCTAAATTTTCATCAGTGAGAATAAAATCAAAAACGCGATCGATGGAAGCGAGAAGGAGTGACATTCTGAAATAGAAATTTGATCGATTAGAATTCCGTAAGTTAAAGCCAAGTAACAAACCTTCCTATCATAGCTTTGTTCTTCAGAAGAGGTTCATGGGGATTCGCTCTTGCTCTTACTCTCTCGATATTCTCACTATTGTACTCATTCACAATCTTCAATTCGTCCATGATATACATATTAATATCTATTGTAAACTCACTCTCTTTTCCTTACACAATAGATTGAATATTCTCATATCACACCAAATTCGTTCATCTCCCAGTGAAGATTCATCCTCAAAATGAGAAATTGCAATGAAAATAGTAGTTCATATCTCTACGTTAGTCATTTTCGTTGTCTCAGCTCTTATCCATTCTTGTCTTTCCAGTAAATTCAATAACCTTTCTCGGCTCTCCTATACAGTTACTTAATTAGATATATCAATCTTCTTTGAGACAAACCTCATCGGCAATCAACCAAGTGGGAGCTACTTCTATCTCCAATCCTCCATCGGAGCCCATTTAATGCAAGTTTAAACAATTCAGATATCTTAATAAATGTGAATTATTTGTTAAACAGCGGAGTCCGAAAGAACGTCGAAATTCAGAGGGAAAGTGTCACAGTCTCTCAAAAATCTCGTGAGTATGCACAAATACATGCAAACCTGGGATGTGCAAAATGTTTTTCGATCTCTCATTTCACCTCTTTCTCTCTCTTTGTTCCTCTGACTGGCGAGAGAACAAACAAATGAGATTTTAAAAATGTGCACACCCCAGATGAAAAACATTTTACACCAAAAGTTGATCGTTGATCTTTGAGAAAAAAATCAAGCTCATTCTAATCCCTCATGCTATACACCATTCGATAGAGCATCTAAATGTGCATGGGACAACTTTCCGAGAAAAAAATGAACAACACTATTTGAGAGAAATCGGGAAACCGCAAAAATAAATCATCGGAACATAATTGTAGCAGACTCGGTGGTTCAGTCGGAAAGCTATGCTTGATCTGTGGATGAAGGGTTTATATATGAGAGAATATACGGGGACGATTGGAGATCGCAAAGAGACGATGATTATCAGACGAGGAATCTAAGAGAGGAAAAGTGGGCTACATAGATTAACTGAGAAAATGAATTTGGATCGTCGATGGGGGACAATAATAGTAACCCGTGGAAGATGATCGCTCATCAGCACAGACAAATTGAATCCACATTCCGTCCCAGATGGGCACAACAAAAAACAAACTAATTTCCGTGGCGGCGTTCCCTTAGTCACTCCGAATCGAGCGAGAGTGAGAACTGCGCGAAATATTGTTGGACCTACCGGACAGAATTGGCATTGAATAACCACTGGCCTAGAAATACTCTCCCGCAAGGCGAAAGTGTCTAAATTAACGGGTTGCTTACCTTTTTCTTTTGTGCAAAAATGGCACGTCACTAGCTTTTTCTCCACTGATGAAAAATTGAAGTTGACAAACATGCTAAAGAAAGAAAAACAAAATATGCTGCTAAAGAAAATCAAAATATAAAAATCGGCTACCTTCAGATTTAAAGGGAGTCGGCAGTCAAAAATGAAGTGTTTTTCAGATTAAAGAGCTTTCTTTTCTAAGAATTTTGAAAAAAACCGCATATTTTTGCGATTTTTTTGAAGGCAGTTATGATTTTTCAAAGTTTCAAGGTACTGTAGCTCCTGCCACCGTGGTGTGTCTGTTGTTTCCTAATATCACTTGGTAAACGCTAAGACCAGCGTAATTTTTAATGAAAATTGTAATTTTGTTATCAGTTGACAGTCAAAATCAGGTCAGGTTTCCGATTTTCTACTCAGAACAGTTAATTTTAACAAAAATTTAGGAAAAGACAGAAAATCTTGAGTGACGAGAGCTACAGTAACCCTCAATACACCATAAATCATAACTGCCTTTAAAAAAATCGCAAAAATATGCGGTTTTTTCCAAAATTCTTAGAATTTTGAGCTCTATATTGTCAAAAATCGCTAGTGAGAACAGAATAAAAAAATATTTGGCTGCAGACTCTCTTTAATAAAAAAAAGTAAGCATCAATGCATGTCAAAATAGATATTTGTCCCGTAATCTTTGTGAGTCACAATTGCCAAAAATTCAAACCAATATTTTGTTCGCGACACTGGAATTTACTTATTTTTTTAACAAGACATTTTTTTAAGATCTAGAACACCACGATGAACAAAAAATCGGATTGTGCATACTCCAGAATTCGACAAGAAAAATGCATTTGAGATTTGAATTCGCGGACTGCTAAAAATCAGAAACCCGTAGTATTTTCGCCGGAAGTTGATAGACTTTCCGGCTCGGCCCTCACTAACAGTAGACCACCGGCATCGAAGTTCATCGATGATGGACCACCATGTTTTATGTTCATACACGCTATTAATACATTAACCAACTCTCGATCAAAGATCAACTCTAAGAGTGGCATTTATTGATGAAGGGTATCCCATACAATGGTCTAACAACTATGATTTTTTTCAAATTTTTTATTAAAGAAAGACAGAAGAAGTGCCGATTTTTGTACCCTACATTACGTTCACCAAACCTTGTATTTAGATTGCAGTGTCACATTTAACCATATCACAAAATCATAAAATACAAATTAATTTATTAATACATTGGAATCAATCATAACAATAATATAAATGCAGTGCCTATACAGAAAACATTTTACACTCGGACTAGTCGTCTTATTTTTATGAGATAATTACAATAAATATAATCTAAATTTCCCAAACTTTCTCTCCATAGGCCATGTTGAAGAAAGAAACATTGGAATCTGAAACATAGTCGTCAATAAATGAAGCATCTTTATTCGATCTTACCCTGTACAATTCTAATCCTTCTCTTCTTGAAATATATATCATTCTCAACCACTCGTTCTCCGATTGTAGTAGGCTAAACCATCGATTGACCATTTCATTATCATAATCATTATTCTCCACCTTCCATCCTTTATCAACTTCTTCATACTGCGCCACTGAGAGGAACACATCTTGTCGAGCTCCTTCCTTCAAATATGTCAATAAAAATTTATTAGGATAAAAATGAAGAAATATTGTTTCCCAGTAACAAATAAAAAAACCTTTCTGGTGGCCTCCACCAATTTGTCTGCAGCTTGTAATCTCTTCTTAAATGGAAGGGACGATACATCATCTCCTGATAAAGTCACATTTTAATTCTACGATGATGATGATGGACATATACTCTGGTGCGTCTCGTGTGTGGGGATGGTCATATCCACAATATGGTTCTAATGGAGAGGTGTGATTATCTGCATGATTCCAAGTAGAAAGCCCTTTCTGCTAGGATACCAGTTGAGGACGCATACCACAGCAGACTTAACTCATCAAAATGACTAACCAAAAATGACTCCCACATCGAGAATCCTGAGAATATACGTACGACCTTCAGCAACCTTTAATTAAATATACTACTATTATAATAGAATAAATTTGATTGCACCTCAATGATATCTCCGATGAGAATTGTATCAGTAGGGAGAACGGTTGTATGTCTGGTCAATCCAATCCATTCCTTACATATTCCACTCCAGAATTCCATACCATTCTTAATTGAAATAGATGTCCATCAATAGTGATAAGAAGGTGCTTACATTAGTGGCCACGATGAGAATGGCAGATGAATCAGCACAAGGAGATACGAAGAGACGACTATTACATTCCATCTCTTAATAATTACCAATTGTCAAAGATTGTAAAGGAGAGAGAAACTAACTCTCTTTAAAAAGTAATTGATTCATTTTGGTGTTATGTGATGAGAGGGAACGAATGAGATCCTTAATAGAATTTTAGAATAGCCTTTTCCGCTTATTATATACCTACCACTGATTTGATTCCATCGGGAATCCATGACGAAAGAATATCCATTCCTGTCCTATTTTTCATTTCAATATGTAGATTCTTCATCTCGTCTTGAGTTGCATAAGGAACCAGATAATAGGGGAGACACGTGTCCAAACAATCCTTCTATAGTAGAATGAACAATAAATTGAAAGATCAAGGATCAATTACCTGATGAGAATTTTCTCTTTGTTCATCGTTGAGCATTCGACGGTAACATTCAAGGAATCGAAACTGTCGCTCTGTCAGCCTCAATCACATATCATAATTACTAAAAATTGACATCATACGTTGTGAATAAATCGAATGTCTAATTAATGTCTAAACTTACTTATCATTAGCTTCTCGTGCATATTCGACGAAATGTTCATCCTCTTCCATTACACCATCTGAGAAGAATCTTATGAGAGACTCACCATCTCTCTGAAATAAATCCATCCATTGTCATTATGGAGAGGGCAAAGTGGAAAATAAAAGGAATAAATAACTGACAACTCTCTCAATTGACTCTTCGATATACTTCTTGATAGCCTTAGCTTCTCTCGAACGAAGTCCATCACAGATCAAGAATCTACACAAATCATTCTACTCACTCATAATCATCAAATAATTATCATAAATTCTAACCTCTCACTATTTGCCGGTCTACTCATATTCGGTTTATAGATGGAAACTCTATCAAAGACGATGTGAGCGAGATAAATAACAGCTAAAATGAATCTTCGTATTGGTTCATCCTTTCTATATTCTTACACATAGAAAGGGAAGTATTAGTATCAAGGAAATGAAGTATAGCCCTTCCTCCATTCCTGACTACTCGAGTTGCATATAAAAGTTGACTGACGTACGAATCACGGAATAAAACTTCCTACAATACAAAATAAATAAATTTTCAATATTAATATTAGGGTATCCCATATATTTCTGCATTTTTTTATTATCTTCGTTCTTATGAATCGAATTGAAAGGCAACAAAGTGCACTGCGTATAGGACTGGTGTTCCGATTTTTTACGATTGATAACAGTAGGATTCATTGCGCTATCAAGAATGTGCATAAGTTAAAGTAATAGGGAGTGCACATGTTTTAAAATCAATATTTTGCTTGATCTCAAGAATAATAAGAGCTAAAATCGAATGTGTCACTAATATCGACTGTGCCGTTGACAATAGTCAAAATGAGAATCAATCCGAATTTTGAAATCGCATTGCGTCATCAATATGTAACAAAAATCATTTTTTTGCACTTTTTATTTTTCTATATAAATCAACTTCGTAAAATATTACAGAAAGTGTACCATTAAGTTTCACGTGTTGGAAGCATATTGCATTAAAAAAATGAAAAAGAGCGGCTAGCTAACAAGTGAGAAATTTTGAAAAATTCCAAAAAGTACTCTACATGTGATGTAATTTTTTGTAAAATTGGACCACCTTCCTTTATTTGCCATGATAAATCTAGTATTAGTGCTTATAAATTTACCTTACACTCATATACTGTTGCTCCCACAATCATGGTTTCCCTACGTTATTCACCGCAGAGTTACAAAATATTCAAAATATCGCAAAAAATCGCCCATTTCTCTTATTACATCATTATTAGCAAATACTTCCCAATTTTAAATGCATGATAAAATACCTTAGGAGTAGCATGTACTGCAACACAATTGACTATGAAGATATTCATTGAAAATCTATTCGCAAAATTACTTTGAAACAAAATGCAGAAATATGTGGGACACCCCAATAGTTACAAAATAAGGGAGAGTAATTAACTCGCCTTTACTGCATCAGTGACCATAGAAGAGGATTCATTCCCACTCTGATCATCCCCATAATTCTCCTTGTATGGAGATAAATTATGAGTAAATCCAGCATAAAGATGAACTCCTTCTCCATGAGTACCACGAAGAATTAGATCCTGTAAGCTAATATATCTTCCCTACTCCCATCTCATTCTTACCGTGAATACTTCTCTCACAGTGGGATCATATGGATTACATGATTCAAAGTGATCATCTTTCGTCTTGTGGGCAACTCTTCTCACTGTATCAAGAAAGGCATGAGAAGTAAGAGGACAAAGAGGAGAGGCTGAAAGAGGAAATAAACTCATTCATTAGAGGAAGAGGAGGAAGAGGGATCACTTGGAGAGAGTTGAGGAGAGAAACACTTTGCATTGTAGAATCCCTTTCTCAACCAGATATATTGAGAAGCGAAAGGAATGGGAAGAGTCTGTGACTGAAATATCATTATTAATACATTATCACGGATTTCCTGTAAGAGTGTAGAAAGGCCGTCCACTAGGAAAAACTTTGGGTCTCCGATTTCGATGAAAGTTGGTTGGTGGGTACCCTTAGGGGTCAGGAGGAGGTTCATCTACTTGGTTTGGTCAATTATCGATTTTATCGATTTTTTGGCGCCAAAACTTTAAATGACCATAACTACCTTCATTTTTATCGCACAGCGATCTAAAATATACCA
>LS487916.1:85048-105233 GCA_900490705.1 Pristionchus arcanus
TATCGATTTTTGAGGCGGAAGATCAACTTTTTTCGCTTTGTGTGACTTTGCCTTTTTTGTAGAGAATCCCGAGAGCAATTCAATGGTATATTTTAGATCGCTGTGCGATAAAAATGAAGGTAGTTATGGTCATTTAAAGTTTTGGCGCCAAAAAATCGATAAAATCGATAATTGACCAAACCAAGTAGATGAACCTCCTCCTGACCCCTAAGGGTACCCACCAACCAACTTTCAACGAAATCGGAGACCCAAAGTTTTTCCTAGTGGAAAGGAGAGCTCTTTTTGCTACACTCTTACAGGAAATCCGTGTTATCATGTTGGGGATCGACATAAGGGGATGAATACATAGAATGAGCGAACCTCAGCAAAATAGAACATCTCAGCATCTCTATCGATATTCTTTCCTCTTGGACGAGTGTCCAATGGTCTCTTTGTCTAAAATGGATCATTTCCATCTCATCCCCCCCCCCACCTTTCCCCTTCTCCCTCCCCTTCCCCTTCTTCTTCGACTAACCACTGCATCTTCGATGTTCTCATCAGTAAGAAGAAAGTCAGTAATTCTATCGACTGATGCAAGAATGAGTGAATATCTGCACTCATAATCAATTATCTTCTTTCTCATGTTTCCTCTCCCTCCTTACCGTCCAATCATAATTTTATTCTCTAGAAGTGGTTCATGGGGATTCGACCTCTTCCTCACTTCTTCGAAATCACTCACTTTATATCCGTTTAACTCCTGCAATAATATTCAACACTCTACAATTCAAGTCAAAAATCGACCACTAGAATTATAAACTAACTTTTTTAATCTCTATTAATCTCTCGAATAAATCATTATTACACCACAGTCTCTCTTCTGCAAGAGATGGTTCAGACTGAAATGGAATATTCAACGAGCCACCATTCATAATCCTATTTATTTTAGTTTTTTTTTCATCCAGACCAAAAATAAGAGAGAATTTAAAGACGATAAATAAAATAATGACCCGGATTCTTTCAATCTCCGCTCTCCATTGGTTTCTCTCTAGAGAATGAAGAACTCGCTCGCGAGACTCCTACAAATAATAGAAAAAAAGGAATGCATAACTTTAGATTGAAGATCGTTAATGAGTAGTGCGAACCTCATTAGCTCTCAACCAATGGGGTGAAACTTCGATCTCTGGCAGTTCATCTACCATTATTGTGATGAATGACCTACAATTGATTATCATCTCGTGGTATTACTCACTGTACTCTTGTCATATTAATACAGAATCATTCAACCACACTCTTGGTGAGAATAATCCCATGTTCAATTATGACGTAATCTAATGGATATTCTTACGATTCTACAGGTGTTATATTTCTCCCCTCTCTTTTCCTTCTGTCCCGTGTATCATACTTTATATAGTTCCTAAATGCATGCAAATTGTATTCTCCTTCATCTCATTTCCTCAGTTGATAGGTAATAATATTTTGCATTAATTTTCGCAAAGATATTCTCGCAATTGAATCCGAATAATTTCTCGTCTCGAATTAACAGCTCTTAGAATTCGATTATCCACTAAAATAAAAAAAAAAGGAAAACCCCAGGAAAGAAACGATGGGACACTGAAGATAACATATATAATTGAATACTTGTGGCTAGTTGGATGATAACTTCATCCCCTCTCCCATCTCTACCCACCCATCTCCCCCTCTCGAATGGGTTACCCAGACAACCTAGGCATCATTCCGCAGTCACTACCCATGAGAGAAAAAAGGTGAGATCCGCAAAGTAAGACAAGTTTCTCCCTCCATTCGATAGATTCTTTTCGAATCAATGCTTTAGTTCCCTCTCATTACTCATTTTGTTCAATGTATATTAGTTATTTTCATATATCATTGTAGCCGAATTTCTGAAGTATGTCGAATTGTAATAATTTAGTAGATCGAATTGGCGATATTGAAAATCTAATGAGTTGTAAATTGACATTTCTGAGAATGACTGATGTTCCCTGTCTCGCGTTAATCAGCTGACAGATACAAACTATGACATGTACTTTATATTTTTCTGTGAACGGTACACATTGATTAGGTAATCTCTGTATTGTTCCTCAACAACGAGTTGGTTGGAATATAATCAGACTAATCATATCAAGAGAGAGATAGCCAAATGATGAGTCTCTGTCGTCACGAGATCTCGTTTACAACAACTTCATAACCAATTTCCTTTGGCTACAACTTCTTCTCATTCTCCTGTCTCTATCTCTCTCATGACTTTTAGTCTATCAAATCCGGTCCATATCAATTTCATTCCTCCTCCTTCTTATCAGGCATCTAACTATTCCATGAACGAAAAATAGTGAAGCATTTCATTCTCATGTGTTACCATGCAATATTCTTGCAATATTCTTTGTTTACTCATATTATTTATGTTCTTACACCGCGAGTGAAGAATCTGAACATATTCCGCAATCCTCGTATTTCGAATCGTTTCTCTAATTCATTGTCATTCTCTATAATTTATGATCTAACATCTGAAATGACCAGGTGCCTATTCACGTCTCTTTCTCACTTTCCCTTTAACTCTTATCTGCACTATTCACTCCATTTCTCCCTTCCTATACCTCACACCCCTTATATTCCCCATTATTTCGTTCATTATAGACCACATTATATGCTCCACTGTCTACTTTATCACCATTCTCACAGAATATAACATATATCCGTTGTGTTTGCTATGTAATTGGATAATGTTGCCAGATTAAAGGATATTTGATGTTCCCGTCAACTCCTGGATAACTCATTCTTCAAATAACTATGGGACTCTGCGAGAGTCAGGAGGTCAAAGATCAAAAGGAAATAAATCGACGAATCGACAAGTATTCTTTTGAATATATTGAATAGTATAAGCCTTGCGGAAAGATCAGAACTAATACTACGTTTAGTGATTAACGATTTTATCTTTCAGGGAGCTCAAGAAAACGAGTTCTACCTTGAAGCAAAAGCTGTTATTACTAGGTAAAGTTTACTTCCAAGGATATATTTTAATTAGGATGAAAAGCGTTTCGTATTGAAGCTAAAACATATTAAACTGTAAACAAATTCAAGAAAAAAAACATGATGTATAAAAATTTAAGGTCCGGGCGAGAGTGGAAAAAGCACGACTCTGAAGCAGATGCAGTTAGTTACATTTTATCCCACACTTAAGCTTAAACTAAATCCTCAATAGTGCTTCATGCACTACGAAAGCTCACATTCCCAAATTTATATATAGTCCATAGCGCGCTATAGCGTGTTCTGTACAATCAAATGACGAATGTAAGAACGAACCACCAACGGAAACATTAGCAGAAAAGATTCAAACAGCGCAATAATATAATAATATCAGAATTCTCCATGCATCAGGCTTCAGTGATGGGAAAGTGGAAGAAATGAGAGTTGTATGTTAGCCCACCATGTTTTTTTTCAGTAATTTTATGTTGAGGTAATCACCTACAATACTATCCAAAACATGATTGTATTGTTGGATAATATGGACACATTGGGCATTAATCTGCATGATCCACGATTGCGGGTTAGTTGACTTTTTCATACTGCTGCGACACAAAATAATAAAACCATCCCTCTAATCTTTGGGATGGTTTTTTTTTGGAATATTCAAGCCAAACATTAGAATATAAATAAGTGCAGGATCAAGCCGGATATCTAAGGAAATATGTGAACGAAACAAACGATGAAACTAGGAAGATTACCCTCGAGGTTCGATATGCTAACTATTACTTAACACGTGAGAGATCACAGGTCAAAACTGCCATCAAAACATTATGGGCAGATAAAGGAATACAAAAATGCTACGAAGAAAGGGCGAAATTTCAATTTGCTGATAGCGCCGTACAGTAAGTTGCAGTCCTAATTGTTCAAAGTGTAAAAATCAAGTCGTAATTAAGTTACAAAAAAATTGCAGTTTCTTCGAGGAGATCGACAGGATAGCTGCATCCGGATACAGACCAACACCTCAGGATATATTATTTTGCCGAACTGCGACCACTGGAGTTGTCCAAGTCAACTTCGTCATTAAGAGCATAGATTTTGAGTGAGTACGCACAACAGTCGACTCAATAACACTATCTAATCAAAACGTGAAAAGTGTGTGAAAAGATAATTGACGAATAATGTTCAGAGTGTACGACGTGGGAGGTCAACGATCTGAACGACGAAAGTGGATTCACTGTTTCGATGATGTGAGAACAACTACACAAATACTTATAAACTTTTTTTTTCCATTTTTTAATGTTGGGAAAATGACTTTGGCATCAGGTGAATGCACTAATATTCGTAGTGGCTGTTTCGGAGTACGATCAAACACTAAGAGAAGACAATAAAACTGTAAGTTTGTTTGAATTCTAGAGGGAAAATACTAGCGCACTCAAGAGATCTGTCGAGTCATTAACTAACCCAACTAGCATGTCGATTGATTCCACTACTGAACAATCACAAGTATAACATGAACATCAGTTGTTCCAATCCCACAATCGCCTCTCATTGAATGAAAAAAAATCAAATATTTGAAGGCAAATTCAAAATCGCACATATATAAAATTGATTTTCGTGTTGTATTGATGTATTAATATTGAATGAACATCAGAATCGTCTAACTGAGGCACTCGAGCTATACGATGGAATTATTACCTCCAAGTTTTTCGAAAAATCATCAATAATACTATTTCTGAATAAGAAAGATCTATTTGAAGTTAAAATAAAGAAAGTCTCACTAAATGTGTGCTTTCCCAACTACAAAGGTAAGACAAACACGTGTTTGTTGAGTAATTTTGATCGAATACTAGGAGGGTTGAATTATGCTGACGGGATAAAGCATATCCGGAAGGAATTCAAAAAACTTAGCAGAGATAAGGAGGACAAGAATGGGAACAATAAGAAAAAGGTTATGCCTTCCAATGTAGCTTTTCACGTAAGCATGTTTTCAGCAAATCTACTTTCATGAAACATGTGCTACAGATACAAACCAGGTAACACATACACAGAAGGTATCTATTGATATTACATACTATTCTAGGTTACTGTAGTCATCAATTCCGTGATTGACGTTATTATTCAAGAAAACCTCAAGGATACGGGAATGATCTGACTGTATGTATTTACCCACCTACCCTATTTCCATTATCTGCGCGAATCTTTCGTTACCACAAGTGCTTATATGGCTGCTAGGCACAGAATACGCACAGTGTCCAACACCCTCTACCCCTACTAATTTCATTCTAAATATCGTAAAACGGGTCTCAATTACGATAACTCGCATTCGACCAATTAACTCTCACTCACCTTTGTTGAACACTGTTATTTATCGAATCCTCTCACTATAATAAATCAATTTATTCGTGAATTTACTTCAATAAATGAAAATCATTAAATTAGTTCAGCTTAGAGTAATCGCTGAGAATTAAACTCATGTGAAACAAGGAGATATGTTATTTTTGTTATCGAGAACATTTATCATATAGAAAAATCTATTAATGATGCAAGATACGTTTGACAAATTAGACACGTTAGCATGTTTATACAAATGACTATAACAACGTGTCGCATTAATCTTCCTTTTTCACTTGTTCATCTCGTTCTCCCTTATCATGGATATATTCATCATCATCATCGACAACAATTTCTTCTGCCACTTCACCCTCATACTCCACCTCTCCACATTCAGATTGCCGATCGAAACTGGTGTAATACATAATATTGACTGAATCGTTGAATAACAATACCATTCTTCTTCGTTAGATTCGTTCTCTTGCATTAATCGTCGTTTCTCATCTTCAACTGCTTCCTTCACAACAACCTTTTCATGTAGTCGAGGCATTTTGTGCATTTTCCGCTTAACAAACAATAATAATCAAGTAATATTGACGATGAATACCTTGACGGAGTCGTTAATGCGAGAAGAATGAGGAGGGACGGTCTCTAGATCTTTGACCATTCGTTCAATTCTGTTTGCAGCATCGGCTATCTCGTGTAACTGAAACGATGTTCCCATCTTGACTCATCTCCAAGGGACATCTTTGATTAAAAATCATTCCAAATTGGTTTATTGCGTAAAAATCAGAAACGAGTACCAGCCAAATGTTCGTATATAGTTTTCATGTCCCCTCGATCTCAAAATTTTTTTAACTAACTTTCTCAATCAAATGTCCGACGTGTAAAACATTCTCTTGAGGGATAGACTGCACCTGAAATGTTATGTAACCAATACACAGTGCATACAACGAGAACCATCATTCCACTGAGAAAATATCGCAACAATTCTTTCCACAATCATTGAAAAGTCCATCGACAAAAATGATTAGCTCGTAAAGTATCTGTGGTTTTTAAAGCGTTATCTGTAAGAGCGCAGTAATATACAATTAGATTGTTAAGTGTACAATAATCATTACTTCTAAATAAAGGAGTGTCTTCCCCTGTCAGTGTTGAGGAACCCCGCCACTTTTCATGTGAGCCCCAAAACTAGAGCTGAGACGCAAAGGAATTCATGGCACGAAACTGTACAGAATTCCAAGTATGTCGAGCGCGCTTTCTGCCTTGTCAAATGAATGGATTATGCGAACCTCAAAGCGATAAAAAGTCAATGAAAATTTAATTATCTTCACATCCCATCACTATTCAGATCATTCAAGCGAAGAAATCGAGCAAGTGCGTAGCTATCCATTATTTAGGATTTCCTATAATCACTGGCCTAGCAGTGATCTCCCGCAGGACGCAAGTGCCTTGATTAACGGGATGACCTTTACCTTTTTACCTATGCAAAATTGTTTGAAATCTGAATGTTCAATCTATTTTTGGTTCGTTTTTTTTGTCAAAAAATCGAAAAACGAAAAATGCACAGCCCTGATCCCCAGCACATATGGGCCAAGCCCAGAATGAGTACGAAGAATTTAAACTTCATCTTATCATGAACCTGGAGCATACGTTCATTACAAAAAAAAAGCAAACCTTTTTTAAACTGAGAATAACAAGAGAAAGGCACAAAGTGAGAAGAAAAATAACAAAAGCTCGGAAGCTCTCGCACTAACACTAGAAAGCACATTAATAGATACCTACCGGATCGCCCATATTCCTCTTAGGACCATGTCAGGCAATTCCAAACCATTCAAAAAAATGTCGTAGTGGTACTGTACTGTGTACTTTTCGACCTCGATTTATTCAAGTTTGCGAGTGTTAAATAATTTATTAAACTTAAATTAATGATTTATATTAAAATTGTATCATTGAATAGTTCGCACTATAATAATGACTTGAAATACCCCGGTTTCAAAAAAAACACCGAGCATGATGCGCTCTATCGTACTATCGTACCTAAGTTCGGCTTCAGTCGTTTCTAGTATTTGTGAATGTTATTATTTTCTTTTAATTCACAGATGTCGGGTCCGACTCACGATCACAATGATGAATCAATCATTAAGGA
Organism: Pristionchus arcanus; assembly: GCA_900490705.1. Taxonomy (NCBI): domain Eukaryota; kingdom Metazoa; phylum Nematoda; class Chromadorea; order Rhabditida; family Neodiplogasteridae; genus Pristionchus; species Pristionchus arcanus. The sequence continues at coordinate 92,487 of LS487916.1, forward strand.
TAGCGAAGATAGCGGATTTTATTTTCAGATTCGCCATCTCTATTTTAATACCCCTAGTATAGCCATTAAGCATGATTTCAATAAATCAAACAAGAGACGAACTTCAGAGCTAAAGAACATGAATCAAAGGTCAAATACCGCTCCCGATAGCACCTATGCATGCCACATTTTTATGCCAATTTGAACAAAAAAATTGAGAAAAGCATACCACTGATCGATAAAAACGGAGGAATTTAATCGAAACCTAGCAACAACAAAAAAATAATAACCTTCGAAATTTGTTAGCATGCCACATCTTGGGTTTCATGACCTAAGTATTTGACCCCTGTCAGGAATAAATAATATTGAAAATCACCTCTGCGAATGCAATTTCCAAACTTGCGAATGATGATTGGGCGTAAAACCTTGCTTGTTCTAATGAAGGACACGAAAACAAATTGACTGAAAATGTCTGCTTAATTTTAAATCTGACAAATAAAGTTAAATGGAATAACAATGTACCCATTCCTTGCTCGTCTACTTCAATATGCTCGTCGTCATTTGAAATAGGCGGATTCATGTGTTGAGCATGAACCTAAATAACCACAGGAAATCATGAATACGGGGGACAAAACTTAAACGAACCTCATCATAGTTTAAACCATCAAAAGCATATCCTCGTCGTTTTTCCTTACTTCTTCCCATTAAATTCAATCCATGACGAGCCACTTTGCTTATGGCGAGTCCAGACTACAAACAATTTACCTTTCAATGCCAATGAAGAAGAAAAAATCTCACATCTCGAGGTTTTAAATCATGACCAAAGTGCTGAAGTTGTGCTCTCACAGTAACACTGCTAAAATTAATATATTAAAGCATTAAAAACGTGCTAATATGAGGCCGTTTACATATGGACCTAGCATTAGTCGGTACAGCTTGAAAATTCTACTTCTTTGACAATCTGAGAATTGGAGTTCTCGGGAGTGCTGATGATAATGGATAGCCATTGTTTGATCCAGATGACGTAAAGTAGGAATTAACTAGAGACCTCCAAACGATTGGCCAATCTGATATTGAAATGAGCATTCGATTGCCTCAATCGACTATCCTTTGTTATTCAATTGGCCGTTCACTTTCTCACGTCGTCAACCGATTTATTTTCCTTCTCAATGTTCGAATGGTGCGGCCGAGCTCGCCCATTCAGAATAGTGGAAAATGAATAATCGATTGGCCAATCGAGTGATCAATCGAATATTTATTCAATTGAAACCGTCATTCGATTGAAAATTCAATCGAATGACCGGCCAATCGATTGAAAGAGGCAATCGAATGAGTCTCATTTCTCGTCAATCGTGAAACGATTTATCGGTTTGGCGCTCTCTAGAATTAACGTTCGTGCATTCCGTTCCATCACATCACGCCAAGCCAAAACGGCTATATTTTGAACCAGATCGGAGAACTGTTTTTTGTGCACGCGAGCTATGCAGCAGAAATGGAAATAAAACTTAGTAATCTCCCTTGATGTACCCACTTTTCCGTGACCCGTCCTTCACCAGGTGAGAGATTGTGGCGGAGGAAGAGAGATGCAAAGAAAATCATGGAGAAATAGAGTAGAATAAGGGACGGTACCCTCGGTACTTCATTTTCTGCTCATTTTCCAGCATAACTCTGGTGTATTCGAAAATAAATTATGTTGTGAGTGTTAGTCCCAGAGGCCAAATGATGAGTGAATAAGCCCATCGTTATCAAAACCCTCAAGAACTCCAATTCTTCAGATAAATTTTTGTTGTGTCGGATCCCTCCGAAATTGGACGATTCGTCTCATATACAGACTGACTTACCCATCATTTAGAATTTGGAATCGAATGAAAGCAGGGCATGCAAATCCGAGCTTTTTCGATGGAACACGTCGATTATAAGGATTTCGATCGGGAGCACGAGTGGATGGAGTCTCTCTATTATACTATTATTATGATCCCATATAAGATGGAGTGACTAACCGTTTCTTACCATCAAATACGCAATGAAAATCTCCCATTGTTATTCCATCAGAAGTTCTTCGTTCACCTCTCCGCTTCACCATATCACCCGAGATCGAAGTGAGATGTGTTAACCAACTCTTCAAAATTCATTTATTTTAAACTTCCGCAAAACGTTTAACGTATAGCCTTATATATACACCCAAAAAATGGTAAACTCTGTTGAGGAGTTCTTTAGCAATTGATTTGTGATTTCAACAGGCCTGACGATTCCCAAATTATAACTAGGTAACCCGGGAGTCCACATGTCCACTCGATTCCGTTACTCAATTTGAGTAATTTTCAAAATGGAACGAAAGGAATTTTCAAATCGTGAGAAGGGATGCAACGTTGCAACGTATGGACGAAGGGAGGCAGAAACTAGGGTGCGAGATCGAAGAAAAACCCACAAACGAAACTTGTTTTTTTTTTCTTTTGGAAATACGAAAAACAAAACACAGAAGATGCTTGAATAAACAAGTAATAAACCTAACCTTGAAGTGATCCGAATTATCGAATCGAAGACTCTCGTAATTGAGAACGAAATCATGTTCATCGGCGCAATGACGGCAGAGTGCATCGTATGATACCAACATCTGACCGCATCCTCTCTTTGCACATAATAGACGACCAGAGCCCTTCAAAGACCATACAACGTTCAACTTGTTTTCAATATTTATTATACCAATCGTCAAACATAAATTCAGTGCACAACTGACACTGAAACTTACAGACGTCTTAAAGTTACCCAACCAGGACAAATTATCGTTTGAATGCGCGCGAAAACCACAACCGCAAAGTAGCGACAAAGCAACGAATTACTTTATTTTTAAATGATTTAAATAATTTTATTTAATTCTGTTTATTGATCAATTTTTATTTCATTATTGTATCTGGAAAGAAAGAAAATGCGGAGTCAGTGAACCATGGAAAGAGAAAGGGGGCGGAGTCACAGCAATAAACAATTAAGTCTCTCCATATTCCAGTTTGAATTGCGCGCGGTTGCCTGGATCATCCGATTTTTTTAATGCGCAAGCAATATTAATTCGACCATTCTCTATCCAGTGAGCAAATAAAAAATAGGGGGTCAACATCGTCCTGGTTGGGTAACTTTAAATCGCACAACCAATTCAGGTATTACAACTCATCAAATAAAATCCGGCTAGATTTAAAAATTGGATGAGCGAACTCAGGTAAGTCAATCAAAATCTGATTAGACAAAAACTATATCCGTCGGAGGCATAGATTTTGATCACACTCCAAGAATGTATGGTCAGATTCCAATGACACCTTTTCGCATGATCACATTCACAAATTGTGATCAGACTTTGATAATATTATATTTGAGTCTGATCAGGCACAAATGTTTCAATCTGATCATGCCCAATCATGATCAGGCTCAAAAGTGCCAAAACCTCTGATCAGGCTAAAATATCACCTAATCAGATCTTGATCGAGTTAGCAAAATTTACCTCTTTTTTTCTTGAGTCTTGAAGAATGGAGTGAGTTGCATGTATTTTCCCCAAATGCTTCTTCAACAATGATCCTTCCGGGAAGATCTTGGGACACCACGGGCACTTACGCTCCTAAGCAGTCATCAGATATTTCCAGTAAAACATCGTATCATATTTTTACATGAATTGGTCGACAAAAACCTTCGAAAGCCGGGTATGTTTATGAAAAAGACATTGAATAACGACTAATTCTATGAAAGCCGAGTGCGTTGTTAACGGAAACCTCTAAAGCGGGGTATGTTTTTAAATTCCAAGAAGTTTCCGAATAGCTTTTCATGTATGAGCATATTAGCTTATATTTTAAGGAAAATTAATATGTTAACGTACTCGAGATCCGCTTGGTGCAATATCGTCGCTATCCTCAATGATTGATTCATCATTGTGATCGCGAGTCGGACCCGACATCTGTGAATTAAAAGTAAAAGAAAATATTAACATTCACAAATAGTATTGTGACAAATACTAGAAACTAATCAAGCCGAACTTAGGTACGATAGTACGATAGAGCGCATCATGCTCGGTGTTTTTTTTTCAACCGGGGTATTTCAAGTCATAATTATAGTGCGAACTATTCAATAATACAAATTTAATATAAATCATTAATTTAAGTTTAATAAATTATTTAACACTCGCAACACGGGCCGTTGCCCAGGCTTGCGTAGTCCGGCGGGTTTTTTATCTGACCTACCCGGAATCTTTGATTTACCACACAAGCACACAAATTTATTCTCCGGTCACGCAAGATCCGGCCAACGTTGGGCTTACCCGTTTTCTCAGTTTATCGATTATAATTAACAGGCGAAATTTTAATTTTAATTTTTCGAACCTAGCTTTTGTTCGAAATGTCCATCCGCATGAACCCCAGTGTTCTTCTTTGTCGAAATATATGTTGTTCGTTAGTTCTATTCATTTTTCCAATTTTACACTTTCTATCCAAAATCACTTGTTTCGGTGCTTCGCGCGAGTATCTTTGAATTAGCTGTTAGTAACTAACCTAGCATTGAATTGGAAGGTATGTGCGCGGATAGTAAAGCCAAATTTAGGTTCATTTTTATATGGCGAAGAGACTTCTATTCATTTCTAGGAACCGAGTTCGCAAAAAACGGTCAGGAATTACAGCCTCTGGTTCGCTCAAATAATGCTTATAATCATTTTTTTCCTTTAAACACGGATTTTTGTGCCTTTGCCAATGTTTTTAGGCCAAAATAATGAGCCAAAACACGTTTCGAGCGCAACCTTTCAAAGATTTGACACAACGAATAAGAGTCGCCGCGGCGAATTACTTCAAGGCATACGGTATTACACGCCGGACTCGGCAACGGGCTGTGAGGGAGGACAAATGGGCACAATGGCGGAAAGCCGGGCGATATACATTAGATGCCGGGATAGATAGTCCCTCTCTCCCTCCCAAGTTGGCTTCACATGTGGGCGTGATATGTAAGTCTGACCAAAAAACGAAAGCATAGTATTGATCCAAATTAGCGATCTAATGCGGTACCTTTATTTTAGATTGTTTCACGTTCATTTTTGCTGAAGATTCTCATCTCAGAAATCAAGCATACGGTAGGATAATTATCTACGATACATCCGTACTGTTATTCTTGAAGGTTAAATACGGTGACCTGATATACAGCGTGCGGAGAGGAATCGGGCAAGGATGTGTCTACTCATCGCTACTCGGAAATATATACCTACACGAGAGAATGAATAGAATATCCCCCCTTTACTCCAGAGAATCTCTTCTGTACTTCAACTTTCTATACTCTATTAATAGTCTCATTATAATCTCTCATTTCAGTCTATGTTATGCGGACGACTTCATCCTCCTTTCGCATCTCAAACATATCGTTCGAAAAGTAGAACATTTTAGTCTGAAAATTGTCTAGAAATATCTTTACTACAGTTCCACGAAAGAGTCATTCAAGAAGATATGGATATCAAAAGCAATGACGAAAAAACATTAACAAATATCCAATGTGAAGAGCACAGCGTATTGCACTGGTGCGGTTTTAAATTTCGAACTACAAGATTCGTCCAGATTGATAAAAGGAGAAGATGAAATGTAATTGATCGCAGTTTCATATCTTTGGGAAACACTGTTTATCAAATATTAATTCAATCTCGCGTTAAATATGATTATAATTCAGTGATCTATACTTTATAAAGAATGATGATGAATTCATTGAAATTTACTTAGTCAGACTCTCTTGTACAGATACAGATATGCGAGTTGTTTGGGTGGATTCTTGGACACAGCAACCTAAACGGATATGGAATCATCAGTAATCAAATTATATGGTATCATAGAAAAAAATTAACATCTGCCAACCATTCGTGTACTCTTAAAGGAAAAGGACCGTTTCAATTTTTGGGACTTTTCTAGTTCCGTACTAGGCCACACCCCCTTGACTCCACCCCTTCCCCTCAATGGAGGGGAGGGGAGGGGTGGAGCCCGCCTCCTACCTGCCCCTTTAGGGCGTAGGAGACACTTCAAAAATGCCGATCAAGCGGCATAGGTACAGTGTACCGTGAGCGTAGGGAGAGGGGCGAGGGAGCGTGTGACTCTCTTGCCCTCTCGCTCGCCGCCCCTTCCCAAAGATTGCAAAAGACGAGAGGGAGGGAGGGAAGGGGGAGGAGCGCGAGGGGTAAGGAGGGGGAGGGGCGAGGCCTAGTACGGAACTAGAAAAGTGCCGAATTTTTTATATGAGTCATTTCCAGCAATGTCGATAAATATTTCCGTGAATTCTAGCATACAACGCGAACTCTGATAACTTAGTTACGAATTGACAAGATTATAACGACATTTAAAATCGATAAAATAGTAAAAACCGTTAAAAATTTAAAAATGAAGTAAAAAGTGCACACGAAGTTACAGTAGCGTTGACTATTGATAAGTGACGTTATTTCATTTTTCTTCAATCTTTTTTCTTCAGTAACCTTGAGTACATTGAATTATATATATAATTCAAGTAAAAACGGGTACCGAATTACTCTAACAAACAAAATAACTGAATAAATATAAATAGACAGTACATGAAGACGAAGAGTTATTTGTACACTGTGCATTCTTTATTTCTTTTCTGAGGAGAGCGCGGTCTCCTCCTCAGAGGAGACCAAGTCCGCGGGGGCGAATGCTCCCCTTCCTCTCCTCAGATTGGAGAGCGATGGACTGAACCAGAGAAGTGAAATTAAAAGCTTATATAGGGATAAATTGGATGTAAATTGATTGGATGTAAATCGACGAGAGACAAGGGAGAGACGAGAGACATAATCTCGTTCTGGAATAATTGATTGGTTGACGAACGGTCTTCATTCACATTCTTCCCCTTTTTGTTGTTTTTTCACAAAAACTAAGCACTAGGAACAAAAGTGCTAGGCACTAAGCACTAGGATCAAAGAAGCACTGAGCCTTATTCTAAGCACTGAGCCTGATCCTAAGCACTAAGCCTAAGCACTAAGCGCTAAGCGGTAAGTCTAATGATAAAATTTGAGGTTTAGTGCTTAGGCTTAGTGCTTAGCATGCTTAGTCTTTTGTTAGCGATCATTACATGTGTGCAGCGTCTAGGAAAGAAAGGCGAAAGATCGAAATGAACTAGACGACCGTGCGGAATGCGCCGAATGAGTCGAAATGGGAGGGAGGGAAAAGTGGAGTAGAGAGAGGCCCCCCCCCCCAACTGCAGAAGCGCCGCGTTCTATTATAGGCGATAGTAGATAGATATATAGATAGATGATTCTGCTGATTCTGTCCCCGCCTCCGTCGTGGTCCGATTGTATATTTGGTATTCCCGATGCGCAGTTCGTTTTTCGTTCATACTACTAGGGTTGGCTAAACGGTAGCGGGGTAACGGGCTGCTACGAGGGAGGGAGATGGTAGCGGGCCGCTACCAACCCGCCTAGACTAGTGCGACTGCGTGGACATGCTCCCTTCCCCGATACGTAGCGGGGAAGGGGGGGGGGGGAAGCGGTCCGCTACCCTCTCCCTCAGTTCATACCACAACCCGGAAAACGCATCAGGGAGCATCATAAAAATTTACGCTAAGGATACCGCATCGCATTTAAAAAAAAAAATCACATTATTGGGACAGGTCCATGATATTTTAACGTTATATGGAACACGCTGTAACTTCTTGTTCATCCAAGGGTTTTTTGGTAGCTGCTAGAGACGCAGCGTTGCGGGAAGTGGTAAAGATATTTTTCACCGTATACTTTTAAAATTAAGTACGGCTTTCCGGGTGCAGCGCTTTAAAAAAAAATTCCTTAGCTCAAAATGTTAAAATGAAATTCAAAATGCGAAACTTCATTTAGCGCGTAATTTTTTGTTTGAATTTACCATATTATGATGAAATACAGTAGCGTCCAAAAGTATTGGGGCACTTTTTGTTTTTGCTATAACTTTTGAGCCAGGAAAGCAATAAATTTGAAAGTTTCACATCATTTAGGAACTGTGTTGAACATTATTGTTCTTCTTTGATAGGAATTTGAAAAATCGATATTATTGCAAAGTGATGACGAAATCGAAGTATGATTTGCGAATACGCGTTAATCCTAGAATAAGCACTACCCAGAAAAAAGTTTCAAGTTGCTGCCGCTTGCTGCAGCGGCTGCAGGGTTGCTGCAAAATCAGGGTCGAATATTCACAGCTCCGCTCCTAGACAAGCTAGAAACTCGTTCTAAGGATCATTTTGCTTCTTTTAATGAGTAATACATACCCTGAGAGTTTGGTGAAGATTGACCGCCATTTACATTTTTTACACCAAAAAGTCGCTTTTTCTGATGACCTTACGTTGACCCTCTGCCGCTCCGAGGGTGATTTTTGTGAAACTCTGGTTTTAGTGCAGGAACATTGCAAAACCATTCATTAGTAATGTCCCAAGTTTTAAGAGCGTTTGCTTCACTCTCCGGTCTGTGGTGATCGATTTACGGAGGCAAAGTCAGTTTGAAGAGGATCCTCTTCACTTGAAGAATTGAAGACGATCCTCTTCAATTGTTTTCAAAGACGGTGAATTTACTCCAAACTTAGCCTAACAATGGATCACCCTCACCTTATCATCGTCGCAAAGTGCCCCAATACTTTTGGACGCTACTGTAATAAATATAATAAAAATAATCAATAAACAAGCCCAAAAAGCGAGACGACTGAGAAAAGAGATTTGGGAGAATGATTTGAAAATACAAAGCTATATCCAAAAAAATTTTTGAGTTAAAAGCAGTTTTGTCTTTCGTCATATTTTTTTAACGGAATGCTCAAGAATTGTTTTGGATTCCGGTTCAGTCTTTATGTCTATTTCACCACCGTTGTTGGTTTTTAGGCATCAAAAAGATGACTGAAAAAAGGCTGTCTGATATCTTTAACATATTTTTATGTTATAGGTATGAACTTTTTTTCAACACTACCTCAACAGCAGCTCCAGCGCCATTGCTGGAGCTGCTGCTTGGTTTGTGATTTTTAGCACAGTCACGACTTTTTTTGTTTTCATATGTATCGATTTTTGTCTCAAATGTTATCTTTTGATTATGCACATTTTTTGCCCTATTCCAGATCTAAAATTTGTTCTGGTACTCTAGTCATTGCCAAGTAGGCTCAAGATGCAATTTCATTTGAGATAGCAAAGGGTTAATGCGCAGACCGGGAATCGAGCGCTGGGCTTCCGCTTACCGTGCAGGAGTTCTACCATTGAACTACCGGTGTTATTTCCTCTGGGTGAATGATACTCTCATCAACATCAATATGACTAAGGTAAGCAGAACTACTCTTGCTCGGTAAGCGGAAGACCCGGGTTCGACTCCCCCCCCCTCACTTGTCAGTACATGCGTAGGCGATTAACCTTCATGATCAGATTTTGAAAATTGCAAAAAAACGGCAGGAGCCGGAAGCGGCCGATGAAAAGTCTGCATGTTGGCACAATATATATTATTGAACTGTTTTATGCTATAGGTGTGAACTCGAACTTTTATATTCAACACTACCTCAACAGCAGCTTAGGCGCCATTATGAACTTTTAGCTTACGATTTTGATATGTTCAGCTTGGTTTCAATCACTTTCAATCACAACTTTTTTTTTATATCCATGTTTATCGATTTTTTATTTTTTCTCTTTTTTATTTTTCTCTTTCGATTACTCGCATTTTCTGCCCAATTCCAATTTTTTTTCTGAAACTCTAGCCATTTCTTAGTAGGCTCAAGATTCAATTTCATTAGAGATAGCAAAGGGTTAATGCGCAGACCGGGAATCGAACCCGGCAGTCTCCTCTTCGAATGAATGATAGTCTCATCAATATCAATATGATTCCAAGGCATGCCAGGTAAGCCCCGGGTTCGATTCCAGGTCTGCGCATTACCCTTGCTATCTCCAATTAAATTCCAGACCATGGCAGGACCGGATATTTCCTAAGCGCCTTTTCTGGGATTAATTAACCTGTTTTTTTCCTTCAAAATATCTTGCTATGGCTATTCTTTCAGTATTATGATCGATATTTGTCAAACTTCCAAGTTGCTCCTAGGCAGCTTCATTTTTCTCGTAATTCATGTGTAAATTAGAATAGTAAGTGTTACTGACTAACTATTTACGCATATTTGAGCCGCGAAAACGTGTCAGTATATGCGCAGGCGAGTAACCAAAATGATACAACTGTGAACATTTATACCAGCCGATTTCGCCCCCGCCTTCGTCGGGTCTCCTCGTCTGGAGGCCAATTCAATGTGCCTTCCGCTCCCCATCCATTTCGCAATATGGAAAGCGCGCGCAACAAGTTTGGCCTTGTTTACGCTTTCGTGACCTCTCGACTTGTTTACAGTTTCGTGACCTGCCTACGTGACTTTCGAAAGTGAACAAACAGACATCTCTGCTTTATATATAGTAGATAGATAATAGATGATATGTAATCGCTCATTTAAAATTATTTTTGAACGGCAGGAGTTGAGGGTAGTCGATGAAAAATATGCATATTATCACACAATAAATTCATTACTGAATTGTTTCATATTTTTTGTTGTTCATTTGGTCAAGTGGAATCACCTTTAACTTTTGGAAATCAAGTCATCATTATATTTTTTTTTCTACTTTCGAAGTAGCCAAACAAAAACAACTATTGGATAATTGATTCCTCATCCATCCGCCTTATAACTATTTTTCGCATTTCTATATGTGACAATGGAATCTGGCGGAAATAATATAAATGGCTCATTATTCGTCGCGCGCAGCTTGCTGCTGCCTTCCCCAGCGGTCCGCTACACTCCCCCTCCCTCATTGCTGTTTGTTATAACCAGCCGATTTCGCCCTCGGCAGGGTTCACCGCTGCACATTTCGCTCCTCATTTGTAAATTTAGAAAGCGCGCGCGACATGTTTCGACGTGTTCACAATGTGACCTCTCTACTTGTTTACAGTTTCATAACCTGTTTACGTGACTTTCGCAATAGTGGACAAACACGCACAGGGAGGCCTCTCTCCTTTATTAAGGAGTATGATATGATTATCCCCGAAATGTCAACCCTAGCGACATGTTTGCACTTCTTCTGCGTCTTTGCCAGAAAGAGTTTCTTTGGCGCTCTCGCCTGTGTGGACAAACATAATATTTCAAAGTTGTGGAATGGTATCCTAAATAATTTTTAAATGATTTTGTAAAAAATTAATTTTGTCATTTTTTAACGGAATGCTGAAGCATCGTTTTGGGTTGCGATTAAGTGATTCGAAGTTGATTTCGCCACGTTTCAATATCAAATTAAAACGTTTCGCGGCAAAATAAGAATATCTGAAGAAAAGGTTGTCTTGTACCTTAACGCAGTTTTTTTTTTAAAAATGATGCTCCTCCATAATGCCCAATATGATTCCGTTTGCGTAAGAATCGAGCAGATTCGTATGGATCGGGCACAGTCGTAAAATATGAACTCCTCGAATCTTTGTGTTTTGGGGTTCTTGAGTATGCTGATGACGATGGCCATACTCATTTTGCCCGAAGACGTCGTATTGCCTTCAGACGACGTCGCGTCGAAATCAGTTTTTCCTTATTTTCTCGCTTCACAAATTAGCTAATTTTAGGAAATCAAGGTTACCTGGGTAGAATTCGATGCTGATCACGCCTGTTTTATTCGTTTTTCATTATTTACATAAATAATGGTGCAAATTAAAACTTCTCTCGGAGTGAAGATAGAGATGTGCCACCTGTGCAGATCGGATCGGAATGCCGAGTTAACCCCAATTTTAAAATTTCATAAAATTCTGCCATGGAACTTTCGAGAAAATCAACTTATAGTCCTGTTGTCTTGTAAGCACATCTAACGATCCTTCCTCTTGCTGACTTCCGATCTTTCATCGATCGGAGTCTCCTTCTTGAGAGAGGCGAGCGAGCATGGGGAATAGAGAGAGCACAGAGACTGGGAAGAGATCACGATCGAGAGACTCCGGTAGATCAAAGGACGGAAGTAAACATGGGAAAGGATCTTCAAATTTACTTACAAGCCCGGAATAAAAAAAGTTGATTTTCTCAAAAGTTCCATGGCAGAATTTTATGAAATTTTAAAATTGGGGTCAACTCGGCATTCCGATCCGATCTGCACAGGTGGCACATCTCAATCTTCACTCCGAGAGAAGTTTTAATTTGCACCATTAAAAAATACCATTAAATACCATGCACCATTAAATAATGAAAAACGAATAAAACAGGCGTGATCAGCATCGAATTCTACCCAGGTAACCTTGATTTCGTAAAATTAGCTAATTTGTGAAGCGAGAAAATAAGGAAAAACTGATTTCGACGCGACGTCGTCTGAAGGCAATACGACGTCTTCGAGCAAAATGAGTATGGCCATCGTCATCAGCATACTCAAGAACCCCAAAACGCAAAGATTCGAGGATTTCATATTTTTTGACTGCCGGCCTTTGCTCGATTCTTACGCAAACGGCCGCATATTTATTTTTTAAATGTCATATGTGTAAATTCTAACTTTTAAATTCAACACTACAGTACCGCTCAAAAGTTTGGAAGCAAAATTCAAAACCTCATAACTTTCTTTAAAATTGAGATAAATGCCCACGGTCTGGAGTGATCGAACGTAAAAGTATTGGGGAACAACCTCATGTGGTGAATTGGTCAAGCGTTTCTCATACTCATTCGCCGTACTTGTTTTGCCGAGGCGTGGTCGTTTTTATTTTTTTGAACCTCTACGGATTATTGCTACCCTTTCATTCTTTCTGTAGTGATAGTAGTACCATTGGTGTATATGATCCACTATGGGAGC
>LS487916.1:105555-164539 GCA_900490705.1 Pristionchus arcanus
TGGTAGTGCACAATCCTGCCAAGTTTGAAGCAAATCAAACCACTGCAACGGAAATTCCAAAAATTTCGTAATTAGATTTTCAATGTCTTAAAAAACACCATTCCCGTGATGAGAAAAATCTGAAATCATGCATCAAAGAGAGGAATCTATTAGAGAATATGTGTGCGAAATTACAAAACGAGAGCCTCATTTTGGCGCATTTTAGGAAGTCATAATCGATGAGGTACAATAGAAGAATTCATGAAATTTTTCATATTTGGTATATTCGAACATGTGGTGAAGTTTTCGCTGAAATCATCGTGAAGTGTTTTCAGAAGACACAAAAAACACATTTGAAGGGAAAAAATAGAAAAGAGCACGATTCTTCACGATTCTTCAATCGAGTAATTGAGCTTGTGCTGCATTTTAGCAAGTGTGTCATCTGCGATTATGACTTCCTAAAATGCGCCAAAATGAGGCTCTCGTTTTGTAATTTCGCACACATATTCTCTAATAGATTCCTCTCTTTGATGCATGATTTCAGATTTTTCTCATCACGGGAATGGTGTTTTTTTAAGACATTGAAAATCTAATTACGAATTTTTTGGAATTTCCGTTGTAGTGGTTCGATTTGCTTCAAACTTGGCAGGATTGTGCGCGACCACTTTCTAATACTACCTGCAAAATTTCAGACCTGTATCTCAATTTAGACTGAAGTTATGAGGATTTGAAGAATTTTTTAGAGGTGTCGAAAAATAAATTTCCTCGCTCGTTGCGAAATGCGCTCAACGGCTCCCATAGTGGATCATATACACCAATGGTACTACTATCACTACAGAGAGAATGAAAGGGTAGCAATAATCCGTAGAGGTTCAAAAAAATAAAAACGACCACGCCTCGGCAAAACAAGTACGGCGAATGAGTATGAGAAACGCTTGACCAATTCACCACATGAGGTTGTTCCCCAATACTTTTACGTTCGATCACTCCAGACCGTGGGCATTTTCTCAATTTTAAAGAAAGTTATGAGGTTTTGAATTTTGCTTCCAAACTTTTGAGCGGTACTGTACCTCAACAGCAGATCCGGCGCCATTATGAACTTTTAGCATACGGCGTTTTTTTTTTTATATTTTTAGCTTGGTTTCGGTCACTTACAATCACATTATTTTCCGTTTTCATGTGTACCGATTTTTGTCTCGAAGTAAAAGTGTGTTATCTTTCGATTACACACATTTTCTGCCCAATTCCAGACCAAAGCGTTGGTCTGATACTCTGGTCATTGCCAAGTAGGCTCAAGACGCGATTTCATTAGAGATAGGAAAGGGTTAATGCGAATACCGGGGATCGAACCCGGCTGTCTCCTCTCTGCTATCTCCTCTCCGAGTGAATGATACTCTCATCAACAATATCAATATGATTCCAAGGTATAACTCCTTCCAGGTATGCCCCGAGTTCGATTCCTGGTATGCGCATTAGTCTTTGCTATCTCTAATTGTCTAAATTCCAGACCTCTACCGCATAGGGGAGTTAAGATATGGCATGACCGGATATTTCCTAAGCGCCTTTTCTGGGATTAATTAACCTGTTTTTTTCCTTCAAAATATCTTGCTATGGATATTCTTTCAGTATTATGATCGATATTTGTCAAACTTCCAAGTTGCTCCTAGGCAGCTTCATTTTTCTAGTGATTTACGTGTAAATTAGAATAGTAAGTGTTACTGACTAACTATTTACGCATATTTGAGCCGCGAAAACGTGTCAGTATATGCGCAGGCGATTAACCTAAATGATACAACTGTGAACATTTATAAATATGTAGTCGCTAATTTAAAATTATTTTTGAAGGGCAGGGGTTGATGAAAAATATGCATATTAGCACACAATAAATTCATTACTGAATTGTTTCATATTTTTTGTTGTATTTGTCAAGTGGAATCTCCTTTAACTGTTCTAGCCGTAGGTGACCTGCATCGATTACTGTTATTGTGATTTTCCAAAACAAAATTCATAATTACATGCAATGGAGCACTTTCAAACAATGAAGTGTAACTTAGCGGCAAGTGATTAAAGTAATTTGAAACTCGGGTTCGATTCAAGAATAAAATTGAAGAGCTCTATCCGCGTCGTTCGTTTTCGCAAATCCATACTTTGAATTTTCTGATCTATTTGCAAATATTTATTTTTCAATGGAGAGGAAATATAAATCTGAGATTTAAAAAAAATATGTTGGGTCTATTGACGTTATCTATTCAATTTTTTTTCAGATTTTTATTATGGCCCACTGGGGCTTTACAAGCGGTAAACAATCTATGTCGAATCGAGAAAAACTCATTTCGCGCTGCTCACCCCGTTTATGCGGCCAGGAAAGACTAAGAATGAGAATATAGTTTACACTGAAAATAAAAACCTTGGGCCTTGGGTGGCGGCTTGGTTGGTTTTGTAAAAATCCAACGAGCCGCTTTTAAAACTCATTGAAAACATCTGGACGATAATGAATAAAAACATATTGAAGTCTTGGTCGACCATCGACATATCTTGAAAGATGAACATCGTCAGGGATGGATTTATGGTGGGGTTGCAAGAACGAGACCGGGATCGAGAGTCTCGCACTTGCGATACGCTCTCTCACCGTCTCCTAAGGGAAGAGACTGAGCCTAAGCATCATCATCTATCGACAGAATGGAGTCTTCGTTTATCCTAAGTCAACCGAGTATCTGACTGTTCCCGCGTTCTATAAAAGCGCCTATGTATGGTTGTATTTAATTTATCCTTTACAGCAAGAGCCAATGCCAAGGAGGAGGGGAATGCGTGTTCAGCGGTCATTTAGAATGCGAGTGCCCGGAAGGTTTTTGCCTCATCTAATCTAACTACAGACTTATTTTATTATCATAGGAATCTGGGGAAGACTATGTGAGCATTCGGACTCTGAAGTTGCTCATATTTTTATCGCCGAGAAAAAACTCGCTCAGAAGTATTGTGGAGAAAATGAGGGTGAGTTTTTTCCTATATATTTCTCTTTCCTATAGATATATTTTTTATGGGTTGTATTGTTGTGATAGTATGACTCCGTTTAAGAATCTAGCATATTGGAATGGATGCAACACAGTTAAAATAGGTCGAGTCTCTGAAAAAAAAGTTTTAGAGGTGCTTGAAGGAGCTAAGAGCTGTGTTGATATTCACTGTTGAGAGTCTCGTTTTGTCCACCGCTTACGGACGTGTCAGAGACTCGTTTTAAAGATCATTCTGCTTTTTATGACGAGTAACTAAGATCCTGAGAGGTTGCCCATTATTTACCTTTTTCAAACCCAAAAATTGCTGATCCGAGTTTGACCATGTGTGATTTCAACAGTGAATTTTGTAAACATGTGGTGTTGGTGCATGAACATTGCAAGTCCTTCTATGAGGTAAAAGGTAAAGGTCATCCCGTTAATCAAGGCACTTGCGTCCTGCGGGAGATCACTGCTAGGCCAGTGATTATTAGGCCAATTCAGTCCGGAGGGCCCAATCTCTTCTTCGGACCTACTTTACCGCGTGATCTAGTCACTCCCAATTCCCCTTTCGGGCGCCTTGGTCTGGCGGAGACGGTGACACGGACCCTTCTATGAGTAGTATCCTAATATGCAACTTAAAACCATTGAAATCTCATACTATGATTTTTCTGCTGTACCAAGGTTGTGTTCTTTTTTTCCCGTGAAACCCTAAGGCCCAAAAAAGAGGTACAGTAAAAGAAAACAAATAAAACTGCAAAGTTTCAGAAAACCGACCCATTACGGTTTCCCATAAGTTTAGGAAAATTTTCGATATATTTTTTCAAACGATCCTATTATGATAATAGCGAGCTACGCTCGCTAGGTGTCGCCGGGTTGTCCCAGTCATCTGCGAATGCTTCGCGTCGCCGGGTTATATTTTAAGAACATTGGTCAATGCATTAAAGGATAGAATATTCACACTCGCGGACGGAGTTGGCATCGTCCCTCGCGAAAGGCTCGTGGGGCCTCGGGCGATCCGAAAAAAAGATGGGATGGGGCCACTCAATCGCCGGGAAATGCATAAAACGCGAAAAACGACATATTTCGTAATGATGACGAAATTAATTATCGATTTTTTTTCTTGAAAATTTTTTTCATGGGAAGCTGTTTGGTAAAGGTCTGACGCGTCCACGACGAGTTTAAAGCGAGTTACAAGTTAAAAAAAGGTATATTGCATCACTATCACGGAATATTGCATAAGCATGCAAATATGTTATACGCGTCACAGCTAGTCGTTTGGTGCTATGCGTGTGCGATTTGGTTGAGTTGTAGACGAGCTGCACGCAAAAAAAACGACATATTTCGTAATGATGACGAAATTAATTATCAATTTTTTCTTGAAAATTTTTTTCATGGAAAGTTGTTTGGTAAAGGTCTGACGCCTCCACGACGATTTGAAAGCGAGTTACGAGCGAAAAAACTGTATATTGCATCATTATTACTCAATAGTGATGACGAAATAAGCATGCAAATATGTTATACGCGTCAGAGCTTGTCGTTTGGTGACAAGCACGATCGATTTGGTTAAGTTTCTGGCGTTAACGGCGCAAAAAACGGATTATGGCGAAATCAATTATCGATTTTTTGAAAAAAAATTTCATGAGAAGTTGTGGTGATGAGATATTTCGAAAAAACAAAATCGAAAAAAGACATTTCGAAAAAGGACGTTTCGAAAAATTCACTTCGAAAAAGGACGTTTCGCAAAATTCACTTGGAAAAAATACGGTCGGGAAATATATTTTTTGAGATTTTTATTCTAAAAAGGTTTCTACTCGGCATAGAAATATTAATTTGTGAAAAAGAACTTCTCGAAAAGTTAGTTTTCGAATTGCTATTTTTCCAATGGAATTTTTCGAACCGTCCTTTTTCGAGTTATTTTTTTCGAAATGTCTTATCACCGAAGTTGTTTGGTAAAGGATCTGAGGCTGTACGATGAGTTTAAGCTGAGTTATAGGCAAAAGAAAAATTTGAGCGTGACGGACAGACACACAGAGATACAGACAGACAGACAAACAGACAGACAGACGTCTTGACTTTTTATTACTTAAGGAACTAAACTTTTTGATTTACATATAATACACGTACCGTTGGAAAAAATAAGCAGCACTAAAAATAAATACTTGAGAAAAATTGCCGGACATCATCAACACCTTAGTGGCTGTAATTTTGCACTGGGTGCTTCCCATGGGTGCCTATATTTATTCCAACTATTATTTGTATTATATTATTTATTGAACTATATTTATTATTTGTCAATGGATATATCATTATGTTATGGTATTCTACGAAATAGTATTGAATGTTGAAGATTCTCGACTTCGTGTACGTGGAAGCGGTGCGTAACGCTTCCCTAAGCCGTTGTCTTTTCCTAAGCCTGAGCGGGCCTAAGCGACTTTTTTTTGGAAGACGCATAGTGATGACCATATTATGGGAATTGCGCGAGATGCCGCCGCCTGTTATTACCGGAGAAGCTTACTGCAGAACGAATCCAAGCGATGGTTCTAAAAAAACTTAGGTCGCTTAGGCTCACTCGCAGCTTAGGGAAGCGTTTTGCGCAGACTTCAGCGTTGAACTGAGGCTAAGGATGTGCGAAAACCATGAATTTTGATAATCATTTGAAGAAAATATATATTTTCTTGGAAAGTTCATTGGATCCCTTATAAAAGGTTAGGGCCTCGTGAATAATCAAAAACTGCTAATTTCGTAAGTATGACGTAATGATGTTGCGAGGCTCGGGATTGTGCTCAAATAAATGCTTAGCATCTTCTATACTGTTATAGACGTTAACCGTTTCTGGAACTCATCTCATTAGTAAAATCCGAAAAAAAATCAATTCACTCATGTTATGCAAAATTATGCAGAGATTTCTAACTTTGGAAATTTCACTTCCTCACAAATGGAAATGAAAAATCAACACACTTACTATAAAGTTCTCATGAAAATAGGCAAACAAATTCATTCCGAGAACTATGCAGTGATCGAAAAGTATGTAACCAATGTCAACTGCTTCGAGGTCGTTTCCCCCGCCGTTTCTTTTTCAATTGGTCCATTTTTTCATACATGCATCTGAGCCTACCAGACGTAGGAAAAAAATCAGTGGCAAAGGCAATCGACTTCTGTCGGGCACCTAGGTGCCCGACATGAGGTGCATTTGACTTTTTTGGAGAGCGAACCTATCAGCGGTGAACCCTGCCAGCCGAACAGACCCCGCCCAAGGAGGCGAAATCGGCTGGTGTTTATATATACTGTTTATAGGTTGTGTACCGCCTCTCATGCAAGTTGTTTGCAGCAACGAGAATCTGGATCTGTGTGACGAAAATGGTTACGCATATTTTAATTATATAGTTTAACAGAATGGAGTTTCGATTTAGGAAATGCACGTCCTTTCAAGAAATGCCCTTATCCGTGGTACTGTTTCGAAGCGTTCAAGAATGGAAAATGCGACTGGGTTAGTCTTGTGTAATGCGTTAGCTTATAAGTTTGTTGTAGGAATGTGAAAGAAAAGAGTGCCTCTTCGACGGATACGAATGCTCAACGAATAGACCTTGTAAGAAGGGTTGTCGTACTTCGTGAGTATATATTGCATTAAAGAGTGTTAGTGTTTTTTCCAGGACAGGGGCATGTAACTTGGAATGTTCGCTTGATATCTATAACCATCCGTGAGATATATTTTAGTCTAAATTGTTTTCATTGAGACGAATAAGAATAATTATTATTCGCAACAGGGAGCTCTCTTCTGAAGGTACCATTATCGAGTTTTCTCTTGCTGTTTCGGAGGAGTATTGGTGGAAACACAAAAATGAGATCATTGCAAGCATATCTGATCCGCTAAGGTGCGACAATTTTTATACTACAAAATTAAAGAAAATAACATCTTTCAGAACCCCATTGGTGTATTCTCCGGAACACAATGAGTTTCTCGAGACGAATAAAAATTCACTTGAGAATATTCTCTCCCGAGGTCGCAGAAACAGCGCGATGAAGAATGGACATATTGTCGTTACACTGAGTCTTCTAACCGAAACTTGTGCAGATAATACTCAGTGCACTGCCGATGGCACTACTGCAATCAAAGTGCTCTCTATCATCAGTTCCGATGAGGTAAATAGTCTCATAATATTTGTTTGAAAATTAGATGTTTTTTTGCAGAAGTCTGATCCCGGCCTTGCTAAATTGATCAAGAAAATTAGTTTCCCTTCTCCCCACGAAACCAATGGATCAGTTCTCCTCGCGGGTAACATCACTAATCCTTAACTGGATCCTGCCGTATCCCGATTAACTAAGTAGAATTTCATACGTAGTATGTTTACAAATAACTTTACTCAACTTTCTCGTTTTCCCAATGTTTCAGCTGTTGCAAGACTAACGCCTTGTTACTTGTTGTTTTCAATTTTGGTATTTTTACTACATACTAACGAGTGTTCACTAATTGTTCGGATAAAGTTGTTGTTCTTAAAAATCTAAAATCGGCAGTGGGTGCATTTCAATGGAATAGTTAATTGGATTGGGATACGGCAGGACGTATTTGTATTCATTGTTGACCCCATCATATTGCAGTATCTTTGGTTATAATCGCTGTCCCCATAATTCTTATTGGTTATCGTGTCGTAACTGCCCCTATCTGGGTTCCTCCTAAATCTGAGTATGAAGGTAAACCACATCGTATTTAGCGATACTCCAATAGTGGTTTCAGTTCCTGTGGTATGGTCGACTGATGTTGCCCCTCGTAATCCATTTAATCGATTTCCTACTCCTCTTCATGAAGAAGCATACTCACTTTCTAGAATTTCCCTTCCGGTAATTATTGCATACGTATGTTGATACTTTGTTTTTTTAAAAGGTTTGTCAAGATTATGTGAATAGGATGGATGAGCAGGGCAGAACTCCTTTATTCTGGTTAATTGCTTCTAGGAAGGTAACCTAAACGTAAGGAATGAATGATATATTAATATCTTTAAGAGCTCTCAATTGATGCTTGATGACGTTAACGAACTTGTAAAAGCCGGAGCGAATCCGAATCACTTCGATGACAGTAAGAATTTATTGAGGGATTGATGAGTAATGCAAATTTCAGAGGGTAATACACCTCTTTCGATAGCGATAACAGCCCTTCGTCCTTCCATTTGTAATAGACTCGTCCAATGGGGAGCCGATCCTGCTGCTATTAACTCATCTGGTATTATTCCACTCAATAAACTCTTATCTTTCCCTTTTCTAGAGGCGAGTTGTCTCCATTTGGCCGTGGCTCAAGACGACATCAAATGTGTCGAATGGCTCCTGTCTTTCCCTTCCGTTAGAAACAATGTATGGTTTTCTTTTTTTGTATATTTATTTAATAATACATCTGTAGATCAATGAAGTGGACGATTCTGATAGGACGCCTCTTGCAATGACTGCCCAAGGTGAATTCGAATTGATCGGTCCATAATAATTGATGTTGAAGGAGGAGTTGCGAGTGCTCGAATTGCGGAAATTCTAATTGAAGAAGGAGCAGATGTACTTCATCAGGGAAATCATGTAGGAAGAGAGAGAGGGAGAGGGAGGGACTATTCATCCTATTGATTATAGTATACAATGTGGAGATATCGAGGACGAACTGCACTCCATTGGGCTGCACAATTCAATAATCACGATGTGATGAAGGTTAATTGAAGAAGCAAATAATGAATTGATTACCTATTTCTAGGTTCTTCTCGATCATCGTTCCGATGTCAATTGTGTGGATACGGAAAGTGAGTTTATTGGTATTATCTTATTCCTCTCTCTCTCATATTCAGATTGTACTCCTCTTCATCTCGCTGTTCAGAGAGGAAGTGAAACTGCTGTTAGAATGCTATTGGAGGCACAAGCGAGTACGGTAAGGAATAGATGATTGAATGAGACAGTGATAGTCTATTCAGATTATACCAAATGGATTGGGAGCAACTCCTCTCGCTATTGCACAAGAGAAAGGAATTCAAGTGAGATTATTGCTGTGTAATGACCATTCTTATGATTTATTTGAGTCATTGATCGAATTGATCTCATGGTACACTGATGTGAGTAAGGAGGGACTTGTAATGAAGAAGAAAGCAACTAAAAGAGAAAGTGAGGAGTTGAATCTTATTCTTAATCATTACTTATTTCCAGAGAGAATGTCATATTCTGGGAGTGAATATTCGAAGAGATCATGTCCCAATTCACCATTCTACAATGATTCCCTCTGTTCGTTATTAAACGAGGGTCTTGTATTGAAAATAAAACAAATAAGGGGGGGGGGGACATATCTTCGTAAATCACATTCTTGATCTTATTCACTCTCTCTATTCCAGCTAATTCTGGTTCTATCTCATCTGGTTATGTCCACTCTCCATTCTATTCTGATGTGTCTTCCATTGGCAGGTTTCATATTGAATGTATCTCATTATTTAAGAGAGCAGATCGGTATTTTTCGACCATTTTGACACACCCCCGGACGCATGCCCCCCGAAATGAGAACCGGGGCCCCATACTGTGTACATGTATACCCCATGGCTGCATGTGAAACATGGCAGTAACAGAATCCTCATTTGGCTTTGCGATCGTATAATATTACGTAACATATTTGAAAAATCGAAAAATCATATCTTTTGAACGCGACAAGCTAGACACAAAAACTCTTTTGCAATGTACTAGGTATGACCAAAAACCAAAAATGAGCCACTACGATCAAATTACACCATTCTGG
Organism: Pristionchus arcanus; assembly: GCA_900490705.1. Taxonomy (NCBI): domain Eukaryota; kingdom Metazoa; phylum Nematoda; class Chromadorea; order Rhabditida; family Neodiplogasteridae; genus Pristionchus; species Pristionchus arcanus. The sequence continues at coordinate 115,270 of LS487916.1, forward strand.
AAATACGATTTTTGGATAGAAAATTTCATATGAGGCCGTTTGCGATAGAGTCAGGCAAATTCGGAGGGGTTTGGCACAGGTCAAAAATGTCGATTCTCTGAAACTCTCGTATTTGGGGTTCCCGAGTGTACTAATGACGATGAGCATAGTCATTTTTCATGTCGAACCTCTGTTGGCTCCAGACGACGTCACGTCGAAAACGGTTTTTGTGGAATTTCTCGCCCCAATAAATCGCTAAAATTAAGCAAGTCGGTTTCCCGGGGTAGAATTTGAAAACGGTTTTTGTGGAATTTCTCGCCCCAATAAATCGCTAAAATTAAGCAAGTCGGTTTCCCGGGGTAGAATTTGATGCTGATTACGCCTGTCGAGTTCATTTTTCATGAATTAGTTTAATTATTTTTAAAAATGAAAGTTTTGAAAGAGACAAAACTGAGCTTAGCAACCTACACAGATCGGACCGGCATGACGAGAGGATTCCAAATCTATAATTTGGTCCATATTCGTCCCGCGGTTTCCAAAATTGAAAAATAAGAGTGACCGAGATTGTAAGTGAAATTTACCATCTTCCATCTCAATCTGTCCCTACCCTCTTCCCCTTCTCACTCGTCACGCCCCTCCGACGAGAGAGTGTGGTGGTGTGAGAGAGTGCAGACAGGCGAGGGAGCAGAGATCGGAAGTCAATGGAGATCGGAAGAGGGTAGGGGCAGATTGAGAAGGAAGACGGCGAATTTCACTTACAATCTCGATCACTCTTATTTTTCAATCTTGGAAACCGCGGGACGAATATGGACCAAATTATAGATTTGGAATCCTCTCGTCACGCCGGTCCGATCTGTATAGGTTGCTAAGCTCAGTTTTGCCTCTTTCAAAACCTTAATTTTTAAAAATAATTAAACTAATTCATGAAAAATGAACTCGACAGGCGTAATCAGCATCAAATTCTACCCCGGGAAACCGACTTGCTCAATTTTAGCGATTTATTGGGGCGAGAAATTCCACAAAAACCGTTTTCGACGTGACGTCGTCTGGAGCCAACAGAGGTTCGACATGAAAAATGACTATGCTCATCGTCATTAGTACACTCGGGAACCCCAAATACGAGAGTTTCAGAGAATCGACATTTTTGAGCTGTGCCAACCCTTGCTCGACTCTATCGCAAACGGCTTCATATTTTCAGGAAAATCCTCCCAATGAAGAAAAACCCAGAGCTCATTTTTTGCTCACATCAAAAGTTACTTTAATGTATCCTTATTAAAATCCACATCGTGAGGGAGTCTGGTTTTTCTGCGTTTTTGGTCTGCATTTCAGTTTAGAGTGCCGAATGTGGGGCCTCAGGTGATGTTTCCGTCCTTTCCGCTCACTCTGTATGGCAGTCATCCTTAAAATGGCACAAATAATAAAGTTAGTACATTTTAGGAATAATCATCACCATAGAAGTCTATTTCAAAAATAAAAATTTTCCGGATTTTTTTGGACCATGACCCGGGGTTCATGCCTCCGAAATGACCACCATGAACCCCGGGTCATGGTCCAAAATTGATCCAAAATTGTATGATCGAGAATCTTCTTCATTGGGAGGAAATTCCTGAAAATATGAAATTTTCTATCCAAAATCGTATTTCCAGAGTGGTGTAATTTGATCGGAGTGGCTCATTTTTGGTTTTTGGTCATACCTAGTACATTGCAAAAGAGTTTTTGAGTCTAGCTTGTCGCGTTCAAAAGATATGATTTTTCGATTTTTCAACTATGTTACGTATTATTATACGATCGCAAAGCCAAATGAGGATTCTGTTACTGCCATGTTTCACATGCAGCCATGGGGTATACATGTACACAGTATGGGGCCCCGGTTCTCATTTCGGGGGGGCATGCGTCCGGGGGGTGATCGAAAATTACTGATCCGGTCTCTAAATTTAATCTTACTATCAGTTGTAATTCAATGACATCATCATCATCAGTCTCAGGATACAGTGTTCCCTCTTCTCCATGGTAAATACGTATCTTATCTCTTCTTCTTCTCATCTTCTATCCTTCTCAGGTCATCGTCATCATCATCTGAATCTCTTTCATCATTCGCTCTTCCTAAGAAGACGAGACCTTCCGTTCTTCCTCCCATTAACGAGTAACTTATTTTATTCATTGAAAACAAAATGAAATTTCAACGTATGATTGTTGATTGAATATATTTGAAGGAATTCAGTCGGACATTTCTCATTCGATTTCGTTCGTTCGGAAGTTTCCGTTCCTCCAGGAAGTATGTGACTCTCACTATATTATTTATTCATTTGATTCCTTCAGTTAACTCGAATCAATCTTCTTCCACTCAATCAATTGGAGAGAGTGGAATATCTTCTGATTTTCTTGATTCCGTCATGCTCAGTCCCTACAGTGAAAACAATCCTCTTGAAAGGTATCTCATTTTTTCTTTCTAAGTTTTGATGGATTAATTTCAATCTCAGCGGAGGATGTGAATCACCATCGGAGAATCTGGGAACGAATTATTGGATGGATGAAGAGAAGAAACAATTTGATGGATTTGGAAATGATGTAAGTGTCATAGATAGGGGCCACAACGCAGGTAGACGATTTTACACTATGGAGTCAAAAGTATGTTCAAACTATCCCTCATGGACCCAATAACATCATGGTTTTTACCGTCAGTCGATATCTTTTCTCTGAGGCGCGCTACAGCTCGAGAAGTACGCGCGGAACGCACTGGGGAAGAGAGGGGAAAGGCGAGACGAGAGGGAAGGGGGCGGAGCCTCATTTGCGTGTGTCTCTCTCCCTCCTCCCGCTCTCTCGCTCGCCTCCCCCCGCGCATCTTCAAACAAAAAGCGCACCCTTTTAACGCATGATAAAAAATCTAATTTTTTCTCTAAAATTCCTAAAATATTCGAATTAGTCGAAAAATTACTGCCCAAACAAAACTTTCACATGGGAACCCTTCAAAACGACCTATTCCCTTCTTTTAAATGCAAATTTGACCTAATTAGTGATGCTATGCAAATTTTGGGCAGTGCTCAATCGATTCGGGACCGTATTAGCTATCCATAGCAACTTCGATCGAGAGATTTCGTTGAGAATGAAGCTTGGGCTTTTGCTTTCTCGCTTTTTCGCGGAATCATGTCAGAAGAAAGTGGGCGGGGCTTGTGGCCCCTAGTCATAGAAGGATGAATAGAGAGTAATGATATTGATTATAGGAGGAATTACTGCAAGAATTCTTTGTCGATTGGCAGAATTGAGCGATAATTAATAAACTAATCCCTCCCTTACATCTTCTTGTTAGATTCATGTAAAAATCACAACCCACTCACTTATTTGAAAACTCCCTACTAATTTAGAACTGGTTAGTTAGAATGTTCTTGTTATTGTTATACATTTCTAATTTTTCCAATCTATCATAATTTGACCCCCTTCCTTATCATTCCGATTTTTATTTGCTGATGTTCTATTTGATTTGTTTTCCATCTCTTCGTTGTTCAACCTGTTGAACCGATTTATTCGGTCGTTTTAGAAGATAAATTGGTTACGTTTGAGATGGAGTGTTCCTTTTTACAAGGAAGGAAAAGGAAGATATGAGATCTGAGAAGCTAGAATGGAAGCAAACATGAACACGCAGAGAAGTGGTTAGACGATGACATGCGATAGTTACGGACAGGAAAAGGAAAGAATGGATTTTTGTCAATAGAGAATGTCCATTGTCATTGTTTCTCTCTCGGGAGTGATAAATGATAGAGAGAAGCAAGTTGATGACACCTCTCAAGTGGATTCTCCCTCCTTCAACATCTCCGTTCGTGCAAATAAGAGAAAGATTTGCCCTTAGGAAGGGGAGGGAAGGGATTTGCCATTCAAGAGAGTGACCATTCTATCGTCTCCCTTCTTCATTCTTTACCCTTTCAGATGAGAATTCTCTTCTTATTCATTGTCTTCGTTATCTCAACATCTCATGCCGAATTACAACAACAGGGTCAGATATTCGATGAGTATTCTCGATTGAATGTCATTGAAGGTTCTCGTCGTATAGCATGGTTGCATGGATCAGCAACAGTTGGTCCCCATATTCAGACTGGAGTCGTACCCATATTTGACAGTTAGTCTAGTTATCGCCATTTTCATTATCTCGTCTATATCATATATATCAAATCATCAGAACGTAATACAATGGAGCCGATAACATTCACATTCACAACTCCTCTTCCTCGTGATCCACCTGCACCTATTCACATTCCATCATCATATCAATCTTCTCCTATCTCTCTCCCTTCCCTTCCTTCTCTCCCTTCCCTTCCTTCCCTTCATCCATCTGATCGATTCGAAGCTCCCTATGCCCTTCCTACTCCTATCAGAATGGTCATATCTCTCTCCAATATCATAATGAATAATCAATTTCAGTCATCATACAAAGGATCATTTCATTCTTCATTCTCTCAGCAGCCTCCTCCCGTTTTCACCCCTAACTATCAGGTTTAATTCCATTCTTTCGTCTTCTCATTCCGATAATATTCATTTGTGTTGTAGATTCCATCATCAATCTCAGCTCGATCAGCATATCTTCCTCCTTCTCCTTCTAATAGATTCATTCCTCCCTCCTCTCTTCCCTCTTCTCCCTCTCAATTCCCTGATCTCTTCGGAAGAGAAATAGATGGAGTTCGTCACAATGCTCTTCAATCATGGACTCAGGTGAATCCATTGCAGAGTACCGTAACAATCTCTTTTCCCAATGATAACACTACTACCGTAACCTCTACCACCCCGCGTGTATTCAGAGTAACCCTACCGTATCCCAACCCAATCTTGGGATAATCCCAAGAAGAAAGGGAGAAGAATCGAGGTGAGATGCAGATAGTCGAACTAATTGTCATTTGAACTAATCAACTTAATCAGACTACACCGTTATCTTTATTTGGAATAGTTCGAGAGTCTCGTACTATCTCAATTCAACGTCCATTTTCTAACGAAAGAGTCTCGAGTGGAAATAACTCGACTACGGTAGACAATGGATCCATATCGATCGACCTTGAAGTTGTGTTGAGAACAATATGGGACGCTGTTGATTTTGTGTGTGGCCAACTAATAATTCAACATCTGGTTCCATGATCTGAATAATATTTGTTTCAGCTGAAAGGTGCAGTGGCTGAAGCTGGTGTGGACAGAGACTGGCGTGCATTATGGACCAAGATGAGTGGTGAGATTTACTATTCGTCGTCCTGTCGAATTATGATAGACGAAGGAAAAGTAATTGCAGGTGTGGTTGAACCGTATGTGGAGAGAATGACGGAACATCTTGGGAGTGCAATAAACATCGCCCTTAGACAACAGAATATTAGAAGAGTAAGACTGAGAATACATTTTAGTTATGAGAAATATCTCAATTTGAGAGAGTTTTCTCACTCACAATCTTATTAGCGACTACATGTTTTCCTGACAATTAGTGTCAGTCACAGAAAATGAGTAGGAAATTCGAAGAATAAGAGAGGAAGAATAATTCAGATGAGGACTACTTCTTCTCCATATCTCATCTACACTAATAATCAAAACAAGAGAATGAAGAGAACATAAATACCTTTTATCCATTCAACAATATGTAATATTAATTCATTCGTGATCATTCCAATGTCGATTAATTCGTGATTTCCTTTTAATAGGGTTAGATTGTGGTTACCTAGTAATTTATTTGTTTGTATCTCTCTCTCTGGTACTGATTCATTCTCAGTAGAGAAGCCATTTAAATCAGTTTCCTTAATCAAATATATATCATTGTTCATATTTTCTCGTCAATGGGAGCTGACTAGAAATTATGTAGAATGAAGTGAATGATATTATTGTATTCCTGCTATCCCTTCTTTTGTATCTGTAGGGAATGAACTTATCTCAATACATAAATGCTATTGCCATAATCATCTTCATAATATTTTTACTGATGGGTTTATATGAATTCTGCATATTTGACAGTTTTCCATTTTGACTTGGTATCTGTTATTTGTAGATACAAAGGAGAGATGAGAGGAAGGAAAGAAAGTTGAATCGACAATTCTGTCATGACCACACGAAATGGAACGGATTCACACTCTCTTACACTATCCCCCTCTTCCGTCCTCCTTTCTGATCTTCTGTCTTTATACACTTATCCATATTACTCGTATATTTATATCTTTTCCAACATTCTTCTTCTTCTTCTTCTCCTTATTCATTCTCTTCTGTAATAGACCATCCATCCATTCTCTCATTCTAATCTACTTATCTTTCTCCATTCATACCGTATCCACTCTAATTGTTTGTCTCTTTCATTCCTTACTATCTCTAATCAATCTGTGAACTGTGGATTTTCGACTCATGAGGAATGAAAAAAGAAGATATTTATTTATTTGAGATGTCCTCAGATTACAAAAAGATCTGTGCGAAGAATAGTACCTCAATATAGTTAACTCCGCTCATATTCTCATATTATCTACCCTATTTTCTTCACGGTTCTCCTCCTCATCCTCATTCTCCTTCTCTTCTTCTTCTTTCCATTCTCATGCCCTTTGTAATAATCTCAATGATCTCTAATCTTCCTCGTTCTTTTATTCTTTCTTCTCAATCTCTTTTTTTTTGTGTGTCCAAATAGATTAAATTATTGTCACTTTCCCTACTGTTTTCTCTTCTGTTCTTGTTTTCTCGACTCTTTTGACCTCTTCAATCTATTATTCTTTCCCTTCGCAATTTCCCACGGTTAGCTTCGAGATATTATTTTTTGCTGGATTTAACCTTCATATTTTCATTCCATGGTGCCATCTGTATGTTCGTAATTGCTAATAGACGAGAATATTTATATATCCTTGTCCCCAAAAGTTCTCTTCACGCTCTCTTCAAATTCTCTTCATGTTTCTTTCTCTCTCTCATCACTAAACAAGATTACCCTTTTCTCTACTCGAGTTTGTGGCTGTTCAGTGTAGGTATTCTCTGTCTCTATTTTCTCGTGGATTTCGATAATAGAATAAGGTGGTGAGTAGATGAAATGGAGTAGGGGAGGGAATGGAAGCGAACCATTCGTTTCTTCTCTCTTCTTTCCCTACAGTCCGTATTCTGATTCCCGTTGTGCAGATTCGTATGGATTCAATGTATTCTTTCTCTCTTGAGAAAGGGTTTCTCTTTCGAGTAATCAGACCTCCGAATAACAAATGGATTATTTCTAGTATTCGATTCTTCTTTGGTTTCCTCTCGACCATATCTCATTTGCACTCATCTGATTACTGTTATTCCTTCTATTTCCACGTAAAAACACATACCAATTTTAAAGATTTTTCACAATTGGCAGTCTTCATCTATGCTTTTTTTCTCTTATTTTCATTCATTTTGACACATCGCAGTTCAGCTTCGACAAAATGATATCCAGAAATTGATACGAATATGGGGAATTCAATATTCGACGATCTTTCCATTGTTCTTTCCACTTCCCACTTCTATCCATTTATATAGATAGTAGATGAAAATGGAGTCGGGTTGAGTGTACGAATATTCTGAGCATATTCATAATAGTTGCCCCCTTCATTCTTTACTTCCTATTCAAAATGACTCTTTCTCTTTGTCTTCTCTCGTCTAGAATCTCCCTTCACTTTCATCTTCATCTCAATTGGTCTTCTCAACTTCTTTCAATTTTCCCTCTACAATTCATCTGTATAAATAGTCTATTCTTCCTTTATCCATTTCCATTCCTGCAATCCGACCTCCCTCATAGACCTCCCTTCTCTCCATCTCTCATCATTGAATAATGTAATCTCTCGTTTCGCTCTCTAAACTCATGTCATTCATCATCATAATTTGTCATATTTTCCATGTTCCTCGATGTTGAAATCTACCCGACTCTTCTTTCCACTTGAATTGTAAACTTCTTTGAGATAGATGTTCGTTCTTCGTTAAAGAGAAGAGAGAAGGAGACTTGAAATGGTCATAGACCGAATGAATCTCTTGTATTTCCATTTGCCCTCTCTTCATTTCCTTCCCTTCTTTACATAAATTGACACGTAGACAATTCCAATTTCAACGGCAAAGAAGACTGTTATGTGTATTTAGTGAGAATAGAATAGATATTACTGAGAAAGCGATGTGTAGACTGTCGAGACAACGTTCAATTCTCTCTTACTTCAAGTCACAAATACTTGATTATTCTTGATAGAACTCCTTTCACTTCGACCATCCTCTTTTATCGTTTTGCCATACTGGGAAAGTGGTAGGAAAATAGTAAGAGTAACCATCGAGTAGCTTTAGTATTCTCTCTCTATCTCTCCATCTCTCTCTCATCCTCAGTAATTTGGTCACATTTCCACAGTCGTGTGTAATTCTCGTGTTCTCTTGAATATTCCTCTTCTCGAAACATTCCTTCTACATTTCTTTCGCTGTCCAATTAGCATCATGGAATACGAAACAGAAAGAGAGTTTCTACGTTTACTCGTCAATTGATCTATTCATTCATTCACGCCCCCCTCCCCTCTCCCCCACTCCCCTTCTTCCATCCATTAGTAGATGAGCTACGTTTATCCTATCTAATCAAACCTACCTTTTTTCACTACATTTTCAATGAATATCTCGTAGTTGCATCATTCCAAACTCATCATCATTATCCGTTGCAACACGTGCAAATTTCTTCCATTCCTGGAAATTTTTCTCTTCGTTTCTTCCTCTGAAGACAATGTAATTAATCCGTTTCTCACTTCATTTCGAGATTTCGATTCGATTATTGTCCATTCTGTGATTACTCAGAATTCACTTCATTCTCACATTCAATCCATTTTCTCACTCCTTCTCTTCATTCTTCTCGTCATTCAAACTTTAGAGACAATATATCAATAAATCCCCAAGGGGAAGAATGGCAATGACCTCTTCCCCCTCTCTTCAATTCATCTTTCATCTACTCTTCCTCTGATCTTCCCATTAAATGTTTTCTCTCACCCGTTCAAGTCCTTCCCTCTGGTAAAAACATAAACTCCCATTGAGAGGGAGAGGAAACGTGTTGAGGGTTGTCAACCCCTTCTTCCCAATAGTAAGGAACTTCATTAAATATTGTCTCTTCTTCAACGAAATATTTCTCATTACTAAAGAGAATCGTTCCTAACTCATCCGAATGATGTTCTTCACTTTGGTCGTACTTTAATTGTATGTTTTTTCCTCCTTTCAACTGAAATGAAGAAACGCGTAGTTCTTCTACTCAATTCAGTCGGTATGGATACCTTTCCATTGTCTTCTTCTCCTCTAAAAGGACAATGGAGACACAACTAGAAAACGAATTTTGAATCAGATGGATTGCCAGTGAAGACTTCTCTCAATTATATAAATGAGGTACCGATATATGTTTCATAAAGAACATGTGATCATCTCTCTCTCTCTCTCTCTTTTCCTCCAATTCCAATGGTCAAATCGTCCATCAATCGAATGTTTCTTCTCAGAATATTCATCATTCTATCTTCATATCTCACTTATTTACTCCATTCTGATCTTTGAGAGTCTTGTCACATTTCGAATGTAGATGATCGATCATTCACTATTATTTCCGTTCTTTCCTCACCTCGATTCAGTTTACGATTCGTCTCCTTCCCTTTTTTTCATTTGCCACCCATTTCTTTGTTATTCCGAGAAGCGATCACTGTGGTTTTCGTAATAGAAAGAGAGAAAACTTTGGTTCTTGGGGGATATTCAGAAGGCCATTCAATCGAGAATGGGAATAATGGCCATTATTAGAGTGATCTCATCTCCTTTCTTCGTCTTCTTCTTATTCTCAAGAAGAAAGCTACCAGATCGAGTTTCATAGTGCAAAATAGAAGAGTGTGCAGGTATATCTCATCTGAGAGTATATCTTCCCGAGGTCAAATAATTAAATCTATTTCTCTTCTCATTATTTCCCATCTGCATTCCCACTGTTATTCTATCATTTGGTTTCTCTCTCAATTCTTCTTTCTCTTTCTCTCATCTTTTTCGATGGGACTTCTTCCATTATGATGAACTACCATTGGGAACAAGAGAAGGGAGTTCGATAAGTCACTTGACTAACTCTCAGCTGCACATCACTATTCTCCTCTCTTCCTTATCTCAAACCTCAATCTTCTCTAATTTTCAAAAAACCCGAAAAAGTGTTTTGTGTTCGTTCAGAAGAGAACAGTGACACTTTTCTTTCTTCATTTACAAAAGGAAAGAATTTTTCGTGCCTTCGTCGTTTCCTTTCTTTATTTTCAAAAGTTATTCTGCCCATTTCAAGTTTTTTCTCACAGCACGAAGATTTCCATCTGAAGAACATTCCCAGAAAGAATATTTCCTTGATAGATCAAAGACCTTTTCCCGCTCTTTTCTACTAACAACCCGATTGAGTATTTGTATTATTTTTGTTATTATTATTGGTGGTCTCGCCCCCTTTCCTTCTCATCCCTTCTTTCCTTCCATCCTCTCAATGCCACCGTCCAATATTTTCCATCCCAGTAATATTGCCCATTTTGGTCCTTTTCTATCTCGTTCTGACGTCATTTTCATCTCTAGAGAAACCATCGATTACTCGCCATTCTATACTGTAATCCCTTTCTTCTATATTTCAGACTAGATAACTTCAGCCATTGCCACTTTATTCTTACCAATAATTAATTTCCGATTTAAGACGTGAATTGAGTATATTCATTCCTTTTCTCTCCCCTCAATATATTCACCTGCGTGATATTGCGGAAAAATTTGAATGTGTTCACGAAGTGTTGAGAAAAGGAAATGTCCCTTCCTTTTCTCTTGGAAAGCACAGTAAAATGTCTCTTCCATACTTCAATTGACATTCTCTATCATTTTCTCTAACTCTCTAATCTCTCTTCAATCGTCATTCTCTCTCGGAGGACCTTCGCTTATCCGCCAAAAAGTCTCGGGAATTTATGCAAATAGGAGTTGAGATTTGGGATGGAAGCTCTTTTCTTTTCACTCTATTCTATTCTGCTTCTATCTCTCAATTCACTTTACTCTTTCTCACCGTCACTAAATAAAATACGAAGAGGGAATTTACTCAATCGAAGTACTTTCTCGTGTTGATTCCTTCTTCATTTAGATACTTCTTTCTACTTTCGTATCTGTAACTGTTCGCAAATAGTCCCAAAGGAGGAATCCAGATAGTTTATAGCTATGGAGGGAATGGGAGAGTGAGATGCATATTGTAAGATCATAATATTCTCTTCAATTCTTGAACTCTATTTGATCCTTTTCTGGGAGACAAGATGATTAGTGATGAATGGCCCTTCTTCAGATACATTCATTTTTATATTCTCATCAGATAATGATGATCATTTGACGAGATAAAAGGAAAAAGTTTCTCTTAAGTAAGAGGATATCTCGTTTCCTTCTTCAATTGCTCGAAATAGACGAGTGAGACTAGATAACTTCAGCCATTGCCACTTTATTCTTACCAATAATTAATCTCCGATTTAAGACGTGAATTGAGCATATAAACGTCTACCGAGAAAAGAGACGTTTAAGGAAACATCTTCTATTAATGTATTCACCTGCTCATCTGACGTTTCTCTCATTTAAATGATTCTTGATGCCCCTCCTTTCCTCTTCTCAATCCTTCCGCGATATTCTTCTCAGAATGGAACGTAAATAAAATGGCCTCAAGTCTAATGAAAATAGTATTCTCCTCTGTTTACTTCCTCATCCATTTCACGATCATTTCCTCATTCCGCGCGTCGTTTGTTTAACAATTTTAAAATGATTTCTTCATCCATATAAAAATTGGTCATATTTCAGAATGTCGGAAGACGTGGATGCAATATTTGAATCGACAGTTTCATCCGAATTCGCGTGTGATTACATTGTCAGTTCATTTCTAATACTCTATTCATTCATTTTCTCTATAGGGAACAGATCTGGTTGACGTCAAGATTTGGTTGATCGGAGTTGCGGGAGTTCTCATTTGCATTCTATGTATCATTCTCAATACTTTCTTCTCCATTGTATTCTGGACGAATAAATCGATACGGTAAGTGATTATGGGCTGTTTATTACCATTCCTTCCTCTTTTAGAATGACTCCTGTCTTCTACTTTGGAATTCTTGCATTCATCGATATCGTCATGGCTCTCAACTACATCTCAATAATGGCTGTTCCTGTCAGTTATTTCCCTTTCTTAGACAAAAGAATGTCCATCGGATATCCGGTTGTTAGACAAGTGGAGAAGTCATTCGGAGTAGCCATTATAGTCATTTCAAATGGGTTTGCAACTTAATGTTAGCTACTGCTGTATTCATCAAAGTCTCAATGAAATATCTAAGTATTTCTCACATGGTCCAAGTGACTTTCATCTCTAGAGATTCCAATATAAACGTCTACCGAGAAAAGAGACGTTCAATTATTTATCCACGAGTCTCTTTTCGTCCTTCCTTACATTGGAAAGAAGAGAAAAAAGGAAGTAGTAAGATTGAAAAAAAGGGAAAACAGAGGGTGAGATAATATAGTAAATAAATAAATATATTGAAGGTGTACATGGACTATTTCGAAAGTCTTCCTATCTACCATCTATTCCTCTCTTACTTCAGAGTTATACTCACTGTAAGATTTATTCTCCATGACTTTTTGCCATTATAGATGTTTCTTCTCTTAACAGGAATCAGCAATCGTCATGTTTCTCTCCATGCTTTTAATTGTGGCTGCAACAACAGAAAGATTACTTCGAACTTTTCATTCAAGAAACATTATCAGAGTTCGAAAGTCAGTTCATTCCTTTCCAGTATTCTATTCGATGAAAATTCAATGTGCTGTCCGTCTCATTCAAGTCTTCCCTGCATGTGCATCCCTTCCCATCGCTCCCCTTTTCTTTCCCTTCGTTCATCTCTTTCTTTCCTTCGACAGATCATCGCATTGCATCCATCGCATTTCTTCACTAACATAGACTAGATCATCGACGTTTCACATTTCTCACTCTGTGCTCGCTGCACGCTCTGCACCACGACTGCACACGACTGCACCATCATTCTACCGTATCCCTCGGTTGATCGATGCCTGTCTGCTCGTGGACTGTGAGAGGGGCTCGTCGCACTCTCATCAATCGATAATTTCTCTGCTCTACCGTACTCCCTTCTACCGTATCCTCTGAAGGAACGTCATGGCTGATCAATTCAATGTGCTGTCCGTCTTTCTGCAGCATCATCAACAACCAGCTTATGTCAGAAAGATTCGCCGTGTTCGCAAGTAAGTGTCCATTAGGTCCATCTGGAGTAAGTATCCCATCTACCAGATACGACCCTATTGTATACGTCCAAATAGCTTTGAATGTCCTTATTCTAACACGGGCTTTTATGGCTTATTCCACGGTGTTTCCTCATAATTCGTGTCTTCTTCCCTCATAATCGTCTCTCCATCGTCCCTTTTCTCTATCCTCTTCTTCCCCTTTCCTTCTTCTTCTTCAGATATCTTGAACAACATCGTCCATTCGTCTGTTGCTGGTGTATAATTGTATCTGTTCTCTATAAGAGTTGCCACTTCTTCGAATTGACTTACGTTGAGAAGAATTGTACGGGATTTGCGTGAGTTATTCGTTCCTTTTCTCTCTCTGATTATTTCTTTTCGCTTTCAGCCGATATGAGATTGCTCGCACTGAATTATCTGCTAATGAAGAATACAAATTTTGGTGGATGTTTCTGACAAGGAATATCGTCGATCGAATTGCTCCTTTCTTCATTCTCGTTATTATGAATATTCTCATTATTGGAGTGAGGAATGGAGGAAGGAGATGATTAGCAATAAGTATATTGCAGGCTCTTCACAAGGAATATCGTCGAATGGCCGAACCAAAGATGAGTGTACCTGAGACGAATGGAATGCAAAGAATCAATGGAAATAAACCGAGTAGAAGTTCACTTAGGGTAAGGAATATTATAAATCAATTGGAATGGAATTAATCAGTTTTCAGGATGCAACTCGTGCTCTAATCAGTCTAGTCACTACTTATCTCATCTCACAAACTCTTCAGGTTCATAATCAATTCAATTAATAATCTCAGTTATTTTCCATCTCAGGTGATAATGACATTCTGGGAGACATTTGACAGGGCAACATTGGAAGATAAATATTATGTTCTCTACTCATATCTCAACGATGTCGTCTCATTCATGCCTATGATCGCAGGGTATGAAAATATTATACTTGATTGATATAATTCCCCCTCCTTTGAGATGCATCCGATATCCGGTATATTGTGCCTGTAATAAGAGCATTAGAAAGTCATCAATCGATTTGCTGAGAAAGATAAGGGTATCTACCGAAGTAATCAGAATTTCATTCGAGACCCAGATATTTCAGGGTTGTGTTTTCTCTGATTATTACTATCCTATTGGAAAGACACCTGAGACAACGGAGACAGTGGTGATTCCAGTGGAGACAAAGATTAATGGAATTAATGGACATTATAATTGTGGTATGAATCAGTTAACGAGGGAGGGAAATGAATGAATAATTGTAGAGAAACTTCCATCAACAATAATCATGATGGGAAAGGGAGTGGCAAGTTCAGAAGATCTAACTGATCCTCTCACTGACGATTCCGAGCACGAATGGCAATTGTGAATGGAATGGAATCTTTCCTTGTCTCTCAATTCACATTTAGGTAGATTTCAAACAAAACATATTTCAATCAACCTGTGTTAATTTATCAGGGAATTTATATTCGCTCGTTATTCTTCAAATGTCAGCATTTAAATATGTATCTCATCGATTCTTAACACTCCGAACATGTCTCTTTTTTCAAGTATTTTATTAGCTATCGAGTCTCTTCATTGTACGGGTTTGCTTCCACTTTGGCGATAAAAATATAATGTATTTTCAAAACGAATAGTCAGCAAATAAATCACTGGATAACGATGTAAAGTAACTACCACTCCATAAATTAAGCACATCTCCAGTGATTCTCTCAAATTCACTCGAATAAGAAATTTACTTTAGCACATGACACACGAGTATGATAAAATATTTCAGAAAATAACTGAAAAAAATATTTGCAAAAATTAATAATTTATCATTTCAATATTTTTAGCACCAGAATAGGCGAGAATTTCATGGTGAATAAACGAGGTACAATATGAGACGAAGAAACTCGAGATGAACTGTCAAAGAATGGCCGAAATGATGAAGAATAGCACTAACTATCACATAATTATTGTAATTTTGACAACCGGAAGAGGGCAGGCATCGATTAATTATGTATATTCTTATTCACTCTATATATTATGCACGCTTTGTACATCTTTGAGAAACTATCGTACATCACCCACATTACCGAACAAATGTACTTTTTTTACATAAAGTACTTTTTTTACTTTTCGCGAATTCGCTTTTACCCGTCCTAATTTTTTGTTTCACATTTTTTGTTGACCCCGATAAGCGGATGAATACAAAAATTGGCCGGTGAAATATTATTTTAAATGGGTGAAAAATGAAAGCCGATACGTCTATTTTTACTTAAAATACGGCTCTGATGACATGATGACAAATGATTACGGTAGAGCCGTATTTTTAAGTAAAAATAGGTGCAACGGCTCTGATTTTTCACCCATTTAAAATAATATTTCACCGGCCAATTTTTGTATTCATCCGCTTATCGGGGTCAACAAAAAATGTGAAACAAAAATTAGGAAGGGTAAACGCGAATTCGCGAAAAGTAAAAAAAGTACTTTAAGTAAAAAAGTACATTTGTTCGGTAATGTGGGTGATGTACGATATTCACTAAATATAATAATATGTCTGATTATACAAAATATCTCATAAAATAAGGGGTATTATAACAGGAGGAGAGAATATAATACTCTTGAAGTGATTCATTCATCGACTGCTCACATCAGAATGACAATGATCACAAACTCGAACGGGACTCTTGTGAGATGCAATTCTCAATTGATAATCATCATTCAATATACGACACACACAAAATTGAACCATATTATTAATGATAGATAACTAAAAATGTCTTACTTGACAGTTTTGCTACTGCAAGTATTGCAGAAGATGAATCCACACACACGACAATGATGTTTGCGAACTGTGAGAGAGAAAAGCTACAATGAAAGAGGGAATTTAGTCATTTTAGAAGTACTAATATTTACCTTGGCACAATGAGTGCAATTGAGTGCTTCTGAATCATCCAACCATTTTCTTCCTGTCATCTTATTCATATCCATTTGAAGAGATTGATTCGCTCGTCCTAATTCATGCATTGCAGAGATTGCCTTTGAAGAGAAGATTGATTAGAAGGAGAAGGGAAGAGGAATACCTCATCAAATCGATGTTTATTCTCAAGTGCTCTTTCTCTCTCGAAGTCAAGATCCGATTCTGTATTCAAACATCTGAAATAAGAATATAATGATACATAAGTATTCCTCTCTTTCTCACCTTTCAATCAATGCACTCTTCTCTTCATCAAATGAAGCTGCAGCTTGTACTAATTCTGAATAGATAATCTGTCTCTTTCATCTCAATCTCATCTACTTACCCATATTCTTAACAGTGAGTAATTCCATTCCCTCATTTGATTCTTTCATTCTCTTTTCCATCTCAGATCGATCAGTAATGGCTGATTCCATTGAACGACGAATCTAATGGATGGGGATTGAATAAGAGAGAGAGAGAGAGAGAGAGAGATATGGAGTGATCATACCTTCTCAACTTCTCTTCTCAATTCTTCTTCCATTCTGAGATGATTTTCTTCTCTTTCAGATCCTCTTTGTACTTCCACTTCTAATTTCGCCTTTCTCTCTTCAATTTCTTCCTTCAATCGATTCTTCTCTTCTTCCATCTCACAGATATTCGATTCCATTGAGATTAAACGTGTTGACAGCTGAAATATATTAGTTACTTCTGTTAATTATCGCTACGGAATATATTTCAAAACTATTAATAATCAAACTTTATCGATCTTCTTCTCTTTCTCATAACTTTCTTTCTTTATCTCATTCATTCTTTGTTCCTCTTCTCTCTTCTTCTCTTCCAGTTGAGATATTTTTTCTTCTGCCTATAATTAATAATGATCAACTGCAGATTTCATTAGGGGATCAAATGATAAATACACTACCTGTCTCTCAATCTTCTTACATTTCCCTTCCTTCTCTATCAAATTCTTCTCTAATCTTTCCACTTCTCTACGGAAAGAAGCCGATTCTTCTTCGAAACCACTCTATAACACGCGCATATTCAAATAGTGGAAATTCTTCGGAGTATTGTCGTAGAATTCCGGATTCAATAACACAAGTATTTCAGAATAAAAAAAAGAATCTGCGGAAGAATAACGAACAATTCTAGTTTGGAAAGAGTCCATTTCTTCAGTCTTCTCCTTAACTTCCTCTTCAATTCGAATTCTCGTTTCTCGTTCGTGCATTAATGACTGCAATAATAAACTCTTCCTCTTGTTTTCTCTTCCTTCATACCGATTGAATTCCTTCCATTTCTCCTCTTAACACAGTGATTTCTCCATCTCTCTTCTTCAATTCTTCTTCCATCTTCTTTTCTCTTACATTGGCCATATCAATCATCTCTTCCACTTTCTTTTTCTCCTCAGTCAATTCATTCGTTAGAGACTGCAGATACATTATCAATTACAGTCTATCCCCTTCCGTAAATCATTCGTTTGTGCGTTCAATATATATTTCATAATAATATTATCTTTACCTCAATTTTCTCCTTTGTTTCTTCTCCATTATCTCTTTGTTCTTTCATAATCTTCTCTAATTCTTCTTTCTCTCCAGATATAATCACCAATGATTCCTGTTTTATTCATCCTTCATTTCATCTCTCAGATTTAAACCTCACTTGAAGTGCCTCCATATTTCTCAGTCTTTCTCCATTTTCTTTTTCAATTTCTCCAATCTTAATTCCATCTTCCTCCAATTGATCCTTCAGTGATGTTATTGTCTTCTGCAACATTGATTTCACGTAACTAATATTGTATTTATTAAGTGACATCCACAGCACCTCTTTATCTTCAATTTCCTTTCTTTTCTCTTCAATTTCCCTTTCTCTATCTTTCTCTTTCTCTATCAATTCTTCATTAATCTTCTCATTTCCAGCAATTACGGATTCTTTCTCGGCAAGTTTGATCTAAAGTAAATCATTGGTCATCAATATCATTCATCCTCATCACATCATCAATGCTATGTTCTCCCCTACAATAATCAATCAAATAATACCTTCCAATATTTCTCAGACTCTTCACTTTCTTGCTTTAATTTGATTAATTCTTCATTCATTGATTCCATTTCATCCTTGGTCGATTGGAGTTGGATTGATAACTGAAATGAATGGACTCTTCCCATCCCGTTGTCATTCCTCTCTTTACCTCTTCCGTCTTCTTTCTCTCTTCTTCCATCTTCTTACTAATTTCCTTCTCTGATTGACTAGTGGAAGCAAGAGAAGCACTGCTCACAGATAGTTCCTCCTCCTGTAATTAATCTATCTTCATACTCATCCCCCTTCACTCTCTCTCTCTCTCTCTCGAACTCACCAATTTCTTAGCCTTCTCTTCAGCATCTTTCACTCTCTTCAAAGCATCTTCAATCTTTCCTCTATTCTCACCAACTTGTCTTTCTTTCTCTTTAACTTCTTTCTCTAATCTCTCAACCATTCGAATTGCCTGCAACAAAAACAATATCAAATATCTTTCTTCATAATATGCTAAAATACCTCATCCTTCTGAGTCTTTTCATAATCTTTTTCATTCTTCAATCCTTCAATAACTTCTTTCATCTTTCCCATTCTATCTCCTACTTTTCTTCTCTCTTCTTCAATTTCCTTCTCCATTTCAGAGAATCGATCAGACTACAATCAAATTATAATCATTGAGACGTTACCATCCCCTACCTTTCTCAATATTTCATCTTCAGCTTGTGCCAATTTCTCATTCATTCCTTCAATTTCTTCCTTTAATCTCTTCACTTCCTTTTCTTTATCATTCTCAATTTCTCTCATTTTCTTCTCCATATCCCCCATACGAGAAGATGACGATTCCTTCTATAATTCAAGTATTATTTAATTTTGTCTCACAAATTTGAAAGCAGCTAGTATGTATTGAATGTATTCTATGCACTTTATTTCAATGATGTTATTTCCCCTTCTCTTTCATACCTCATTCTTGAGTGTTTCTCCCATCATAACAACATCTTTGGCTAATCTTTCCTTCTCTTCATTCAATTGATCCATCAGAGTTTTCATTCCACTTTCACCCTCTGAGATCTGTAAATATATCAATTGATCAATGGTATCAATCGATATCACCATCGACATCTCAACGACAAGGATGTATATGTATATCTCACCTGACTTCTCAATAATTGTGCATTCTCTTTTGCAATTCCATTCTCTTTCTGTAGCCCATCGATCGTCATTTTCAGAGATTCCATCTCAGACTGAAAATTAAGGAACAATTTTTTTAAATGATTTGCTGCCTACCTTCATTCTTTCCTTCTGAACCTTCATTTCTGCCAAATTCTCCATATTTTCTCGAGCTTCCTTCTCTTTGATATCAATCTCCTCTTTCTATACATACATATATTTCATTAAAGATCTTCAATAGAATAGAATTACCTTTCCTTTCAGTTTCTCTTTTTCCTTTTCTAATAGAAGATTGAGTGACGAAACTTCATTCGTCAGATCAAGATTCGATTGCTCCAACTGAATAGAATGATATCATTCCATGACTTCTTTACTAATAAAATTCAATTGAATGATAAATGTCGTACGTCTTTAATGTTGTCATTCTGTACATTCGCCCTCTCTTCAATCGAATGAAGATCTGCCTCTAATTTCTTCTTCTCTCCAATCATCTTTAAAATATACATTGTTATTAGAACGAGATAATAATATCTAACCAATTTCATTTTGTCGTTAAGTTCATCCAATCTGCTTTGATTAGTCTCATTGAGTATTTCAGCTTGTCTCGTATTAACTTCAATTGATTCATCTAATCGAATCTTCGCTTCTAATGCAGATGAAAGATCGAATTGGAGAGAATCAATACTGAAGAGAAATTAGATGTGATAAGGCATAATCATGCAATCAACAGTAGGGAGAAAAAACGAACGTTTTCGTAAGCTCAACCACTTTTGATTCCAATTCCTCGTTTCTTTTCTTTACAGACTCTTTCTCTTTCTCTACATTTTCCATTGAAGATTCGAGGTTGGACACTCTCGCAACATGCCTGCAACTCCATTAATTCACACATAAATAATGGGAAACATTTTATAGACAATAAAGATTCTTAATATTGATAGTGCTCACTCAACAGCATTCGATCCATTCTCAGCCAATTTCTTCTCGAGATTCTGAACAACGATATGTTGTCTGAAATGTATCCTATTATAATCAATGCTAAATAGAGTAATCACTTCTCTCTTTCTTGACTGAGCATCCGAATCGTATTTTGCTGTTCACTAAGTTCAACCTGCAGAAGATTCGTATTCGATAAAATTAGTTCCCATGAGAAATAATCAAGAGTGGACTGGATAAAAACCTCTTTTTCTTTGGTGATTTCATCCATTAACTTCTGTGCATTAATCAATTCATTTTTGAGTACGAGGACATCGTCTTCCGATGGACTGAAGAAGATATTATTAATATTCTTCACTCATAATGAATAATATGAAATGGAAGCGACACTCTCACACCCAAGAAGCAAAAAGCACAGAGAGAAGGGAAAATGGTAGAAATAGTGATTCACACCCAGAAAAGTGAGTTAGATGAGACAGACGGAAAAAGAGGAAGAAGAACCCCGAATAGTAGGATGGAAGATAGGATAGATCATGATTGGAAGTGACGATTGAACGGAGTGATATTGTATCCTCACCCCATTCACTCTCGCAACGACTCCATGTCTTCACTCTAGAGATATGCCATATCACTCATATATCACGGTATAACTAACCGTTCTTGAAGAATCTGATTTAAATTCACTAGCTCTTTCTCCAATTTTTGGGCTGAATTTCGAAGTTTGATGAGTTCGGCAGAGAGTTGTTCCTTTTCAACCTATAAATAAATGGGTAGGTAAGAAGGACAGTGCAAAATACAATAACTGATCAATTGAAAAGGGGCGAAACCTTGTGTTTCTCGTTCTCGTCTGTGATCTCACGAATCTTAGTAGTGAGATCTTTCAACTTCTTCATAATATCTCCTTTCTCTCCCTTTTCTGATTCAAATGCCCTTTTCAATCCCATTCCTTCCTTCTCCAATTCCATCAATCGTTGAGTTACTTAAAACATACGACATTAACGAGCAATCCGAATCAAAGGGTAACATAAAGTGTACGATACCCATTGATTTTCCAGCTTCCAGTACTTGAATCTGTTGCATTAGATATGGAACTTCTTCTTCTGGCACATGATTAGACTGAGCAATCACTGAATTTATCCGTTCCAGTTCCTAAATCAGTTTTGCATAAAGTATTATCTATCATTTCTCAATATGAGCTATGGTTTCGGTACCTTTTTAAGTTCAGATGAATACCACTTTTCATCTTTGAGTTGTGACTGCAATTCCTCTAGTAATCTCTCTGGAGGCATCGATTCTAGTTCCGATTTTCTTCTTCCATTCACTGAAGTTGCATCAAAATTGGGATTATCAACGCGCATCGGAATATTCGATGAAGATTCCTTGAAGAGAATTGATTAGAAGATGCAATGATCAGACCATTACTAAAGTACTATCATTGAAGCAACGGTATCATTACAGTATCTGGCTTTGCATCAAGAAATAAAGAAGCTGACTTGAGTATGAGTGAGAAAGTGATTGCTGAGTTCATCAGGAGAAGGGAAGATATTCATACATTGGGGACACACGAAACCTTCCTTCTCTTCATTTGATCCCATTGATGATGAATCGACACTCGCACGCTTAATTCATGGATATTCAATTTAGAGAAAGAGACTCATCAAGAAGATGATGGTATGATTACGCTGTTGAATAGCCTTTGTTTATGAGATATCGAGGGATAAACAATGAGAAGAAGCTCCAATTCACCTCATTAACTGCATTCACCGCTTCTGTTACTTGCTGTTTGATACGTTTTAGCATTATTACTGAAATTGAACCAGTATTATACCTAATGAGATATGATAACCATTGACAAGGGTGAAACTGAAGCTTTAGTTATAAAGAGACGGAGATGTTTCGGGTTTTATCTTGCAAGGAATGCAACTTAGATACTCTCAATCGGAATGCACTATCATCAAGCACTCTTAACTTAATCTCGACATAAGGAGGGAGCTAGATAAGAAAACGCTAAAAGTGAAAACGAGATCATCCCGTAGGGGAGGGCGGGGCCATGAGGTGAACAACAAACAATCGCGCACTATTCGCGCCACTGCCGCTCATATAATACAAATTATGAGCTTTTGATGAGATTTTGAACAAATGTCTTCAGAGATCTGAAACTGATGGAAAAGACAATCTCAGGGATCCGCTCCATACATGTACACCAATGTCACAATAACCCTGTGGCTGCGCTTCTATAGAACGCGCCAAATTTGAAACTCATTATTTCTTCTCTTACAGATCATACAGATCTTGTTAGAGCATGAATTTGCTTTAGAATTTAGCATATTGTTTGAACTTCTATGCACATTTTGATCATTTCCAATGATGAGTGGCAGTCGGTGAATGTCAGCTTCACTTTTAAAAAAATAGCACACAAATTTAACCCTAAAATCAGGTTATGAACTTTGGGACGTTTAGGAATATAATATAGCATCATATAGTAAGTATTATACCACATGTAAATAAAGTGTTAGGAGATACAGAAATGAGAAAAACGGCGTAAAATAGGCACTTCTTCGGTTTTTGGCCCAGCTTATTCTCGCAGAGTATTCCCTCCCTACCATTCTCATTCCCCACCCACTCCACATTCGGAGCGGTTGTTGACTGGGCCAAAAACCGAAGAAGTTCCGTAAAATATTGGTAATGAATTAGCGAAATCACATTTTTTTTTCAGATGCATGGATCTATTGAAGAATATTCATTTTCTGATGAACTATGACTACTCTTCAACAAATGAAGAAATGGCGAGTCAGGGAATGCTGAAATTTCTCCATTTTTCACACTTTTTGTTAGTTTAAGGCTCTTGCATATTTTGTACAGAGTAAATGTTTCATTGTTAACGATCTTGAGGTACGTTTCAAATTTGTATTTTTGTAGTTTTATTCATGCTATCTTAGGTCGATACGCATTTCTAGAATAATATTGATATTGTTTTATTTGATAAATTTAAAAAAAACCGTTTGGTAGTGCAAGACAGTCGTGCATTATTTGTAATATACTGTAAGAAAATTCGTCAGCCTCTCTTCTTTTCGAATTTCGCGAATACGAAGTGCAGTCGCGAGTCTAATCTGCATTTACGTACCGATTTCATATTTGAGTCGTCTGTTACGTCAATTTCAACTTCACACAGAAGAAGAACATGGTATGCTCCTTTTGACTGTTCGATGACTAGGCATGCACTTTTATCGCAGATTCACGGATTTCAATGTTGTAATCGGTTGAGTTTTATCTAGTGGTTTTACGGTTATTCTGTTAATAAATGCAACATTTGGTAATCAGGCTCGAAATGCTGAGAAGGCGATGACAACTCTCGCCAGATGGCGACGATTGAAGGAAGAAGAGGAGAAAGGACCAGTTGCCAAGAGACCCCACGATACAAAGGTTATTTTCTTATTCATGTATCATTTAGATTGAAATATTCTATTGTGCTTACACACGAAAGCTCCTATATCCATTGAAAGCGTGGTTTTTATAGGATTGCGCGAATCTCTCCGACGCCGAGCGATTCCGTCGTGAAATTGCAAAGGAAGTCGCCAAAAAAATCGCCCTCATCCAGGTCTATTCTCTTCTCATTTATTAGCATTCTTTTGCTACAATAGTTAGTGAAAAATCGCCAATGTCCACCATATACATATTTTAATTATAGAATCCCGGACTGGGAGAGTATAAATTGCGTGATATGAATGACGATATCAACAAAATGCTGCGTATCAAAATGGCATGGGAGTGGAGAATCAAAGAACTGGGAGGACCAGATTATCGGTATGTTTTTAATCGTTGGCGAAGCCGTTAACTAAACAAACAATAATTTCTGAACATTTTTAGAAAAATAGCTCCACGACAATTAGATCGAGAAGGACGAGAAGTTTCATCCAATCGAGGATATAAATATTTCGGAGCCGCGAAAGATCTTCCTGGAGTTAGAGAATTATTTGAGAAGAATACAGAGATGGAGGTCAATTCAATTCCAAACTATTCAGTCATTTTCAAATCAGTTTAGGGTGTACGAAAGACACGAGCTGAATTGATGAAGAATGTGGATGCAGACTATTATGGATATATGGACGATGATGATGGATTGCTCGTTCCTCTTGAGAAAGTTGCTGAGGAGAAAGCCAAGTTAGCCATCAAGAAGGTATGAGACAGAGCTGCATTTGATTTCCCTTTGATTTCTTAATTTCTGTGATGTTTTCTATTTTAAAGACATTTCTTTCTGTCTTTTTTTAATCGGAGAATGAAATAACAAATAATTTGATGCCCTGGTAATGAGGGAGTAGTAGAGAGATGTCTCTTATTTAATGGAAGGGGGGATTACTTAAGATCTCCCCCCCCCCTCCCCTCCTCCTCCTTCACCTTCCCGAGGAAGAATTTATTTCGTTTAGAAGTTCGATGAACAAGGAGGAGAAAGACTGAAGAAAGAGCACGAAGATGATATCGATGTTGATTTCTATAAAGTGGAGGAGGTATATCATCATCATTATCCCATTTTAAATATATATCCATTATATGCGTCTTATTTAAAAAAAATATGATTGCGTTTATGTAAATTGATAATCTACTCCAATTAATGATATAATTTTCAGGATTCGGAAGAGAATGGAATGGAGACTCGTGAATCAATTGTAGTTGGAGAAGATGGAAGGAAGATGACTATCAGACATGTTATGGTACCATCTCAACAAGATATTGAAGAAATGATTCTCGAGAGAAAGAAACAAGCACTTATCGACAAGTTTCTTTCTTGATCTATTTATATTCTCCTATTCTTGTTTCCATTCCTATCTAGTTAATCGATTTCAAACTATACTATAATTCTCCGAAATGTTACGTTTGAAGATCTCTTGTTATTTTCAATTGTGAATTAATTTATCAACGGTCGATACATGGATGGCATCAATTTCGTTGTTGAGGCAGTTTATTATGAAGAAAGAATATCTTACTCGAGAGGGAGTCTCTCCATTCCATACGATATCTCGTTGTGAGAGAAATGAGTGAATGGGAGAGAGTGAAACTAGTGAGTAACCCGTGTCAAAGAAGGGAGTATCTCATCCTTCACAAGATCATTCAGTCGTGTAGTAGAGTGAGATATGCAATGAGGAATGAAGTGAAGGAAAGGAGAGAAAGACTAGAGATAGATGAATTACACAGATCCCGTTCTGAACAGACACACATCTCCTCCTGTACCATCTGAAAAGAATGAGTATGAAGACTGAGATTGGAATGGTCAAATGGTTGATTGTCTCTCTCTTTCATTTTAAGAGTGGCTTCTCATTTCCTGTCATTCTCACACTGACTGAATTGGTCTTGCATCCTTCGGGATAGTAAGAAGACATGGGAAGAGGAGGAAGACATGTTAGAGAAGTTATCGTACCTCCATTCTTACGATCTGGTCTGAATAGGATAGATTAAAATGAAGAAGAGAGAAGAGGGATAACCTTGTCATTCGAAGACATACTGTTCCTTCACAAACATCACAGTCTCGTATTCCGATACAATTGATTCCATCGAAACAATGAAGAGAGAAAGAAACTTAATTTGACTAATTAGAGCAATGAGATGAATACGACTAAAGGAATTCAATGAATTCTTGGATGTTTTCATGTGGGTGGTCGAGTCACAAATGGATTCACACACTAGATTACATTACACAGATACAAAATATAGACACTTTTTGAGAGTGTTACAGAATAAGTGTATTTTATTATTGAATATTATGGGAGTTTTTAAATGGGTCTAAGATGATGGATATTCGTATTGAGATTCGTAGTAGTCTCTTGAAAGGGGAGAAATATTAATTCACCTGGAATAGTAATGAGAATGTATAGAGGAAGGGCAATGAGTGTCCATTTATGCATTGAAGCACATTGGAAGACTGAAATTGAATGGAATGGAGATGAGTTGAAAGGATGAGAGGAAAAGGAAGAGATGGAGAGAAATGAAGAGGAGTTGGAATGAAGAATGATGACCAACTTAGATTGTACAAGAGGAATGATGAAGGCGGAGTTAGAAAGAGAAGAGTGAGGGAGAGAGAAAGAGAGGTATGAGTATCGAGAGAAGACTGAATGGATAATGACTGAAGGAAACGAAAGAATTGTTCCCTCTTTGACAAGTGTCGACCTTCCAGAGAAGAAGAGAACTTGTTGAATGTTTGTATATAGAGAAAGATGTATGGATGGACTCATTCTATCCAATGATCTTCTCTTTATTCCTTCTCTTTATTTCTTCTGTCTCATCCACAGTATGCCCTATAGAATGGAATTATTTCGATGGAATTTGTTGGAAATTTGAGTGAGTCCATCGTATCTCACAATCGGCCATTATTCATGTTACAGTAAATCTCCCCGATCATTCGATGAAGCAGAGAAAGAATGTAGATCACATTCAGGGGAATTAGTATCTCCAAAAGAGGAATCACATAATGAATGGATTGATATCATCACTACTCCTTACGTCAGTCTCCCATACAAGTGAGAATTATCAAGTAATCATCAATTGATTTATCATCTTTAGACCAGATTGTTTCGAGAGAGAATTGGCTCCCGCATGGATTGCACCCAGAATAGCGGTATATCGTATTCATAATGAGATGTCTTCTAGATAATTATCATCACAGAATCACTTGAAAGTTGCATCTGTTCAAGAATGTCTTGCTATTTGTGCCTCCGCCCGTTCGCTGCTTCAATGGGAATGCACTCGAATTGCATACGATAACATGAATCAAGGTAAGTATTCCGGAATATTTGAGTGATTATGAAATATCTAGGATGTCTTCTATTCGGTTCGTCTCCTGGAGAAGGAGAGAAAATGGGTGTTGATCGTTCATTCGAAGTATACAATAATTTGTGTTGGATGGAAGAATCAACTAAGAGTGAGACGAAGTGTATCTAATCTACATAGAAACTTCATTTCACAATCAGATGAAGTCGTTTTCCCTGATGAAGAAGAAGACG
This sequence comes from Pristionchus arcanus, assembly GCA_900490705.1. Classification (NCBI taxonomy): domain Eukaryota; kingdom Metazoa; phylum Nematoda; class Chromadorea; order Rhabditida; family Neodiplogasteridae; genus Pristionchus; species Pristionchus arcanus. Next base: position 142,500 of record LS487916.1, read on the forward strand.
AAGAAGAGAGTTCAGGAACCATTGAAACAATTAACGATTTAAAGATGAATCTTATTTCAATGAAGCAAATTGATTCTATTCCCATCACAATAACTGCTGCTCCTTCTGTTGTACCTACTGAACAGGCTTTTCGTCCCGTTCCTGCCGTATCTGCTATCAATTTGAGAAAATGTTTCCGAAGAATTCCTCAAGGGAATATTCCAGGAAGAGCAGATGATATATATCAGGTTATTTTAGATTGAATAGAATGATCAATCAATAATCTCAGAATATTTCATCGACTGAATGTCTCGAGATGTGCTTGGAATGCAATGATTGTTTAGGGGATGATCTACCCTGTATGAGTGTGATATATTATGAGTGAGAACGATAGATCAATTTATTATTCATTGATAGTTTAGTCTTGTTTCCGAATGTATTCTTCTTCGATTCAAAAAAGAAGAAGGATTATCGAGACTCTCCAATATTGAAGAATCTTCTTCTCTTTTCTGGAGAGATTTGGAATGTGGAGAAACAAACAAATGCAATCCTCATGTAATGTATACATTTTTATCAATTTAATTTATCACCTATTAAGATGGATCTTATCATCATTTTGGATGGATCTGATTCGATCGGCATTGCAGATTTTGAAAAGGGAATAAGAGTCATTCAAAAATTGATGAATTCTATCAGAAAATTGACAAAGGATGCCCGAGTTAGAGTATTTCAAGTGAGAATAAAATAAAGAGATATAGAATAGAAAATTCAGATAGGCGAAGGAGTAAAAGAAGAAATCCCCTTTTCACCAATTAATGAAAATACTGAAAAGAATATAGAAAAGATTGAAATGATTGGTGGAAGGTGAGAATAAAAGTTCTCTTCAAATATGCAACCTGTAATAAACTTACTTCTTCAACAGATCTCTGCTTGGTGCTACTGTATCTCAAGTAATCAAGAATACTCAATCTGAAACATCTAAATTCATTCTCATCTCGGACTTATTTATCGAGGATAATCCCAAATTAATCGAGATAGAACTCAACAAATACAATAGGCACATGGTATGAACTTGTATCTAAAGATAAATCAATGTATTTATAAACCTTCAGATTACTCTTTCTCTCACGGAAGTTTTTGATAAAAAAATAGGAGATAGTCTCACTATGGGAGACGTAGGAAAGGTATTGTTTCGGTCCCCTAATTCCCTCTCAATTCTATTTGGCCACCCATAGAGACCAACGTGAGAGTGACGGAATTTCCTATTGCATCATACTGAGTGTTGTAGATGATTCATTCGAAAGGAGAAGAAGAGGCAGAGGAGAGATTACTTCGATTACTGTGTCATGAACGAGAGAAGAGAGAAAAGAGACAGACAAACTTGTTAGAAACGAGAAGAGTTTGGATTGGATTAAGGAGAACAATTGAAGGAGAACTTATATGGACTGACAAATCTACCGTAAATTATATTTTATCTTTTTTTCTGTTATTGAATCATATTTCAGGTCAACGACTTATCAAGACTTTCTGATATACCTACTGATGACAAGAAATGTGTTAGCTCGGAGGTTCAGTTGATTTAATTCTCATTGAAATCATATTAAATTCAGATGGAATGGAGCTACACTGAATGTGAGAAGGAACTACCCTTTGTGTGCACTTTTACTCCATTGGAAAAGTTGGAATCACTCATCCAAAGATCATTCACCATTACCAGCCTGCACATGCCCCAATAATATTCGGAATAAAACAATTATTATTTAAATTGTCAATGATAATAAAACTACTTTCCAGTTCATAATTGAATCCGGAAAAAAGTCGAAAAAATGAAATGCTGTGATTTTTCGTTCCGCTACTACTTTAGGGGTTTTTACAGCGAAATTTGCGTGTAATTTCGAAAACCTTGTAAAATTTAAAAGTTTACTATTTAACGTTTGTCGATTATTTAGCTGTCTTTTTTTGTTATTGATAATTCCGTGCTTATCTAAAAGTCTGCAGGGTGGTCATGGTGAAGAATGATAAGAAAGGTGCGGGACCAATTCATCAAAAAGGACCAGTAACTGTCTCTGCTCTTCAAAATGACCATATCACAGAGGTATGTCTCCTGTTGCCATTTAACTATTTCCGCGAAGCAAATGAACAAAATTGTGATTGGTAATTGTTAAGATCGCTCGTAAAAACTGGGCTCCTAATACAAAGGACAAGGATGCCGATTTCTCAAAGGATTTGACCAACAAGATTTACAATGAGGAGATCAAAGCTTCGAAGTTCAATCCAAGAAAAATCGTACTTCTTGAATTCAGGTATGTTTATAGTTGAATTTTGATATGACCCTTCTGTTTGACAGTCAATATCTCGAATGTTACCTCTGGCCTAATTTCACTCCTGAACGAGATTCGAATGAATTCATCATGTCCATCGTAGTGATGGTCAATGAAAAGTTCAGAGAAAGAATTCCTGCATGGCAGGTTGGTCTCTCATCAAGAATCCGGTCTCACACACTCTTTTACAGTCTTTCAATAAGAATCCTAACCACTTCAATTACTTCCTCCATAGAGTTCTCAACTTGGCATTAGACGAGGTAACAGTGGACTAAACCTCAAGGTCTTAATGGGTATATTCATTTAGACTCAACTTTCAATGATCGAGCATTGCTCCATTCTTCAATTTCTAGTGAACTGCTTTAATTCAGTCGTACGTTTTTTTTTACCGGTACAATAATAAATAATATTTTTTACTTGCAGGAAGTTGATCTTGTCCGTGAGCAGATTACGAGACTAGTGCATATTCGTATCTGGAATAACATCCTTCCCGTAAGTCATTTGAACTATTTATATATCTGATTGTGGTTTATGATTGTAGAAGCAGCGAGAAGACATGCTGTCGAAGAATAAGAAATTGAGAAAGTTCTGGAATCAGACGGAAGCGAAAGCAAAGGTTCGTCTTTACGACATATGGAAATTAACTTAATGTAAATTCTGATGAAATGCATAAGACATACCAAGTGCTCCGAGGTGGTTTTCTCCACCGTTTCGTTATCAATTGATCCAATTTTGTTCCTAGATGCATTTGAGACTACCAAACGTATTAAAACCAATCAGTCAATCAATTCCTTTCGGGCCCATATAATTTGTTGTCGTGCACATTGGTGTCCTCAATATGGTGCATTTGACATGACTTTTTGAGCACTGTACGATATTCTTACTTAGACTGCAACTCTGACGGAAGAAGCAGCCAAAATCCAAGAGATGGAACAAGTCTTTCTATGGAAGATGATACAACGATTCAAGAAAACACTCGATAGAATCGATGATGAGAATTCAGGTTAGTTAGAATATAATTGTATTCAAAGCAATCCGGATTGTTAACGCATTGATTTCAATGTTAGATGTTTAGAATATTTACGAGAGAGGTGCGAGGTGTTTGTAGACGATAGGAAACATAGCTTCGAAACAACTAGACCTTATCGGATGATATTGTAAACTTGATGTTAAATGTATTGATATGTGATCTATTCTAGAAGTCGACGTAGACGATATTAGATACTGCGAGAGATTTGTACAGTTGATGATCGATCTCGAAGCACTTCTTCCCACTCGGTAATATCTATTTTACTCTTACTATCATCATACCAAATATTGCTAATGGAATTGAATGGAATATCAATTGCAGTCGTTTCTTCAATGCAGTTCTCCATTCATCCCATTTACTCGTCCATTGTCTTCTCTCTTCCTTCATCAAGAGTGAGGCTGGATCCCTCTTCTGTCAACTAGTCGACATGCTTAAATTCTATGCTCGATTCGAGATCGATGACGTCACTGGACTTCCACTTACCCATACGGAGGTATTCAATCTCACTTCACTTTCATCATCAAACACCTGATCTGTCATTGCTTATAAGTTTAATGTCCAATTTAGGTAGCAACTCGTCACACTGATCACGTTATTCAGTTGCAGAAAGCAGCATTCAAGTACTTCAAGTTAGTTGTTTTCTGATCTAGGAATGGGAAGAACTATTTTTTTACAGAGAGAGTATGAAGGATTTCTATCTTCTGAATGTAAGCGGCGTGGATTCGAGAAAAGCACTCACCAAACAGTTCACTTCAATGAGGTACTTTCTTTTATTAATCTAGAATTTTTATAATGTATGATTGCAGCAAAACAGAACTGTATCGTTTTGCGGAGTTCCTCCATTTGGTTCCCTCAGTGGAAGAAGGAGAAGAGAAGAAGACAATGGATGGAATGGAGAAGGAATATCTCATGGAGGCACTTGTAAGATATACCATTTCATTATACATCATTCTTGTCTAACTGGCCATATTTTGAGATTCTTCATTGCGAGAGACGTGCTAATCAACTACAACAATTGAATGAGCAGCCTCTCTATCCGACAGAGACTGTCATCTGGTCGGTTTAATCATTCCCATTCTTCATTTCATCGGCATCCTTTTTCAGGGATGAGAACATTGTACCATATGAGCATTACTCGGGAGAGGGGGTTCTTGCTCTCAATAAACTCAATCTTCAATTCCTCACTCTCCATGATTACCTCCTCAGAAATTTCAATCTATTCCAATTAGAGAGCACGTGTGAGTATCTTGTACACTCAAGATGTCAATATTGAATAGTCGGAAGATGATATCACGGATTTCCTGTAAGAGTGAAGGAAAAAGAGCTCTCTTTTCCACTAGGAAAAAACTTTGGGTCTCCGATTTCCATGAAAGTTGGTTGGTGGATACCCTTAGGGGTCAGGAGGAGGTTCATCTACTTGGTTTGGTCAATTATCGATTTTATCTATTTTTTGATCTCCAAACTTTAAATGGCCATAACTAGCTTCAATTTCATCGCACAGCGAGCTAATTTTTCGCGATGAATTCGTCTCGGAATTCTCCACAAAAAAGTCGAAGTCACTCAATATGAAAAAAGTTGATCTTCCGCCTCAAAAATCGATTTTTACCATTTTCTTGAAAATTTCCTGAAAACCCAAAAGATTTTATTTTTTCAATCGATTCTACGGACCCGTTTTGAGGTCACAATGTATTTCGTTTTGCATATCTCTGTCCCTTAAACATAGATTACTACGTGAGTGCGGACATAGCCGACTTTTTGTGGAAAACACACTTTTCGTCATAACTGGCTTGAAAGTGATTCAATCGAAAAAATCACTAAGACTAAAAATGTAGCTCTCGAGGAGACGAAAAAGAAAGGTTTTGTGCAAATTTTTGATTGAATCACTGTCAAGCCAGTTATGACGAAAAGTGTGTTTTCCACAAAAAGTCTGCTATGTCCGCACTCACGTAGTAATCTATGTTTAAGGGACAGAGATATGCAAAACGAAATACAGGGTGACCCCAAAACGGGTCCGTAGAATCGATTGAAAAAATAAAATCTTTTGGGTTTTCAGGAAATTTTCAAGAAAAACTTATTTTTATGGTAAAAAAATCGGTTTTATCGATTTTTGAGGCGGAAGATCAACTTTTTTCATATTGTGTGACTTCGACTTTTTTGTGGAGAATTCCGAGACGAATTCATCGCGAAAAATTAGCTCGCTGTGCGATGAAATTGAAGCTAGTTATGGCCATTTAAAGTTTGGAGATAAAAAAATCGATAAAATCGATAATTGACCAAACCAAGTAGATGAACCTCCTCCTGACCCCTAAGGGTACCCACCAACCAACTTTCATGGAAATCGGAGACCCAAAGTTTTTTCCTAGTGGATGGCATTCCTACACTCTTACAGGAAACCTGTGATATGGGGATTGATATGATTGCAGATGAGATTCGTCAAGATCTGCAGGATGTTCTATTCAGAATGAAACCATGGCTACATGAGACAAATGGGAATTGTGTATGGGGAGGATGGGCAAGAATGGCACTTACCATTGATCAATTCACCATTGTGGAGGTATTACTTTATCTCCCTATATATGAAGATATGACTGAGAGAGTAATGGACAATGGATGAAATGTTGTTTTGAGGTGGCGAAACCATTGGTGGGAGAGAAGTCTCCTGCAGTGGTCAAAGCTGATCTACAATTGAATATTGGAAAGAGAATGGATATCAGAGGAGAGGTACGATACCATCCCATTCAATATACAATAGAATGATAATTTAGTGGGAATCACTTCGTAAACACGATGTTCTCTTCCTTGTCACTTGTCGTCCAAAGGCTGCCATCGGAACGAGATTCAATCCACGAATGCCATTTAAGGTAGATGAGGACATTCACTGATTGTTAATGATGAATCATTCTTTAGGATCAGATCGAAGTTGCATATGTGAGAGGGGCTGAAGTAGAAGGAATGCTCGATCCCCATGGACATGTTATCGAAGAATTCGGTTTGTTTACTATTATTATTGAGATATTAGAAGTAAATGATTAATCATAAAGTAAGACTATCATTACAGAAGCATACGAGAAGAAGCCAACAGTGCAGGGAGATGTGAGGAGATGGAGAGTAACACTTGATCCCAATCAATACAGGTTGGAGAAAACGAATGGAGTACTGTAATTCAAGTTATTGATTGTAGACTGGATATGGAAAATACTGTGGAGAAGAAGACTGAGGATGTATACTACACATTCAATCTCGTTGTGAGGAGAGATCCAAAGACAAACAACTTCAAGGTAATCTTTAAACATCAAGAGATTGATATCAATTTCTGGTACAAAGCGTGGCATACACACAGTAATTTTAAAAACCTCAGGCAGTATTGGGAACGATGCGTGAGCTTCTGAACACTGAGTGTGTAGTACCCGATTGGCTGCATAATCTCATTCTCGGATACGGAGAACCAGATCAAGCCAATTATAAGAAGTGAGAAATACGATTATGCAGCTATCTAAAAAAAGGAAAAAAATGTTGTCTCCGTTCCATAAATGACGTGTGAGATGGTTATAATTAAATATTTTAGAATGACGAATGTGGTGGATACAGTGGATATGAATGACACTTTTCTCGATTTAGACCATGTGAAAGAGTCGTTCGATGGATACAAGGTATAGTCCTACCAAAATATTTATATATTTACATCAAATTGAATAATTTCAGGTAGTGGGAAGTGATAAGGAAGAGAAGATGCTTCCTCCCTTCTCACTCTCATTTAAAGATCTCACGACTGTTGAAGGAATGAGGAGCAAGGAGAGAGTGAGTGACTAGTACTGTTGACTATTGTGGATACGATGAATGGTTTTTAGACAGTGGAAGTTCGTCCTCTTTCTCGAGTACCCGTTACTCCTTATCCACACAAGACGAATAAGAATAAGATCAGATTCACTCCCGCACAGGTATCATTTCTTATTTTTGTTTCTATTTCTTCCATTGATGTTATTGTTCAGGTGGAAGCGATCAAATCAGGAATGCAGCCTGGATTAACGATGGTAGTCGGACCTCCCGGAACAGGAAAGACTGATGTCGCTGTACAGGTAACACATATTTTATATTCTAAGTGTAAGATGTAGTTCTTTATGTTATAAATGAAACTAATAAATGATAAACAGATCATCTCGAATATCTACCACAATTGGCCGAATCAGCGCACTCTGATTGTAACCCATTCTAATCAAGTGAGATTAAGATTAACTCTCATTTCCCAATAAATTCTTCCTCTTTGAGGCACTCAATCAATTATTCGAGAAGATTATCGCTCTTGATGTTGATGAGAGACATTTATTGAGAATGGGACATGGAGAGGAAGGATTAGAGACGGAGAAGGATTTCTCACGTTATGGAAGAGTTAATCATGTACTCAAAGAGAGAATAAGACTACTCGGAGAGGTTAGTTCACTTGATTACTTCTCTATTAACCAGTAAGTATACATGACTGATGCTAATCAATGTTTCAATTCAGGTAGAAAGATTGGCTCGTGCAATGGGAGAAGTGGGAGATGTGGGATACACGTGTGAGACTGCTGGACATTTCTTCAGATATAGAGTAAGTAGTGGGAAAGGGGACGTATGGAGTAATGAAAATGAGAGACGCAAACTATCTGGTTCTTATTCGTCTCTTCGAACGTCTCTTTATTTCAGAATTTATGATTATAATTAATTATATATATATTGAGGTGTGCCGTGCATGGGATGAATTTCTATCTAGTAGTAAATCGGAAGATGGAGAAGGAAGAGATATCGTCAAGAATTCATTCCCATTCTCAGATTTCTTTGCTGATATTCAGCCGCTATTCTCTGTAAGTTGATCATTATTATCAGTTATTTGAAATGGTGTAAACTATATGTTAAGGGTGTGAATGAGTCGGATAGTCGAATCGCAGCTTCTTGCTGGGAGCATATATCGAGAATATTCTCACAATTGGAAGAGTTCAGAGCATTCGAATTATTGAGGAATGGACGAGACAGGACAGAATATCTACTTGTGAAAGAAGCGAAGATTATTGCAATGACGTGTACTCATGCTGCATTGAGAAGAGCACAACTTGTACAATTGGGATTCAGGTGAGAGAGAAGAAGAGAAGAGAAGATGAGGGGGATAGAAGGGAGAGAGGATATCATTCAGATATGATAACATTCTGATGGAAGAAGCTGCACAAATATTGGAAGTGGAGACATTTATGCCTCTTCTTCTACAGGTAAAGAGAGAGAGAGAGGGATCAAGAGATAGACATTGTAATGATGAATGATGCAGAATCCCCAAGATGGTCGTAATCGATTGAAGAGATGGATTATGATCGGAGACCACCATCAATTACCTCCCGTTGTACAGAATGTTGCTTTCCAGAAATATTCTAATATGGAGCAGGTACTCAATAATAAAAATTAAGAGATGTGAATGTGTAACAACTGATTTCAGTCTCTATTCGCTCGTTTCGTTCGATTGGGAGTACCTCATGTCTTATTGGATAGACAAGGAAGAGCAAGATCAGAGTAAGTTACCTTATATTCGGAGGCCAATCAGTTTATCAAATTTTGAAAACAATTGCTACTGTATTATTTCATTCCATGCTATTATTTAGTGTTTTTTTCGAGTATCTCGATCCCTCAAATGCCTTCTTCAATTGATAATTCTTATCTCACTAATCCCCGTGTAATCACCTGTCATCATCTTCTCTCTTTTATCTGTCTCATCCTCTCACGAGTTATCGTTATCAAGTATTTGTCAGTTAGATAAGGGGGATTACTACCAATCCAGATCCCTCCTATTCAATATGGACTGATCGAAGTGTTCGACATGATTATGTTAATATTCTCTTTATAATACTTCATTCTTTGAGTATCGCATCTCTCTATGCATGGAGATATCGTGCTCTTGGTAATCTTCCTCATGTGGAGGCCATTCCTGCCTTCCAAAGGGCTAATGCTGGATTTGCATTCACATTCCAACTCATTGATGTTCCTGAATTCAACAAAGTGGGAGAGAGTCAGCCAAGTCCCTACTTCTACCAGGTTTCATTCTTTCTTTCTTGACGATGTTTTATTTTTTTCAAATATAAATTACTCCTATAGTCATCCATTCCTTTTTTTCCTTTTCAGAATCTTGGCGAGGCCGAGTATGCAGTTGCTCTCTTCACTTACATGCGAATCCTTGGATATCCAGCTGAGAAGATCTCTATTATCACGACATACAATGGACAGGTTAGACCACTCATTCGTATCCCCTATCCAAACCCTCCCTTTCAGGCTCAATTGTTACGAGATGTTGTACAGAGAAGATGCGCAGATAATCCACTTATTGGAATGCCCCATAAAGTAAGAATGAGAGAGTTAGACTATAGTCACTGGATGGAGATTGCATCATCATTAGAGTGTCGAAAGTGATTGACGCGCCGTTTCCATTTGTAAACGGCGCGTCGTTTTGGACCAGTCGTTTTGCATTTGATGTGTCACGAATGGAAAATAACGGCGTGCCGTTTTCGAAGTTAAATGACACGTCGCCTCATTCTGCGGGATGAACCGCGCCGCGAGTGGTGGAACGGAGAAGAAGAGGTGTCAATTGTCTCCCATTTATCACCTAATAGATAAGTCACCTAATAAGCATTTCTAATAGGCCACCTTCAAAGGAGATAGCGGGAGCTTGCTCACCTATTAGGCCACCTAATAAACGTTTGGAGGGAGCAATGCTGCTTACCCGTCGTGTCTAGTACACGCCTTGCCTACAAGATCCCACCCAACAGCCCTCTTTAGACTGCTCCCGAGCATCACTGCTTTCCCCATCAGGGATTGCCTTTTGGATATGATTACCGTACATGGGGACCCATGTATGGTTCAGTTACGGTATGAGGCACATTCATGCGATATCGATCGATAGTTACGTATCTCACAACTTGGACGATTTTCCTTACAGTAACTTTCTCACCTAATAGTCCACCTAATAACGTAGGCCCTCTCCCCCTGCCACTCACCTATTAGGTCACCTAATAACTCACCTATAATCCCACCTAACTTGTCACCCATTACGTGGGATATTAGGTGGCCTATTAGGTGAGTAATACCAGCTGGAGATGGAGGTGGAGATGCAAAGTTTATTTTCAAAAATCTCGTTCTTTGAAAAAATGACGCGCCGTTTAATCATTTAGAGAGAAAAGTGGATCTTCATTTCAAATGGAGGTTCATTTGGAATTCATTCGCGACTTGTCAAATTCGAGCGATCAGTCGTTTTCGACACTCTAATCATCATTCCCCCCTCCGTTGGGACAGCCTCGGCCCTCTTACCCTCGAGACATGGAGAGAGTGTGGGAGAGACCCTACCCTACGGGGGCAGATTGCATCAGTCTTTCCTTCTTAGACTCCACCCCTTCCCTCCCCTCCCCATTGGGTGGTGGAAGACTGAGCAATAAAATGCATATTTCAGATCTCAACAGTGGACAAGTATCAGGGTCAGCAGAATGAATATGTTATCCTTTCTCTTGTGAGGACGAATAACATTGGGCACGTGAGGTAATTATATTAAGTGTTCATGATCATATTCCTTTTATCGTTAGTCAGTTAGATTAGAATGATTACTGGAGGCGATAATAGAGGGAATGATAAGGAGAGTGATAGGAGTGGTCAACGTGTACTCACTTCTCCCCCTCCCTCCCCCCCCCCTCTCTCCTTCTCACCCCTCTCGTAGTCTTCTCTTTTTATGTTCATTCCCTCCTGTCAATCTCCTTCAATCCGTATCTTTCCTTCTCTATTCCCTCTCTATTCTCTATTATCTTTCATCTTGTAATGTTGCGATACGCGTGTATCCAACGTGAACTGCCTAGTCTGATTCAATCTTTGTCATCATATTTTTGCATTTTTCCCGGATTAGGCATGACAAGAGTTTAGTGTCAATTGTACACGTCTTTCTTACTGTGATGGGTTAGAGTTAAGTTAATAGTGCGTGATCCTTGACAATGATTAGTGTGTTCATTCATTCATCTCTCTCTCCTCCCTTCTCAGAGACGTCCGTCGTCTAGTGGTAGCACTCTCTCGTTCTCGTCTCGGTCTCTTTGTTCTTGGAAGAGCTTCCGTATTCGAGAACTGTTTCGAACTCACTCCCGCATTCGAACAGGTAATCACACATTTTGAGAAATAGAAATATCGTTGGAGATAATAAAGAATATCAAATATCAAATATCAAACATAATATCAAACTGAATTTAATAATGTCTTGATCGTTTTCAGTTGTCTCGTAGACCGAAGAAGCTTCTTATCATTCCCAGTGAAAGTTATCCCACTGAAAGAAAGGTCTACTATTTATTGTATACTTGTTTTTCCAATGAGTGATAATGCAAAAATATAAAAAAATCTTTATCTATCTGTTTCATTCATTTTCTATTGAATGTACATGTATTGAATTATCAGGTTGGGGAGAAATCGTCCGACAAGGTCATTCGTATCGATGACACTGCACATATGTGCAATTTCGTCCATGAATTCTACAATAGTAATGTGGAAATGCTGGCTGCGAATTACCAAGCAGCAATGGATGAACAAGAAAGGGTTAGAATGGTAAGTGAAGGGAGAAGAAGGGAGGGGAAGAGAGTTGATCTATTCCAGAGATTCCTTCCTCCTCCTGAAGAAGAACCAATGGAAGAGGATGAAGAGGTGAAGAAAGCTGAAGAAAAGAAGATTAAGGTATGAGGGGAAGAGATGATTGAAGGGAGGATTGAATAATGATGATAATGAGAGTAATTGTAGGAAGAGAAGAAGAAGCAAGAAGAGGCAGAGGATATTGCATTCGAGGAAATGGACTTCCAGAGATTAGAAAATGTTCCCAAACCATAGATTTATTGAAGGAAGGACACAATGTCTGTGGTACCCTAATTTATGTATGTTGATTGCAGAAAATAATAAGTTCAACAATTGGTCTCTCACTCATCTCAAATGTGTCTCACTTGACCTCTTTGTATAGTCTAGATAAGTTATTGATTGACTTGTTTACTTTATTGATCTACCCGTGCAAGTTTGATTGTTCTCACTTCTATTGTTGATTTCATTTGTTTTTTCAATTCCAATTTTAACTTTCCCGAGTAAATATTCTTCTCGTCGGTCTTTTTGGTTTTGAAGATGTTACGAGCGTTCACAATCGCTTTCAATTATCTTGAGTTGTTGAGTGAAGTCGACCTCTGATCTATCTTACTTCTTAATACAGTATTCTTTCCAGATGGGAGACAACAACTTGCCTGAACAAGTGAATGGCCTTGCAGTGAGAGAAAATGGAGATGTTCCTGAAGAGAATGGAGATATCGTCACTCCATGGGATGTATCCTCTGGTTCAGCCACTGGAGTTGACTATGATAAACTAATTGGTGAGTAGAGAGAAAGAGAGGAGACTGCTAATGAATGGGCATCAAAACAATTAGAACAGTTTCATTCCTTGTTTTTTCATTCCATTCCATCAAACGTAATTTCAGTTAAATTCGGTTGCCGAAAGTTGGAATCAGATCTAATCACACGATTGGAAGCATTAACTGGAAAGAAGGCCCATCCAATGTTGAGAAGAGGAATGTTCTTTGCCCATCGGTTAGTATCCATTTATTCACAATAGACTCGTCGTGGGCACATCCATTTCGCTTGTAGTTGTAATCAGCAAATAGTATTATTTCAGTGATTTCGCATCAATTCTTGATCGATACGAGAAGGGAAAGCCATTCTACCTTTACACTGGTGGGATAATAATATATTTATTAATATTAATTAGTTGATGATATTCATAACACATATCATTATGCAGGTCGTGGTCCATCATCTGGTTCCCTCCATCTTGGTCATCTCATTCCATTCATGTTCACTAAATATCTCCAAGAGTTATTCGACGTCCCTCTTGTTGTCCAGGTCACTTTTCTTATTTTCCCCTTTTTCGCAAATTAAATGCTAGTATAATGTTATATTTTTAATTCTGTAATAATTTTTTTTTTGAAAAATAATTATTTTCCAGATGACAGATGACGAAAAGTTCCTATGGAAGAATATGAAAGTGGAAGAAGCGAAGAAGATGGCTGTTGAAAATATGAAAGTGAGAGAGAGAGAGAGAAGGGAGATGTGGGAGAAAGGAGGGAGACTGCGACAATGGAATAATTGATTGAACATCATAATTAATTGCAGGATATCATCTCAGTCGGATTCGATCCAGAGAAGACCTTTATGTTCCAGGACTTTGAGTACATGTGGTCAGTTTAATTCAGCCATTAGTTGATATCAAAATTAATATGTGGGTAAATGTATCCCATTGCAGTGCTCCTTTCTATGAGAACATCGTGAAGATCTGGAAGTGTGTGACTGGCAATCAAGCTAGAGCCATATTCGGATTCGTAGGAGAAGATTCTATGGGAAAGGTTAGATTAAAATTCATGTTCGTCAATATACGTAATGGGTGTACTTTTACACAATGAACAGACAAAAATAACTTATACAAAATAAAAAAAAATGTTATTTTGTATGTATCTCAGGCGGCATTCCCTGCAGTGGAAGCAGCTCCATGCTTCCCCTCTTCATTCCCTCATATCTTCGGAAAGAAGACTGATATCGCCTGTCTCATTCCATGTGCTATCGACCAGGTATTACTCGATAGATACAGTATTTATTGTAATAATGTAATCTAAGGATCCGTACTTCCGTATGTGTCGTGACGTCTCTCATAAACTGAAGTCTCCCAAACCAGCCCTTATCTACTCAACGTTCCTTCCCGCACTACAGGTACGACCAATATATTCTCACATTAAGAGTGCTCCTCTTTCTCATTTTCTTGTTGTAGGGAGCTCAGACTAAGATGGCTGCCTCTGATGATAGTAGTTGCATCTATCTTAGTGATACTCCCAAGCAGATTAAGAATAAGGTGAGATCCGAGTGATGCACATGTATATGAATAATTGCATATCAGATCAAGAAGTATGCTTTCTCTGGAGGACGCCAAACTGTGGAAGAACACAGGTAGGCATCATTTGAATGATTAATTACGGAATCTTCTTCATCTCCCATTGCAATATTATTCAGAGAGTTGGGAGGCAACTGCGATGTGGATATTTCATTCCAATTCTTGAAATATTTCATGGAGAGCGATGAACGATTGGAAGAGATCAGACAGGTATTAATATTAACTGCCTTTGTTTACAATAAGTTGAATGAATGATGGCATGTTCAGCAATACACATCTGGACAAATGCTGACTGGAGAGCTAAAGGATATAGCGGTAGAGGAAGTATCTCGAGTTGTGATGGAAATGCAAGAGAGAAGGAAGGATGTCACTGATGATACTGTCAAACAGTTCACTACTGTCAGGCCACTCAAGTATAACTTCTAGGTCAATTAAGTTGAGCAATTCATTCAAATTTATGTTTTTAGATTTCAATTCTTTTCCTGTATTCCCGGTTGTTTTTTTGTTCCTTTATAACGTATTCTTTGTTCAATCTACTCGTTTATCACAGTACTGATTCTGCAATTTCTTTTGACTTTCTCTGAGCTTGTACCCCTTCAAATATTAAGTTTTAATAGTCAGCTTTTGAATCGTATCTTTGGTGCAAAGGGGTCGTAAATCTCTTCCATTAATTTAATCGGATATTACTCTTCCTTCTCACATGTCAATCCTCCCGTTGTTTTTACCGTTTGTTGGGGCTTTGGCCATTTACATGCATAAATATCACATTTTGCCTTTTTTCTGTTGCTAATTATATTATAGAAGATTCTATCAATAAAGGTTTATGGTACAAATTATAATGGTATTCGCATTGTAATTAATACATGGGAAGATCAAACAGTATCATCACGAGAGAAATGTTTTTTTATTCGTGATAGTAGATGTACACAAGCATTTAATATTGAATACAATTGATTTTTCTAGAACGAAGATTTGCATGTTATCTCAAATAATCTTGAGTTGCGAGAGATAAAGAGATTTGAGTACGAGTAAAATGGACGAGAGGCCATTTTTCTCGTACTCAAATATTTCGTTTTTTCTGCAATATTCTTCACTCTCTTGCAGTATATCGTTCACAATGGAGGAAGTTGAACTCATTCTAATTTAGATTGATGGGTAACAATAAAGAGACGATGACAAATGTATCTAATTCTGACGAAAGAGAAAGAGAGAAAGAAGAGAGAGATTGTCCCTCCTCTTTCCTTATCAGATCATCTTCTATGCACATTCACTCAAATCAAACTTCACCCTATCGTCTACACTTTCCTTCTACTTTTTCGCAGACTTTCTATTCCATTCTTTTTTTTCTGCCATCTTTCCATCCCAACAGTTAAAATGATAAGCTAACAATATTTCGCAGAGTGCTACGAACCGTTTATGATCTTATCGAACTTCCATATCGTATCTTGTATTGTATTCGATCTCCTTCAGATGGCTCCTGATCTAGAAAGGAAGTCAAGTCAAGAGAGTTCATCTTCAGAGAAGGGAGATATAATAACTCCATGGGATGTAAGTGCTGAAGCTCCCACTGGAGTTGATTATGATAAACTAATCGGTATGTTGATTAGAATTTCATTCTTCTATCATTTCACTAAATTGTTGCAGTTAGATTCGGAGTGAAGAAGATCAACGATGATCTAATTGATAGAATGGAAAGATTAACAGGAAAGAAAGCCCATCCAATGCTTAGAAGAGGAATGTTCTTCGCACATCGGTAGATATTATCGACTATTTATTCTTGAATAAATTACAATTCGTTTTTAGTGATTTTGGTCTAATACTGGATCGATATGAGAAGGGAGAACCATTCTTTCTCTATACTGGTCAGTGATTGTCAATAGACTCTTGACAATGAATAGATAAAGGTCGTGGTCCATCTTCTCGTTCTCTTCATCTTGGTCATCTTCTTCCTTTCTTCTTCACTAAATATCTACAAGAAGCTCTTGATGTCCCTCTTATCATTCAAGTAGAAGTACACTCATTCTCTCACTGAGGAATAACTCCATTTAGATGACCGATGATGAGAAATTCATCTGGAAGGATCTCACTGTTGAAGAATCGAAGAGAATGACAAAAGAGAACATTAAGGTGAAAATTGACTTATCTATGTTAACTCTTAAAACCGAATTATTTCTTATTCGAACACATCTTTATAATCAGGATATAATCTCTGTCGGTTTCGATCCAGAGAAGACTTTCATCTTCCAGGACTTTGAATACATGTGGTAAGGCTATTTGAAATATAACAATATCAGAATAGATAAATGTGGTCTCTATAAATTTCTGAGATCGAGATGACATAAAAATAGAAACAAAAACATAAATTGCAGTCCTCCATTCTACGAGAATATTGTCCAAATCTGGAAATACGTAACAGGAAATCAAGCTCGATCAATATTCGGATTTATTGGAGAAGATTCAATGGGAAAGGTTTGATAGAACATAACTCCAAAGATTATAATAACATACAATTTCTCATAATCTCTTCCCCTTATCTTATTCATATTCAGGCTGCATTCCCTGCCATAGAAGCCGCTCCATGTTTCGCATCTTCATTCCCTCATATATTCAAAGGAAGAAAAGACATTGGATGTTTAATTCCATGTGGAATCGACCAAGTTAGAGAAGGATTCATGTGATGGAGTGAATAATGATTAATACCTCGTAGGATCCATACTTCCGAATGTGTCGTGATGTTGCTTCTAAATTGGGATCTCCTAAACCATCTCTCATCTACTCTAAATTCCTCCCTGCTCTTCAAGTAAGATCACTTTATAATCTCTTCTCCATTCTCTTTTTTCTTCAGGGAGCTCAGACTAAAATGGCTGCTTCTGATGCCAATAGTTGTATCTATCTCAGTGATACACCCAAACAAATTAAAAATAAGGTTAGTGATGGTCTTTGACCTTTCAATAATTCGTGAAATTCAGATAAATAAGTACGCTTTCTCTGGAGGACAACCTACTGTCGAAGAACACAGGTAGCTTTCCTTATCTCCTATTGATTCATTATCCAAAATTTGTTGTTTGCATGCATTCTTTCGATTGTTTCAGAGAGAAAGGAGGCGATTCTGAGATCGACATATCTTATCAATTCTTGACATATTTCATGGAGGATGATCAACGATTGGAAGAGATAAGACAGGTACAATTCATTCATTATTATAAATTAATCTATGCTTTCTCCTTCAGTCGTATTCGAAAGGAGAGATGCTTACTGGGGAACTGAAGGCCATTGCAATTGAAGAGGTGAACAAGAAATGAATACTCTATCAGTAAATCATCTCTTATAGATCACTCGAGTAATCACTGAGATGCAAACTCGTCGTGCAGTTATTTCTGATTCAGTTTTATCTGAATTTATGAGTGTTCGTCCATTGAAATACTCATTCTGATCCATTATTTCTCTCGTCATTTCCATTTCTCAATCGAGGGGATAAATACTCATCCATGTGAGAGTATTCATTCCATTATTCTCTTATACCTTCTCCTTATTCATCTTCCATTCTCTTCCATTCTTCATTTCATTTCCATTTCTTCTCTTCGTATCTCATCATTTGGTCACTGCCATTGAATAAAAATTATGTCCATTCGTTATTTATCCTCATGTACAAATCTGGAAATAAAACGTAGAAAATTCGTAGCGACTAGAGTATTCGGATGACTCAATCATTCGTCCAATCCAACCTTACCTTCGTCCAACAACAATTTCTCCTTCTTCATCTCGATTTCGTCATTATTCTTCAATATTCTTCTCTGATCGACGATCCAATCTTCTTCCTTTCCTTTCATTCCAATCTCCATCGTGATTAATGTTCATCCACTCCTTTCTTCTCTTCAATATCTTCTTCATTCGAAGGTTCTCACTCAATCGAAGATGGTTCGTCTCTCCTCTTTTCTCCTTCTCTTCATTCTCTTCGGTGTGACAATTGCCGATTATCGGAAAGGTGAGAGTTTATAAACATAACTGCATGCAACCAGAATCTATTCATAACTTGATTATCTGACAGTAAATGATCTATTATCGAGTTTCCCTTAAACCCTGTCTATTTAAACTTGGACGAGTATCTTTCCGATAAAAAAATTCCTTTCAGAATCTGGAATTTCACTCGAAGGAGAAAAAGATGGATTCATCTCAGATGGTATCTATGTTACTCGAATTCAGACAGACATTTTCGATATTTTTGACAAAATCTTTATTTGAATGAATATATTTTTAGCTGACTACTTATATAGTTAGAGAGTTAATAAGTCCTTTATTATCACCCTTTGAGATTCGATGGATTTCCTCCTCTCTGGGAATCTTCTACAGAAGAGAGACGAACCAACGATTAGAAGGAATGGAGCATATATATGGAAGAGAGAGTATAATGGAAGAAAGGAGGATCATTCATGGAAGAAAAGATCAATGAATGGAATGGGAGATAATGGAAAGAGATCGAATGAACCACCAGTGAGAAGAATAGAACAGTATATTTGGAAAAGATCAAATGGAATGAAAATGAACAAGAGATTTCCTTCCCTTCCACAATTCGAACCATAATTGATTCCTCTTTAATTCCTTGTACGTTCGAAAAATGTTAATTGTCTATCCGATAAATATTGATGTTAAACAGTTAATTCATTTATTTACAACGATATTTTGGCTGATTGGCCATCATTGGGAACATGCAACATATCTAATTGAAATGAAATGGGATGGGTTTAAAACTCGAGAATGAGTAACCGTTAAATAATTTGGAGAATGAGACAGATGATGGAATGACCGTGTGATCATGAGATTTTTGGAAGGTGAGAGAAGGTATTAATTATAATCGAAATATTGGGAAAACAGAAACAAAAATAAATACATATTCGAAATCTGGAGATTCTACGTAATAGACTATGACTTATCTGATTATCTAACCTGGTACGAAATCTAATAAATTCATCTCAAATAAATTATGAATTGGAGGGAATATTTAAACTCCCTTTCTTTCTCTGTACAATATTCTCTTTCTGACACAATCGTAAGAATAACGAGCGAAGAATAATTTGTTATCGTCCTTTTCCACTTTCTCATTTTGACTGAAGGGGAAAGTATTCGAACGTGCAACTGCACCCATGTATCTAAAATAAAATAAAATAATTTGAAAAATATATATAAACTGAATTTTCAATATGTGCAAATAATAGAAAAAAACTGACTGAATGTACTGTGGAGTCTTCATGACTTCAACTTTATTCTCAATAGATCGAAGAGGGAGCGAATCGAGATGTTTAGAAGGAAAGATTTCATGAGGAAGAGCATTAACACTCGCATCTTCTACCTTGAAATATTAATGATTTAGAATTGACTCCTTTTAGAAATGATTCTCTGACATTTCAATCATGGTCAATATTTTCTTTTAACCGTGAGCATTCAAATTTACTCAAAGTTGGCGATACAAAAACTGTATCTCTTCATTTCGCATACGCAAACACAACTTTTCGGTGTGTGAAATGAAGAGACCAAAGTAAGTAGCAATATTCCATTAGGTCATCAACATTTCGAAACCTCTTTGTTACCCAGATGTATAATAATCTAACCTGGCATGGTAGATAGTACCATAGTACAGCAGCATATAGATCTTTGTTCTTCGGTGCTACATAAATTCTCGTAATTCTGGCCACTCCAACAATCTTCTCTCCATTGTCTTCAACAGTAATAGCAGTGACATCGTCTCCTTCTCGAAGAATCAACGAATCAATTTTCCTCGAAACTTCATCGAAACATGGACGGAATTGACCTCCCGTTGAATTCTGCAATTTTTTCATTCACATTTTGTTTTCAAAATGAGGACAATTCTTATATAAAAATAGCATTGAAACTAACATTGATATAGACTCGTTTCCTTTGTGATTTTCCAATTGTTTCCCATTCTCCTTCACGAATATTCACTTGACTATTCTTTCTCTTCCTTGAAATGGACGGAAGAACTACTCGTTTGACGTCATTCGACTAAAATAACAAATGTGTTCATTTACTCTCTCATCTCAAATTCAAACCTTCTTTGGCCTTCTTTTTATCTCACTGTAATTCACATTTTCCCGTCGACGAAATGCACGAAAAGGAGCGAAATCTCTGTAGAGATTATGATTAGATGGAATAAAGGGATATCTAAATAAGCTTACTTAGGAGAAAGAAGAAGATGGGGACTTGAAGGGGAAGAATGACTTGATGATGGAGTATATGGAGGAGAAAGAGTATTCGTTGGTGGATGTTCAATTGTTTCGATTGGAGTCAAAGGAATCATGAAGTTGCTCGACAAATCGGACATTTCCTCAAATAGTCTCATATTCACCATTTTCAAAAATATTATGAAATTTGTGCAATCGATGATTTATGAAACACCTAGGAGAGAGAAAAATTCGTTTTCGAAACTTAAACGCAGCTATCATTCCATTCTCTTTTATGCAAGCTATAAACTGGGATCGCAGAAATAGTTAGTTATGCTCCATTACCAATCAAAGTTTAGAAAAAAAGGCTTTTTCTAGGTTTTGACTTATTATGAGTTGAGTTTATTTGTGTTTTCATGAATGAATCATGGATCACATTTACTTACATTGAGATTATGATTGGAGAACCTCGTTTCCTCACAATTTTTGGAGATTTCGGACAGAGAAGAATCACTGAAATATTGTTAATGATTGAACACAAAATAATCTGAAAAGTAGTTGTGAAAACTAACAGAAATGGATGGTGGATATTTGTAATCCCTGGAGCCATCGATGACATTTCTTTGTGCATTTCTGAATATTTTTTTGGTTTTAGAGAAAAGGCCGAGTGTGAAAGGACGAAAAACGAAAATAAGTCAATACGTGAAACGATAGAGAACTTGAGGGGAAAGACGAAGAAAACAAGACAGAAGAGAGAAGAAAATGGACAAATAGAATAGAGAAATGAAGAAGGATGGACAGTGGAAGAGAAAGAGAAAAAAGAAGAAAGAATGGAATGGTCAGAGATAGATTGAAGATGAATCCAGGTTGAAAGTATAAGAGAGAAGGGAAAGATTCTAGAATGAAATAGGGAAGATAATGGGAAAGGGAAAGGGCACATGACTGAAATGGAGAATGATCAGGGGGAATTCATGTGACCTCCAACAGTTAGAAAACGAGTGAGGAATAAGCACTACGTAAACACATTCGCCTTATTTCGCAACTCTTTCTGTTTTTTGTCATGTTACGTTTAGAATTTCTCGAGTTTGTACATTGACAAACTACGAAACTGGTATGAGTTATAATGAAAATGGAACGGATGAAGCCAGAAGGGAAGAGTGAGGTGAAGGAGAAAAGGAGAAAGAAGGAGGAGAAGAAGGAGAAAGTGTTGAATAGAAGAGGACGATAGAGTAAAAGATACGAGAAGGAACGTGTGGTAGAAGGAGAGAAAGATGGCTAGTTATGTTCCCTCCTCCCCCTCCCTCTCCCTGCTGCGCGTCCAGCGCGTCCAGCGTCGCCGTGATCAGTCGGGACATTTGCATCATCATAGTTGCCATGGATGGGATATCTCCCTTCCCTCTTCACCTCCCCCTCCCCTCTCCTCCTCCTCCTCTCTCCTCCTCCCCCTCCCTCTCCCTCCCTCTCCCTCTATTCCCGTTCGATCGCTGTCTTCTCTCTTTCGTATTTCATCTCGCAATTCTTCCACAATATTTTACTCTTCTGAAATGGTTCAATAATACATCTTCAATTTCACATGTTTTTCACAT
>LS487916.1:165064-197449 GCA_900490705.1 Pristionchus arcanus
CCCCCACTCAACCCTCCTACTGATTCACAACAATACCAATGAACCTGAAAAAAATCTGGCTACAGAAAATACAAAATTGGTTAGATACAAGCTAGAAAGCACACAGTATGTTTGAAACTGTGTTTGTTACGCAATAAATAATTTACGAAATGTCCACCCGCCCCCTCAACTGTGAAATGTTACGAAATCACTATGACTATTGCAAAAAAGGGAGAGAATGACGTGCAATCCGACTGAATCATCGAATGGAATATAGACGAGTTAAATGAAAAGAATAGATGGACACATGACCTTTCTTCACATCAACCTCAATGTACCTCATTTGATCGTTGACCCCTGTGGTCGATCTATGATGACAGGAATTCGACCCCCTTCTGATAAGAAAAGACAACGTTGATAATAAAGATAAGTCGTCAGTGAGCTTCATTTCTCTTGAAGAGACGACGATGCTTCTTCCTCTTCTCATTCTTATTCTTCCATCTTCTCTATTGGGAGCATCTCTTAATACTCCTGATAATCCATGGGGAGAATATGCAGCTGAATGTCTAGCTGATCAACCTTCTCTATGGGATGAATCGAGGATTGAGACGGTATTACTTATTTCTTAGCGAATTTCCATTCATTGATAATAGATACTAAAATCTGAATCTTAATTAGTGAGCAATCAGAACATACTATCCATTTCGACTACGCCTTTTCCCCATATTCGAGAGAAAGAGAAGAATATATTTCAGAAATGGTATAAGATAAATTTGGATGTGGAAGCTCATGAAATGTGGAGAGAAGTAGCGACTGATTATTCAGAGAAGGTATGAAGAGAGAAGAATAAGATGATGAGAGGAAGGAGGGACGAGGGGGAACAGGGACTATATTTCGCGTGAATAATTGCTAAAAAAATTAATGTAGAGTAAAAAGTATTCGGAAAAAGAATAGAAAGAAAGATGACGAGATGATGACAATTTGATTGTGTTGTGTGTACGAATGAAGCTACACTTCGTCACGTTTGTAAACCAAGCAGAAGAAAGATAAGAAAGTGAATGAATATCCGAGAATGAGTGAATGGTCTACTAGAGAAATTGATGTGCTATTTATTATATCAAACGCAGATTAATCAAATGTACATTGCTAGGTTAATCGAATAGGTATATATGTTTTTAAGATGGTTGTTGCAATCGACGTAGTGAAGAATATGGTTGATTCGTTCGGTGGAGAAGGAGCATGGGAGACTCTTCTCGGATTGATGGCCAATACTCCTGATATGCTCACTGAACCTTATTCAACTGAGATCAAGGTGAGATATCATAAGAAGGAATGAAGAAACTATCAAAACACAGAAATCTCACTATGAAATCGCACGAAAACTTAGAGTATTTACTAGAGATTAGCTTGCAATACAAAAATGAATTGTGGCTAGACAGTAAACAGCTTACCATAACTAACATAAGTGATCTCTGTAAAGGAACGCAACTGAGAAAAATGCATATCTAAGTGATATTTAGGCGATGGCGGATCTGACTCAAATTCCTCTGGAAGAACTAACTCTTCTTAATCTATTCTACGAGATAGCTAAAGCATGCACTTCTCTCGTTGCAATGGATCACAATGGAAAAGTATTCCATGGACGGTGATTAGTTTACAATGATTACATCAGAGTATAAATCATTCTTATTTCTAATGATTCACACTGAATTACTAATCTGTCAAGTGTAGGAACGAATGATGAGATATCAATCATCAACTAATTTCGTAATCTTAGCAATCTCGACTTTGGATTCATGTTCATTTGGAATACAGAGGAGCACACTTGGGATCTTACCAGAAGACTCAAGTTAGTCTGTACAGAATACGAAGATTAATCAGAATAATTCAGAGATTTGGTGGTTCAATATGAGTTCCAGAAAGAGGGAAAACTTCTATTCAAGGCAGTTACTTTCGCTGGACATCTGGGAATTCTCACTGGTATGATTACTCATTCTTGGATGATTGAAGGAATAGAGATACAGGACTAGTTTAATCTACACTAAGTTATACAAAGTGATAGTCGTGTGTGAATACTTCAGAAGGCATGATTCGTCGCTCTATTTTAGGAATTAGATGAAACGCGCAGTACAGTCAACAATTTGATAGCCGTGAACCAACGACCTTAAATTTCCAAATTGCTGAACCACATGCCTGTACTAAGTGATCAACCTATCAATAGCTCTCACTTTGCGACGGCTTCCAGAATCAACCAATAATTTGATTGTCATCCCCAACGACCTTAGTTTTCCCAATTTCTCAATCATCATCCACAACGTTATTCTCAACGATGACAGCCACCACAACGTTATTCTCAACGATGACAGCCACCACAACGTTATTCTCAACGATGACAGCCACCACAACGTCATTCTCAACGATGACAGCCACCACAACGTCATTCTCAACGATGTCAGCCACCACAACGTTATTCTCAACGATGACAGCCATCACAACGTCATTCTCAACGATGACAGCCATCACAACGTCATTCTCAACGATGATAGCCATCACAATGTCATTCTCAACGATGACAGCCATCACAACGTCATTCTCAATGATGACAGCCATCACAACGTCATTCTCAATGATGACAGCCATCACAACGTCATTCTCAATGATGACAGCCATCACAACGTCATTCTCAATGATGACAGCCATCACAACGTCATTCTCAATGATGACAGCCATCACAACGTCATTCTCAATGATGACAGCCATCACAACGTCATTCTCAATGATGACAGCCATCACAACGTCATTCTCAATGATGACAGCCATCACAACGTCATTCTCAATGATGACAGCCATCACAACGTCATTCTCAATGATGACAGCCATCACAACGTCATTCTCAATGATGACAGCCATCACAACGTCATTCTCAATGATGACAGCCATCACAACGTCATTCTCAATGATGACAGCCATCACAACGTCATTCTCAATGATGACAGCCATCACAACGTCATTCTCAATGATGACAGCCATCACAACGTCATTCTCAATGATGACAGCCATCACAACGTCATTCTCAATGATGACAGCCATCACAACGTCATTCTCAATGATGACAGCCATCACAACGTCATTCTCAATGATGACAGCCATCACAACGTCATTCTCAATGATGACAGCCATCACAACGTCATTCTCAATGATGACAGCCATCACAACGTCATTCTCAATGATGACAGCCATCACAACGTCATTCTCAACGATGACGTCATCAATATCAATGACAACGTCATACATCGACGCGGACACTCCTTCCCTACCCGCACTCACTCACTGCACGCGCGCACCGCGAAACTTAGTCGCGCCTCTCAGCAAGGGCTCCCATGTCACGGATAGTCAAGTGGTTAACGCAGTTGCCCACCTATCCTGAGGCCGTGGGTTCGATTCCCATCGGCTGCA
The DNA here is from genome assembly GCA_900490705.1 of Pristionchus arcanus. Taxonomy (NCBI): domain Eukaryota; kingdom Metazoa; phylum Nematoda; class Chromadorea; order Rhabditida; family Neodiplogasteridae; genus Pristionchus; species Pristionchus arcanus. The sequence continues at coordinate 168,500 of LS487916.1, forward strand.
ATCCTATTGCCATTCATTTGCCGCTATTCCATCCCCACTTTCCACTCTCAATTTTCCACTCACCAAGGTGGAAAGTGGAAAGTGGAAAATGAGATTGGACGATATACTGATATGTATATGTAGGTAATGAGAAATGAGAATGAAGATTACGAAATATTTGTCAATAAAAAAGGAGGTGCATGGTTAAGAAGTGAAAAGATAGGGAATCTCATAAGAAGAGAGACATTCTAAAGAAGAAATGCGACCGTATATGAATATTAATAAAATGTATTCAGCTGTTCGTCCTGGTGCATATTCTCTATCTTCTGATACTCGATTCGGTTCATCTCTCGATACTCTCACTAATTTCTTCCTTAATGGACTTGATTCCGATCAACAATTCATTCTCTACGCCAACAGAGAAATGATGACCAACTATGACAATTTCGAAGATGTTAGTCATCTTATATTCTATTTCACTTTCGCACACTTTCGCACACTCAAGGAAAATATATTGCTATTACTCAATATATTCCGGCTGTTGAAATCAATCACTCAAAATATTCAGGCGAAGAATTACATCGAGAATATTCATTTCCTTGCGCGTGGATACTTCATAATGGGTCATACTAAAGGAGGAATGGTTGTCACTCGATCGTACAATGGAACTGACCATGAAGCTGTATGATATTATCACTTATAAGTGATACATTCGTTACCAGAATATTCACTATATTTGAAAGCGCGTTTTTGTGCTAAGAAAATATTGCTTTGTATGTTACAGGTGATCGATCCGAAGCAACCAAATGGATGGTATGTACTAGAGACGAATTACGATTGGAATGAACCTGATATCTATCTCGATGATAGAACGTAAGTGAAGAAGATAAAGAAAAGAAGGGAATATTCGTGAGTGTGAAATGACGTCTGGAAGAGAAGAAAAGAGAGGGAACGATAGAGATAGAAAGGGAAGAGGAGGGAAAGAGAGAGGGCTTCGGACAAAGAAAAAGAAGAGTGGGAAGGAAATGGAGGTATCATTAGTTGACACGTTGGAGATTGTAGAGTGAAGAGATAGACTTCCTCTCATTGATTTCATTACAGAATCCCTGGGAACAAGTGTATGCAACAACTTGGAAGAAAGAGAGTTACTAAAGAAGGAATATTCCAGGTTAGATTATCACGTAGGCATTTGTAGACTGAGAAAACACCACAACATTTGAAGAGAAATTGAATTGACGTGAGTCAAAGTAACAAACAACTCAACCGTCACTGAAACAACTCCATGGAAACAAATGTCATCTCTTGTTAGGGATGAACCATCTCAAAAGATAATTTAACAGGTGATGAGTTCGAAAACGACACTGAATAAGGCAACTGTCTACACTTCCATTATGGAGGTAAGTGAAGATAGAAGAGGGTGAAGAGAAGGGAGGGGTACTCGGAAGAACTAACAATAAGAAAGGAGATAAGATGGATGTCAATTCTTGTTCAGGTCCAGACAGGAGAGTTGTACACCTTCAAACAAGAGTGCAAAGACCCTTGTTGGTTGGTCTAAGAGAAGACGAATCTATTTCTAATGTAAGATCCATGTACAGATAAACCAATTCGAACGATGTTGCAAGGTCACACTGTAGGGGAAGAAGAGTTGCAAGGAATGGTCTCTTCATTTTGCTCAATCTCGCTCTATTCGGAGAGATTAGAGAGCAAGTGAAATGAGGAGTCATTTATTACCAAGCCATTGCCAATACGCTCTGAAACAGGAGTAGAATGAATGAGATATCTTTGGAGAGTTTAAAAGGAATGTACGGATGCATCAGAATGAAGAAAGCCATGCCTACATATATGTAGATATACAGAATAACGAGGAAAGTCGCAGATGATGACTATTGAAATAGAATGTAAATTAACGAAGAATGAACGAAGGGCTACCAAGTTCAATTCAATCATAAATTTGTTTCCACTGAATCTTTTTCTCAGTCTGATTGTGCAATAGTCGATGCCGATCTCTCCTCCTTCTTCCACTTATTTCATAGTAATTCGCTGTTACTCCATCTTCGCACATTCCATGAATGATTTCTCATTTTTTTTATTAAGTTTATTGTGCACAATGAGAAGCAACACATGTTTTCCGACAAGTATCGACAAAAATAGTGCCTAAGCATCCGTCCACTTTATGAGCTTTTGCAAGTGGTAAAATTGAAACTAATACTATTATCTCTAATGAAATCAGTAATGAAACAGAGTCTGACACCGGTGACGATAGGGAAAATTGGCATGAAAGTATACTACACAGACGAAAACTAATATACTATCAAATATGAAAATTCTAAGTGTTATCACAAAGGAAAAGAAAAACAAGTGTTGAGGTCAGATAAGCAAGAAGTCGCGCCTAAATACAGTATTAATTAATATGGAACTGAAAGAAGAAAGGAATGGCTCATATAGTCATGAGTAGTACGATACTATAGCCCGTTTAGCTAGAGAATATGGGAAATAAGACGGAAGGAATCAATAGAAGACAGGGGCTGGATTGGGATCAATCGTTCCGAATTTCGTTCCAGTCACATCTCCCACTTCAGAGCACACTTCCAATACCTGCAATTAAAGAATGAGAAACTAGAAAGCGATCCATGGGATTCGTAATGAATAGATTAATATAATAGTTTGAGAAGCGGAATGTGAAAGAGATGTGCACCTTATCGAGTTGTTCCTTTGTGTGATCTGCACTAATACAGAATCTAGCTCGTGCCTTAGTGAGAGGAGTGGCAGGGAATGCAACCGATACTATTCCCACTCCATGCTTCAATGTCTCACGACCGAAACATCTGGAAATATCACCTATTCTACTTGCTGCATAATGAAAATAGGAATAAATGAAAAGACGTGAGGATGAATTCACTTACACAACTTTGGTGATGTAGAATGACATAAGGGGAACAACGGGTGAATCCATGTGACCATAGATGATAAATCCCATTTGTTTGAGACGAGCACGGAAGTATCTAAAGAGATTGAGATACACACATATTTAGTTATATTATAGGAGAATCGATGGATATCACTGTTACCGAGTGTTTCTGAGTAGTTGTTCAGCCTTTGTAATTCCTATTCTCGTTCCATCTTCTCCCTGCATGATTCGCATCGCTGATCGAACCTATGAAGAACAGAGATCACTCATCTATCAACATATTAATAAGTTTAATTACGAATATCAAATTTGAGGATTTCCTTGTACGATAGAATATGATTATGAAGTAGTATCTCACTTGGGCGATAACAGGAGGACTCATAACTGTTCCATAGCACGCTCCCACACACGTTGCACGAATATGACGAATTGTTCTCTGAAGATGACAATGATTCATATGATTTAGTTGATAACTATACCTCTGCTCCTCCAATGTATCCTCCAGCACCAGCGAAACTCTTTGTGAGTGTTCCCATCATTATATCCACGTCTCTCGGATCACAACCCCAATACTCAACCACTCCTTTTCCAGTTGGACCAAGAGCACCTAAGAGAAGAAATTGTAATCATCGAAAAGCCATTCCTCCCCATCTACTTACCAACAGAATGTGCTTCATCAAGGAACAGATATGCTCCATACTTCTTCTTGATTCGAATGAATTCAGGCAGATTGACAATAGTTCCTTCCATTGAGTAAATTCCTTCCACTATGATTAGAACCTGTAGAGGAATACATGGCTTCGCTATACTAGGAGATTATGGGGAATGAATTGTTTACCTTGTTGTACGGTTTTCCAGTGTTGGGATTAGGCTGGCAGAGTGCTTGTCTCAATTGTTTCTCACAATGCTTCGGGTCTGCAACATATACATTTGAGATATACTATAATAGAAGCGAACACAATTCAATAGAGTTAGAGCTGTAGAATAACTCGAAATTCGGTAGAAATATTCTCACCATTGTGTTTGAAGACCTTGACCTTTGCTCCTGACATTCTACTTCCGAGACAGAGGGAAGCATGATTGAGTGCATCAGAGAGAATCAATGAATTCTGGAAAGACGGCATTCAATGGGTTTCAGACGTCTTCCTATTCAACCCTTCCTTCCATACCGTATCTCATTCCTCTCACCTTATCGACAAGTGATCCAATATTCATTGAATTCGTTCCGAATCCCATAGGGAAAGTCACTGCTGCTTCCACTCCAAGATATCGTGCAATGCACTCTTCCAATTCACGCTGTTGCGAATGATTACCTGTAATTGATTCATCTATTATCTATACCATCCCTCTCTTCCTCACCAATTTCGTGTCGAGTGCTTCCAACTGATACTCCGTGTTTATCAATGGCAATAGAGGCAGCATCAGCACATGGTCCATTCTCATGCGAGAATCCGAGATAATTATATGATCCGAGATTGATCACTTCCGTCGTTCCTCCAGTGTATCTGCAATACTTATTTTATGCCAATTATTTTCTCATACTTCACAATGCACTTTCTTTGATCATTTATTTCATGTTGCTTCTTTGATCACTTATTTCATGTTGAATACATTGCATGCCCTCGTTAAAGTCAGTAAATCATGTTTATCATGAGATCATAAGTGAATTCTCAATGGAGTGTGAGAAGGGGGCAATACGTGAGAATGATGTGATGCAATTGATACAATCTAGTGAGAAATATCTTCTACTCTTCTCCATATTCTTCTTCTAGACATGTTTCATAATCTCAGAGTAGAACGCGAGAACGAGAGCACTTCCCATTCCACGGAACACGTTTGAGAGGGCACCCTGCAATACAGTTATTTAGAATATAGATGCGATTATCGAGACTCCACCTTATAAAATGCCTTGAATCCTCCCTCTTGGATATATACTTTCTTCCAGCAGTCAAGAGTGCTCTTAAAAGATCAGTTCGTGTTGGATACTGTAGGACTACCGTACCTTGTAGAGTACATCACTCCTTCCACTCTGCATCATCATTCGTCGTCTTACAGTATCCCATGGATAGCAGACGAGACCCGAAGTGACCACCGTACACTGCATTCAAGTATTGTCAGTATGAACCCCGAGCAGTATCAACTAAACCTGTCCAATGACCCATGCAACGAAGAAGTTCAACTTCTTCCTATCCTCTACTACCGATTCCACGATTGTATCGAATAGTCCTGATAACCAATTTCATTCACTGCTCTATGAAACTCTTCTCACCGAAATAGCAAGCTCTATAGATGATGATTCCCTGTATGGACGAGTTGAATCCTCTATACAATCCGATAACTCCATCACTCTTCACAATCTTCTTCGTACAATCGACGAGTCCACTGAATTCTCTCTGCTCTGCCGATCTTCCGATGTCAGTCGCCAATCGAGTTCTGTATATATCTCATTGATCTTGTTCATCAACAATATATCAATCAACCTTGCGAAATCCAATGGATAAATGAACATGAGTGAGGTTGCACCCGCCGCTCCTCCAGCTGCCAAATTGCTTCCCAGTCTCTTCCATACAGATGCATTCTTGTCCACATTCATAATTGCTCGATACGTGTCCTGTATTCATCTACAGTATGCCATTCTCTACCGTATTCTTACCTTGAATGCGAAGTTGAGTGCTTGTTGGGGAAAGATTCGGATGACATTGATGCCATTGCCTCTCCATAGAGATGCCACTCCCTGCATTCTTCCCTTGGATACACTTCCTTCAATATCCATACCGTACCTGTTCCTTCACTACTCTTCCCATACAATCTCCAATTCCCTTGTATCTCTCATTCTCTCCGATGGTTGGTTGTGCATGCTGCAGTTGTAGGAGAATCTTCACTCGATCGATTGGGGCAACGATAGTCCTGCAATAATCCTTCCTTCTCTTCTTCATCACAAGGGAAGGAGATGATGCAACTTCATCTCTCTTTCCCTCACCTCGCCAATGCAGCAGAGGCTCCTCCCGCAGCAAAGTCGAGTATGAACTTGCGAGTGCCATGGGGTGAAGGAGAATCTACCATCGGAGATATTACTGAAAGAGAAGACAATCAACTATCACCAAGTGAAAAGGAGACAAGGGAAGATGGACTACAGAGTACGAGCGAGAAGTGTAAGTGGAGGAGGGTGAATAAACTACGAGAGAGAAGGAATCATAGGGAAGAAAAGAAAAGGAAAAGGACAACTGTTTGAATGCCCGCCAAAGACTGACGAGGGGTTAGAACGATGATGATAGGGATTGATAAGATGAGAGGGAAGAAGGAGAAGGAAAAGGACGAGAAGAGAGAAGAGTTGCACCAACCGAGTCTCAATGGAGAAATGAAGAGAAATGAAAGGGATGAGAGAGAGGAAGATAAAGAGAGGTAGAGAGGGGAAGAAAATGAACGACAGTATTGAAATCAGGGTGGGTACCAGTGAATGGACAACCAGTGAGAGTTAGACAGTTTTATCAGCAGCAAAAAGGGACGATAGATGGAGGAGAAGGAAGAGAGATGTGCCATCGAGATTAAAAACTCATTCAACATGTGAAACAACATGAACGAATATGGGGAGTCAAAAAAAAAGGAAAATAAGAGTGAAAATGGTAGGCGCAATAGAGCGCTAAAAGGAGAGTGAACTCACGTGGGGGAGAGAGGGGAAAAGAGAGGGGGGGGGGGTATTCACTTCACTTCCTCTCACTCCCTCAAATCCGTTTCGTGTTTCAGAACCTTATTACACTTCTTGCATTGTGGGGATTATCCAATTGGAGTATTGCCCTTTGATAAATCGTTCATCATCATTCTAGCAATAAGACGAATGACAAAGACCATAGCCTGACCATTCCATGTTTGGAATGTTGTCTCGAGAAGAAAATTGAATGGTTTTCTTCAACTGTCTGTGCCATTTTCGTCTTGTTTTATAATAACACTATGAGATCATGTGAGAAAAATCGTAAACATTGCTCCATCTCAATAATTCCATGTCTACATAGGAAATACTCACTGATAAGTCCATCCATAGTCATTGCTAACTCGATCCTTCAATTTCATATTCACTGCAGGAACTCCACAGAGGGGACGATTCACTACATCTGTCGCGATTCTGCAAGAGAAAAAGATGAAGGGAGAGGAGGGGGAGAAGAAGGAGGGTTGGCAAGGAAGTGAATAAGGGCGAGAAATGATCGTAGTCAGTCAAAAGTTGTTGATTGATCTAAGTGATCACCTGTAGATGTTATTGACGAACATTGCTTCGAAGTGATTATCGAGAGATGCGAACGACTGCAATTTATACTTTCCATCACACTCATTTCCTCCGATCACCCGTTCGAATGCATTCAAAATCAACATAACAAATATAAATAATTTTTAATATCGTACCCTCTGACTCTTCAATTCTTGTTGTGCTCCAGTGTGAATCCATCCTCGATTTCTCAATAGATCAGCCACTGATGCAAGTAGAGTAAGAACTGTGAATTGGAATCGAACCTGAAAAGGAAAGATAACGATTTTTTAAAATTACAAACTATTCACCTGTCAACTAATGAAACCATCCATTTTATACGTTCAACAAAAAAATGAAAACAAGAAAATAAATGTGCTCACCAGAAAAGCAGTGATCCACGAGCATTCTTCTAGTCCCGCATCTCCATATTCCCCTCGATGCCATTTACTGCAATTAGATGAGTAAATACAGACAATGTTTCACCTCTCCAATCTATGATCATCTAACCAACATCGCCAGATAATAACACCATTGATCATAATCTAAAATCTTCTTGCCCCCCCCCCCCTCTCCTTCATCTCTCTAGTGCCATCTAATCCATGGACTCACAAATTTTCTTGAATGAATTCCTTTTTGGGAGAAGGTTCGACTCCTTCGATGAGTCGTCTCTCTGAATCCTTCGTGTGACCCATCGCCCTGCAATTTATTGCCATTACTCATTTGGAAATATTTATCAGCCGAATAATCAACATGATTGATAATATGTAAAGGTTATTCACAAGATGAAAATATTTTTGTCTGCTTCATCATGGAGCAAAAGGAGAAGAAGAAATGATCATAAGAAGAGGGCAATGAACCTCTCCCCTCCCAATTCTTATCACTGGAATGAGGTACGTAGAGTCCTCTTATCACTTTCTTTCCCAGAAAGCAAAGATTGGTCTATGAAATGAAGCGACAAAGAAGGAGGGATATTCAAATGGTGAGGGGGTGGAAGAAGAAGAGAGAGAGAAAAGGAAAGCATACGAAGGCTGAGAAACTTCACCTAGCAACTTGGGGAATGGAAGATCTATCTAGTGCGACGTTGTCAGTTATAGGGTAGGGCATACACCATGACCACTTTTTGACATTCTACCAGTTACGTACTTATTCATAAGTGAATGAGAGGACAAAGACTCGATGTAGAATGATCTGAAGAAAGGGGAAGAGAAGGGAGGAGTCGGAATGAGGTGACTCTGAATGGTGGAGAGAGGGCGATAGGAATGATCATACGAGAAGTCTGATCACTTAGTGATCTTCTTGTCGTCGAAATGAACAGAGGGGACACTGATCTCCCCTTCACATGGGGAGAGAAAAGGGATGAATGGAATGAGACCATCCGGACAATGATAAGTGATGGCATATGGAAAGGGAAGAGGAAGAGAGGGAGGAAGGGAGGGAGAGAGGGGAGGGGAAAGCAACACTATACTTTGTCCCCTTCTCTCTGTCTCACCTGATTCCTTCTCTGGCGTGATTGTGAGTGCAATCACTTTGAACGGGGGGGGGGGGAATAAACAATAGAATGGAACGATAGAAGGACATCCGATAGAATGGTTGCACATCTTGATACTGACTCATACAACGATTCATTGCGAATTCGGATGAGAGATCCAAGTATTGTGTCGGACGGAGAGACAAGGGAAGATGGAGAGAGAGAGGGATAAGGGAGAAAGAAAGGAAGAACATTAGGACGAGTGGAAAGAGGGTGCATTGGGGAAGAGAGAGAGAGAGAGAGAGAGAGAGAGAGGGAGAGACTGCATCAATCTGATGCCTGCCATTCCCCGCCAGTCTCTCTCACTCTTCGTCTTCTCTCTTTTTCTATTTGAAACCTCCACTATCTCTCCCCTCTCCACGTTTCAGACTAGAGTACAGAGAGAAAAAGATGAGATGGGCGAAAGAAAGAGAGAATTAGAAGAGAGGGAGGAAAGAGGGTAGAATGAGGGAGGGGATATGACAGGGGGTAAAGAAGGGTCGATAGCCATTTAGAACGATTGTGAGAAGAAGGAGGAAGAAGGACATTTTGAACATGAGGAAAGAGTTTCTATCGAAGGAGAGACGATAGAAGAGAATGAATGGGAAATGGAGGAATAGAGAGATAGAGGAGAGAGGGAGGGGAGGGGGTGAAGGATGCTAACGCGTTCCTCTTCAAGAGATATGCAGGTCGAATAAGATAAGTTGAGATTGGAAATGATTAGATAGATAGAAAGAGAGGTGATGAGATTGGAGCAGTCACCGGAAGAGGAGAAAGGAATTCTCACCAATTTCAGAGTGATAACGAAGAATAGTCAGAGGTTGTTTAGATGAGTCATATTTCTAGAGGGAGAGATTTGTATTTAAGTGGGAATGAGAGAAACGAGAGGGAAGGCTAAAAGAACACGTGAGATGGGAATGAATAAGAGATAGGAGACACATTGCCAGAAGGTCAGCCATCGAGAGAGAGCTCTCTCTCTCTTGGATATTGAGGGGAGAAAGGGGAGATCAGACAGGAGATATATATTGGGAACAGTCGCACCCCCATTCAATTATATTCTCACTCTTTCTATCTCTCGCCCCATACTTTGTCCCCACACACATTTCATCTGCAAACGACACTTTTATCACGGGCACAATCGAAACAGACTCAATGCGATCAATCGGAATGACAACATATATACAAACATGAGTAGAGTGTCGAAAACGACTGATCGCTCGAATTTGACAAGTCGCGAATGAATTCCAAATGAACCTCCATTTGAAATGAAGATCCACTTTTCTCTCTAAATGATTAAACGGCGCGTCATTTTTTCAAAGAACGAGATTTTTGAAAATAAACTTTGCATCTCCACCTCCATCTCCAGCTGGTATTACTCACCTAATAGGCCACCTAATATCCCACGTAATGGGTGACAAGTTAGGTGGGATTATAGGTGAGTTATTAGGTGACCTAATAGGTGAGTGGCAGGGGGAGAGGGCCTACGTTATTAGGTGGACTATTAGGTGAGAAAGTTACTGTAAGGAAAATCGTCCAAGTTGTGAGATACGTAACTATCGATCGATATCGCATGAATGTGCCTCATACCGTAACTGAACCATACATGGGTCCCCATGTACGGTAATCATATCCAAAAGGCAATCCCTGATGGGGAAAGCAGTGATGCTCGGGAGCAGTCTAAAGAGGGCTGTTGGGTGGGATCTTGTAGGCAAGGCGTGTACTAGACACGACGGGTAAGCAGCATTGCTCCCTCCAAACGTTTATTAGGTGGCCTAATAGGTGAGCAAGCTCCCGCTATCTCCTTTGAAGGTGGCCTATTAGAAATGCTTATTAGGTGACTTATCTATTAGGTGATAAATGGGAGACAATTGACACCTCTTCTTCTCCGTTCCACCACTCGCGGCGCGGTTCATCCCGCAGAATGAGGCGACGTGTCATTTAACTTCGAAAACGGCACGCCGTTATTTTCCATTCGTGACACATCAAATGCAAAACGACTGGTCCAAAACGACGCGCCGTTTACAAATGGAAACGGCGCGTCAATCACTTTCGACACTCTAAACATGAGGGAAGAAAGAAAAAGGAACACATGAATAATCAGCTCTGTTTGTGAAATCACCACTGTTACGGAATAGGGATATACATAGCGAAGGAATGAGATGCATCGATCAATCATATAACGGTGAAACAACAATCTTTAAATCGATATTGTATTAAAAATATAAATAAATAGAATAAAGCTAAATCAATCATCAGTCATATAACATCCTCCACCGGGCGTCGATCTAATACACGCTCTAATCTTTGATATCTTTGCTGCTTCCACATCATCAGTTCTTCCACCAGTACCGTCTACGAATCGACTGACCGCTGTGAGGAAACGTTGTTCTGCAAATCAAAGCTACTGTACTCTTAATTGGTTACCGTAGCTAGATTAGAAATCAATAACAGTCAGAGCACACAATCACTACGATGTAGTGCGATGCAGAAAAGAAGGCGGGACTGGGGTAGGCTGATCGAATGGTTGATGGTATCGCACCATTCTGATAAGCAAGATATTGGCTCAGTGATCATACAGTACCCTAAGAGTACGATACGTTCTTATTGTTATGTTCACACACAGTGCATTCATAATGTAGTGCGCATCTTGTACATCTTCGTTCAAGACTCATTGGTTAATAACACACTCACCGAATATTTGAGGGTATAGCTGGTGCATTAAGGGGTTGCGAGGGATATGTCCGCCGTACGACCTTGCGATAATAGGAATGTTTCTTCTCTTTCTTCCTCGATTGTGGAGGAAGAACGTATCCTCCAGATAATCTCCTCTCATTTGCATTAGTCCTAGCTTCCACTCTTTGGTCAGTACGGTAGCGATAAGCGTGGTGGGGACGTTTGATTGGGGTTACTGTGTTTGTTTGGAATGATGGGAATGAATAGGGAGCGAGAGGGATGGCGAAAGGTCTACGGTAAGGCATGTCGTTAATGGATGGGATGTGTACAGCGTCACTCTGGCGATAAACCTTACCATAGGGAGAATTGAATTGAGTGCGGGGAGGAGGACGAACGATGAATTCATCGGGTCGTCTCCTAACGGAGGAAGGTTTGAATAGAAGAACTCTTGATGGGGGAGAGAGGGTGGTAGGAAAGGGAGTTGATAAACCATGATGGTATCTAATAGGTTTGAATTTAGGCATTGGGGGAGGAAGAGGTCGATCGGATTCGACTGGCGGAAGACCAGGAGCTCCGATATCGTAATCATTGAATGAGGGAGGAGGAGGAGGAGGAGGAGGAGGAGGGCCGATGGGAATGGGAGGATACGAGGGAGGAGGGGTCAAAAGGTGACGAAGCGAAGTCTTCTCGAATGCATCCTGATATATTTCGTGGTTTCATCACGTAATAACATCGACTGATATAATTCGAATAAGCACTCACTTGAACCAATTCTAGGTTCTTAGCCTTCAAGTGGTTCTCTTCCGCTTCGTAATCTTCTTCTTCATTCTTATGTGGAACGGACACTCCCTGTAAAGGATGGAGTGAGAAAAATATGGATAGAGAGAGCGAGAGCGAGAGTAGCCATTATTTATGATATCCGCCAACCTTGAGATAATTGTACATCATATTCGCGAACATCTTCATTGCATCAGGAGAATGGGAACCAGATAAGAAGGACTGAGCTCTGCAGAAAAGCTTTAGGGTAGCATCGAGAATATATTTCTTTATATTCCGAGGACGAGAATACGCACTTAATAGACTCCATCGAATCAAGTCATTTCAAATTTTAAAAAAAATCTGAACCTTCTCTAATAAAAAAATACCTTCTATCATTAGCGGGTCTCCTTGGAAAGGGAGCAACTACATCAACGTAATCTGATGACTCTTGTGTGACAATAGGTGAGCATAGACTGAGAAGGACGAGAAGAAGAGACTTCATAGAGACTACAATTGCAAGGAAGATAGATCAATCAACAAAAGTGAGAGGAATGAAAGTGAAGCGGGAGTTTATCACGAGGATGAGATAGCCATCAAAGGCACTTTCCCACCTGATATCTCTCTTCTTCTCTCTACTCGGATCGGGAAGAAACAGTTCGAAGCAGCGAGAGATATCCTTTGAGTGAATAAGATCGCCACCCGGAAATTGGAAGTAAAATGTAGAGTGAAAGAGGTAGAATTGACCAGTGATGATGTTACACTGCTATTGTTAGACAATTGCGAGAAACTGTTCAAGCAAATGGTTGAAAAGAATCGAAGGGTGAATTCGAATGAGTTCGAGAGAATAGAACGGGAATGGAAAGAGACGAGACTTGGACAAGGTTAGTCTCATTCGGAATGTCCACATTACTCAGCCCCATTGGAGGGATGAAAGAAAGGATCAGAGTTGGTAGAATGACCGAGTCATTCACAGCACTAAAGAGAAGGAACGCCCTATTTATGACTGGGCACAAAATACATGTGATAACTTTGTGTGGAGATCTCGAGATTAAAAGATAAGCAACCGGCTGAAGATTGTTTGCATTGAGATATCCAAAAGAGGAACGGAGATGGAGGAGTGTGTGAAATCTGCAGAGTTGTAGTCTTAATACCATAATCAAATGTAATCATAGAACAGTTCTAGAATTGTGAGCTCTCGAACACTAAGTAAGATGAGCACGTGATGAATGAGTGATACTGATTACTGCAAATGAAAAGTGAAAGGTATGAGAGCGATCGTCCTCATCCATTCCTTCATTCTCTTCATTCACTGAGTGGTTCACTCCTTCATTACTCGAGTTTTTCAATGTTCAGGTTGGATGAGATCCTCTGCCCCTCCTCTATACTACCCCGATACATTCGAAATAGAGGAGGACGATAAACCATCCGTACCTTCCTCCTCTAGACATAAACGGGAAGGAGTATTGCTTGACCTACCTTTAATATCTCCTTGTTTCAGCAGTGTTTTCTCTCCTCTCTGTTGTTTTCTCACTTCACCAATCTTATTGGTCCTCCTATTTGGTGTATTCTCTCTTCTCTTCTTCGCATACAGAAACAGTCCAGTTGATGTCAATCGAGTGAGTATCCTCGTTGAATCATCGCATTATTAGTTGCATTTTCAGTCTCGTTCCTTCTTCGGTCGTTTCAAAGTGGGTGGGCACAGAGGAGTAATCGGGGATCAGCCCGAAAACAGTATTTCTGCTTTCCAGAAGGTTTAGTATAAATAATTGACATATGAAACTAACAATAAATTTCAGGCCCTCGATTCGGGAGCCGATACGATAGAATTGGATGTTATGCTCACTAGTGACAAGGTGAATATGAAATAATGTAAAAATACAACAAGTGCACAGTGAAATTTTCAGAAAGCGGTCATCATGCATGATGATACGACCGATCGGACAACAAATGGAAAGGGAGTCGTTGAGAATACTTCATATGAAGATATTCGACGATTACGACTCATGCACAACACTCAGTAAGTATAACTAGGGAGGATTATTGAAGTGATCGATTCTAACATACCCCTCGCCTGCTCGAATCCCGTGCGAGAACGAGAGGAAAACACTTGCTTATGATGCACAGTACTGAAATGTCATGAATTGACAATAATAATTACAATAAAATAGCACACAAACAGATTAATCGATAATAATCAGCATAGAAAAAATCACGGCCAAGTTATCGACTATCGTACTCGGTAACTCTTGGAACAAAAATTCCAGGAAAATACCGTAACCGCAATATTGATTGAATTTGTTTCGTTAATACAATTCCGTTGTTTCAGAATTATATTTAATTAAAAAATTTTTTTACTTATTTTCAGGGAAACATCAGAGAAAGTTCCGACTCTCGACGAAGCCCTCTCCTTTGTAAAGAAGAACAAGTTGAATGTAGTGATAGACGTAAAGGATCATTCGGAAGAGGTGGGCTTGGCCACAATATAATCCTATTTTCGTATTTGGAGATGGTGAATGAGATCAGTCGTCTAATCACTCGTTATTCACTTCACGATCGAGCTATCGTCTCTTCATTCAATGCTCTCGTTCCTTTCCTCATAAAGAAAGCTGATGATCGAATTCTCACGGGTACATCATACCCTCTTATAATCCATCTCCTTTAATCCTTCAAGGAATCACATTTCGTCGTTGGGCATGGTCTACTCTCACAGAGGACGATTCGGTCAAGAGACATCCATTGTGGGAGATGATTACTGTATTCATTCTATAGTTATTGATTTCAGCTACGTCAATTGGTTATTTGGAGTGATGGATACAATCAACTATTATGGAATCATATCGATGATAACTCCCTCTTTCCTCGGGACAGAAATGATACTGGCTAATCATCTCGATATCTCTCCGTTAGTTGACCGATTATTACCTTCATAATTGATTCTTTGAAGTAAACTCGTTTCTCGTGCTTTCCATCACGGTTTCCAAATCGTCTCTTGGACTTCAAATTCTGTCGCTGAAGCAAAATTCTACCGATCGATCAAAGTACAGTAATCAATCTCATGTCATCATTCAATCGATATTCCCAGGTTCCATTTCTAACTGATCTTCCCGAAGTTATGAATGCAGTGAAGGGAGAAGAGTGATCTCATCAAATAATGATCTTTGATCTATCGATACAAAATGACAATGAAGAGATTCGCATACACTCGTAATAATTGCAGAATGACACAAGTAAATGGCAACTGACTGAGCTATCACTATTTCGGAATACTTTTGAGACATTGCCTATTGGGAAAAGGGGAGGAACTCAAATAGGTATTTCGAAATGGTGATCTCCTTTGAGTAAATGGTAACGATGGATTCATAGATGAACAACTTGTAGATAGTCTTTGCATGTTTTATGATCATCTGATTCGGTCACTGTTATCTCGGGAACGAATGGTCGATCAGTTCCCGTATATCTGAAGAAAGAGAAGGGAATTCATTAGTGATGGATGAATGAATTGAGGGGGAATCTCATTCCATATTCTCAAGTATCTACAGACGAATGAATTATAGCTGTCTGGCCATTCACATATCTATCATCTTTTCCTTCATCAAATTCACTTACGGTTTCCTTGTACTTCCTCCTTTTGTCTTCAATATATGAAATTCTTTCTTCTTCGTTCTTTCATTGTATTCAGAAGTGGATCTTTCCCGATTGCACAATGGTTTCAAGAATGCATCAGAAGATCTGCAATGGATTATTTCTTTCCCTTTCCTCATGTCATTTTATCTCAAAGATCATTCCCTTTTCTCACCTGCTTGCACTTAATTTGTGTCCCTGAGTGAAGGAGGAATTGTGTGTAGAGGGGCATCTCATTGATGCTGTACGAGACATTGCAACGTATGTTGTGTATTCACCAGATGAAGTACAACAACCATTCCTCAAGAGAGATAGGGAGAGAAGGAAGACAAGAGACTCACCTTAGAATGAATACTAGAGTTTCTCGATATTTCTCAGAGAAGGAAAGATAAATAAGAAGAGTAGTGGCTGAATTGAGAACGACAAGAAGATTGGCAAGATCATTGATATGATATGCAGTACTAGCAGTTCTGAAATTAGTTTCAATGAATTCTTCACTTCCATTCTGAGGATCATTCCTTCTATGGAATTCCCCCTTGCACGCAATGTATCACATGAGTACTTCCATTCTCACGATCTCACATTCAACCATCATATCAATAACACACTTCCATCATAACAAATGAGATCAATCTTCTGACCTTTCATCAATGAATAAGTCGGGGAATACGCATTCCGCTACATTTAATAGGAAAGGAAGAGTATTAGATGCAGCGAATAGAAAAGTGACAACGAGAAGCATAACTGTTGTCGATTGTTCTCGTTGTTGCTGAAAAGATCAAAGATCAAAAGGGAGAAAATATAGGAAGGGCTTGCAAAAATGATCCCCCACTAGAGTTATGCAAAGGGATCAAGGGCTTGAGAATGGAATGGAAAAGAAACAATTGAAGTTCACCCCAATCCCCTTCTTTGATTTGTGATGAACCATTACTGCAACTGAGAAAGGAATTCCAATAATAGAATATGAATGAATAAAGAGTGAAAGATGACGAGATGTCTTACCTGTCGTGTTAAATTGAGTCGTGCTCTTCTCATTCTCCACATGGTTACTATTACATGGCCATTGAAGATTGCGAGAAGAGTAAAAGGAAGAAGGAAATGAGTTATGAGATATGAAACAGTGAAATATCCAATTGTATAGAGTGGATAAAGAGATGGATCTCGAAGATGTCGCTCGTATGTGAGATTCCCTGATTCATCGTATCTAAATCAAGGAATTATCAAGTGACCACACAATTGAGAGATTCACTTGACTATTCTAATCGGTAATTGCAACAATTCTCGTACACTTCTGTTGAATAATTAATTCTTCACAATTTTCCTTACCCGATTGAATATTCGAAGAATCGAACAAAGTTATATGCGATAGAAGAGATGAATATAACAAGAATGGCAATTCTTGATTTGCGAGGAGTGCACCATATTCTGACCTGGAATGATCTCTCTTTCCCTCCTTCCCTCTCTCCCTCCCTCTCTCTCTCACCTGCAATGGTCTACACACAGCAAACCATCTCTCCGTAGTGATCATAACCATTGTCCATATTGAACAAGTTTGCATCGTAAGATTCACTGGATAGACATAATTGAGAACGTATGCCATCAGTTTGCGATACGTTCCCTCGTCACTGAATGAATACGGTAGATTGAAGGATATCGATTAGTGATGGAATGTTTCCCGTTTCTCCAGTTTCCTTCTCTTTTTGCTTCACAATACTTGGGGAGAATAGAAACGAAAACAAGAGGATATCCGTATTCATTCTTTTTCTTTTTCCGGAGTCATGGAGACTATCCTATCTCAATGTACTTTATGCCCAAAACTAACAACATCTTATCTAGATACGAACTCGCATCAAAAGAAACTCGAATGATTTCATATTAAATTCGTTATATGTGTATCTTTCCAGGTAATATATAATAACATACGATACTAATCCAGGAATTGCGAATGTGAGTGAAGCGAGTAGAAGAAGAGAGAAATCAACGAAGGATAGGAATGTAAGAAGAACATTCACCTAAACGAAACTTATTTATTTTTTAATCTTTTGAATACATTGACAACATTTTCAAATTTTTGACATGTGACGTTCGAACATTTCAGCCTCTTCAAGTTTGACTGCGAACTTCCCATCGTTTTCTTCCTTTTTCCTTATTCGAGACTAGTAAAATGGGAAAAGTGTCCGCAAGAGATGTCTGAGAGAAGTTCTTTCCCATCTCGAGAATCGAATAGTGGGAAATACCTCATGAGGGTTTTACTACGATAACGAAAGCACAAATGGTGGGAAATGAGGAATTCAACTCGTCTATTCTAAGATTGAGTCTTGCCATTCTAAAAACGATGTCTTGTCTCAGAGGGGACTCATGTAATTCGAAACGGTGTCAGATATCTAGCATACTCGAATGAAATGAACACAAAGAATGACAACAACAATCCCATTTCTAGACAGTGGAAGAGATTGAATGAGATAAATAACTCACGGAAGAACTTCTCATGTGAGGTCGAGAGAAAATTGTGAATGAGACGATATTTCCACTGCATCCAACCAGAACAATTAAGAGAATGGCAAGAGACATCCATTCTTGTGATTCCATTGATCTAAATGGAAGAATAGAGAATGTAGAATGAAGAAGGAAGTGCCGATATAGAGAGAACTAACGAGTTAAACAGAAGATATTGGATATGGACTGGTCAATAAGAGAGATGATTGGAGTTAAGAAAGAGAACAAACGAGGAATAGATAGAAAATTGAGGAAGATCGTAAAACGAGAAAGGCACGTTAAAAAAATTGTCAGGTCATTTTACCAGAAAAAAGAAAATTTTAAGATAATTAATAGTTGAAGGATCTCAAGACAAAAAAAATGGAACGCATATTTTGAATTATGTGAATGCACTGAATCAGATTACAAAGTTGTCTCGTAATAATAAGAGAAAAGACAAGGAAGAGAATGAAGGAATGGAGAGAATTTTCTCAGTCTCTCCGATTGAAAGAGAAAGAGAAAGAGAACTCTTTTATCGACGTTGTCTCTAATCATTTTGATTCTGATCGAGAAGAGAGAAGAAAACAGAGAAATGAATGAAGATCGTGAGAGAAAGAGATGAATAATGAGAAATTGAATGAGAAGAATGAGATTGATCCACCATTAGAACAGATGGATAAATGAGTCATACAAATGAGTTGACTATGCAGTTTGAAGAAAGAAAACCAAAAGATGAAGAGAAACTGAGGAAGGGAGTGGGATAGTACAATGAAAGAAATGGAATAGAGAAGAACTATCGAGACACAGATGTGAATAATTATGAGAGAAGAGAAGAAGGATGGAATGAAGTAAAGAGAAGAACGAAGTGATTACTTCCATTCATGAAGAAGGATCCGAACATGAGAGAGAAAGAGAGAGGGAGGAGGGAGTGATGAAGACTCATTTGTGATCCTTCCTGAGGAAGTGGGAGGGATAGTACCCTTAAGAGGAAAGAGTGACATTCACTTAGATAGATAGACGAGTCACACTAAATGACTTCAAATGAGATATTGTGCAGATAACACTCACTTCAAGTATGGGAATCAAGAGGGGAAGACGGAGAGAGAGGGGGAGGGAGGAGGGAGAGGGGGAGGAGGGAGAAGGGGAGGAGAGAAGGTAAGTCAAGTTCGTTTCGAGTTCGAACTGATGATGATTTAGTACTTCCTTCTGATTATTAGAAGAGAAAAGAAGATAAATTAATTGAGAGAGAAATGGATAAAATTGATAGAGAGAAGAAGAGAAGATGAGTGACGAGTTGACTAGAAATGGAGAAGAGGAAGATGAAATGGATGGAGAATGGAGGGAAAAAGGGATGACGATGGAAAGATGGAAGAATACTCAATCAGAGGATAGATTACACTCAACCAAAGACGAATCTCATCTTTCTTCTCTTTCAAGGGAAAGTTATGATAAAGAGAGGATTTGGTAGGTTGAAGAGGATATGAATAGAGTGAAAAGGAAAAAAATATTTGAAAGAGATGAGATATATGACAGGGAATGAATAGAGTGAATGATGATGACTACCCTCTCCCTTCTAATTCATTCGACATTTATGCATACTAATCAAAAAGATACGTAAATGATGAACTCACTTCCAATTTTGAAATATATCTTTATTATGAGAATCAAAGACAATAATGATAATGAGATGAGACCCGATAATGAGTCAGAAGTCAATGGGAAGAAACCGTTTGGAATGAAGACAATGAGCGAATTATTGAGAATAAGTGAAGATTGATCGACCGTGAGAAAGAGAAGAGAATCACTCGAAATAAAGGTGAAAGAGGTTAAATAATACTGTAATCTATCTATTGAAGAAGTGGAGAAAACATCTTCATTTCGACATTTTCCATACGAGTTTTTGGCATCGAATATACTCTGCCAAGTGAAGAGTTAACTGAAAGAGAAGAAAGAGTAAGGGATAGAGTTAACCTTCCTCCATTCTATTCATTACCCCGCACACTTCTCAATTATTCATTCCCGCTACGTTTCCATTCACTATTTCACTTCTAAGAAAAACTACTGAATTGTGTGACAATTAATCAAGAATATTTGTTATGACTGTTAGATGAGAGTCATTTGATGGTGTCACTCACCTCTGAAATTGTATTTGGTGTCATAGAGAAAGTCATGCGATCTTTCGTCGTCTCTTCAGGATGAGCATCTAAAATAGAAATGGAATGAATAGATATAGACGAGATTTCCCACCTGGAGATAGAATACGTTCTAATGTAATCATGAAGTCATTCTGGAAATCTCCGAAGGAATGAAGACGTCCATAGGGAATTGAACGGAGAACTGACTGAATTATAGAAGGAATAGACGATGAGAAATGAGAGAGAGAGAGAGAGAGATCATTCACACGAAAGATATGGAGAAGGGAGGAAAGGGAAGAGATAACTCACAAGATGTTTTCTATCTAGAATATGAATGGAAGTATCGTGAAGTGCAATGAAGACTAGTCGATTACTAGAGAGTCGATCGGTTGCTTCGAAGAGTTGACAACCAAAGAGAGGCCATTTACGAAGAACCTGAGAGATGGATATAGAAGAGATTCAGCCTCCTTAATTCCCTTTCTCTTTCTTACCTGGAGGATAACTCGTGCACACTCCATTTCATCGCTTCCATTCAATTCTTTCCAATTTGAGTGAAGAGTCGATCTGATGAGAAGAGGAATTCAATGAAATTCAAAACACATCTTTTTCTCTCGTCACACTTGGATTCTCTCTATTCATACTTCATTAAGAAGATACGTGGGATTTGAATCAGAAGGTAAATTACCATTGAAAATTAGATCTACCTGAGTATTCTGTCTGCAGTAACTTCAACCATCTTGACAGGATAAAATCGATTGATGAGAAAATCGAATTTATCGTCCTTCAATTCATAATTTGATACTTCCCTGATATAATAAATAATAAAACCTTAATATCATCAGATGCATCTCCGAATGAATATTGTGCATAGAGAGCAAGTAAATGATCTGCTAATTGAGGAGAAAGAGGAATTCGTCCTTCTCTCAATTCCTCTCCCATTCTAGTTAAAAGGAATCTCTTCTCAATTGGAGTTTCCGATGATTCCAAATGGCGCCAATAATGACGTTGTCTGAAGAGGAAAGAGTCTTCATTGAATAAATAAGTCCTTCTCACCTTAGAATGAGTGCAGCACTTTTCTCACTGGGAATTCTTCCTCGATGTCCATCTCTTTGTCTCTTCTCCCATACAGAAAGACAATCACAAATCTAGAATTCATTCATTATTCATTCAGTCAATTCTCAATTGGTCAATCTTCTCATCCCTTCTACATCCACCCAAATTACAGAAAGGAAGATAAGACTCGTTGTTTCAGAATGAGATGAATGATGTGTACCTTTTGTTTTCCCTTCAATAATTGCATTTGACCAGTGGATGGATCATCGATGTAGATTGAATATCCAGAGAGAAGAGCAGGTCTCATTCCTAATTTGAGGCAGAGAGAAGAAAGACATTGGCCGACTTCCGTTGAACCATCGAATTCCACCACCTGTAGACAAGTATCTTATTTTAAAATTGAATTTTGAAAAACAATTTATTTAGCTCATTAAAAACTAAGTTAAAGTTATAATATTATCGAATAATGCGCAATAAATAACCTGATAGTCTCCACTTGGTAATCGTACTGATATTGAATGGGGGAATTTGGTGGAAGTTGGATCTCTTGTGAGAATTGAATTGACTTCTAATCTCGATGGAGCTTCTTCTCTTCCTCCCAATTTAACACTTCGATCAAGAATTGATTCACAATACGAAGCCATCGATGCATTCTGTGAACAATTTATTATTTCCTTCTCCTTCATATTCGTTATTCTTCATCATCACAATTTAATGGACACTTGAGGATAAGAGCTTCTACGTTCTCCTTCTAATTCTATCATATGAATGAAATACCTCCACGATACTCGATTGAGTACACTTGTACAGATGTCTTCTCAATAACCAATGAAGAGCGTAATGTTTAGGAGAGAAAAGAGGAAGAGCTAGAGAAAGAAGCTTCCATCCCTTCAACAGATGAATTTGATCAGTGCGATGAATTCTCACGAACAATCCATCTTTAAATAATTACCTGAAGAGCGAAAGGAACTCCATCTTGAGTGAGACGAATCAATTGAGCGTACAATTCATTCCTGAATTAGAGAATGAAACTAAATTGAAACGGAGAGATCTCTTATTTAATGTATTACCTAATAGCTTCATTTCCAATAGCCATCTTCAATATATTCTGTGCTAGATCAATATGATATTCCACTCCCGTTGGTCGCATTAGAACAGAAACAAATAGATGAGTTGCCTGTATTCTTTCCATTTGAATCAAGTTCATCTCTTTTCCTTTCTTACCTTTGCCAACTCAATTGCCTTCTTCTCATTTTCTTTCTCAATACTCATCATTCCTTCATGGGGAGTTTCATCGTGATTAGTGAGAAGAAGATCTTTCCATAGAATGGATCCTGTTGAGAAACATATTGGAGAGAACATATGGCAATGAATGAAGTACATAAGGGAAAGGAATCATAAAATGACCCCCCCCCCATCCCTCTCCCTCCTTCCTTCTAACCTACCAGGTGGCATTCCATCAGCTAACATTCTCTGAAGAAGAACTTCAAATGGAGTTCCTTTCATTGATGGATCTCCACTCGCAGCACGAAGGAAATAAATCCATTTATCCTTTTCTTCTGATGACGAAACAATGAGATATGTTGGATCTTCACCAACAATCTAAATTAGATATATTGGTAATATTATTTTTTAAAGAGTCCCACATTGATCGAGATTGAGTATTCCCTTGTTTTCTTATTTCCAGGTCCTCTCTCTTCCAATTGTTCATCGGATGAACTCGATTGTTCATCAGACAATACTTCACTCTCAGCGATATGAGCACCAGAGAGGAGAAGATAGTGAGATGGAATCTACAATTCAATGATGGAAATTGATCATATAGGATTATACATACGGTGTAATCACTACTCCTGAAGAACATCAATTTGTGTTGGACCAACGCTGCGAATAATTTCTTTGAATGACCACAATGAACTCGAGTGACGAAAGAAGAAATGGATGCATCGAGAGGAGTCGAACGAGAGACCATCTCACGAATTGTTGCTCCTTCAATCATAATGAGATCAGGATATGATATCAAATACAGGAATTGTTACCCTTGATTGCATTAGTAATAGCAGCAACCCATTCAGATGTGGATCTCTCACTTTCCGTTGAATATACAGTGGACTCTCCCGATTGAGTGTTCATCTCAATCATCATATTCATTTTCTCCTTCTCTTTCATTTTCTAACCTGGAATGAATATGCCGATCCCTTTTCTTTCACTACAGTTACACTCGTAATCTCTCCAATTGAGAGACGAGAAAGTGGTTCACAATCACGAATCTTCTGAAGATGGAATGGATTTTCAATATGCAAATATGTATTCGGGCACTCACATTATTCCTGAAGAAAAGAATTTCTCCATTCCTCAAGATTACGAATCGTCTTTTGAGTGATTTAAGACGAGAATCATTAGAGAGAGTCCAGAATCCTGATTTCTCCGATTCTGATAACAAATGATATTTGATAATGAATCCTTGAATGAACGTACGATCATGATTGGCAACAAGACTGGTTCTTAAATCCATTCTTCTCCCTTCATCAGAATAACTTCCTCTTACTGAGAGTAAATCATGGAGAGGAGAATTAATTGAATGTTTACTATGATTACTACGACGATCCTGAAATTATTATATATAATCCTCTGAAATTAACTGCTAAGGTACCGTCATTTGGTCTCTATACTCAGTATAACAAAGAAATTCCGTGTGATCAGTCTAAATAATACCTCAGAAGAGTGTCTCAATGCAGGTGAATGTGAAGGAGGAGTGGATGGAAGGGGAGGAAGAGGGGAATCTCCCATTGAAAGACATTTATCTGCTGCTTCGTGCAGTTGATATTCCTGAATGAAAAGAATTACAGTTTTAAAAAATACCAGTAGGCCCCACCTACGCTAGGTGGGGCCCACTGGTAAGGCCCTGAATAATGGAACTGAAGAATATCACTCACCCATAGTCTCATTCTTGCGTGTTGAGGGGGTTTAGGAGGAGTTTGAGGACTCTTTACAATATCAGAATAGATATTATTATCGTCACGAATAACACAGAAATCGGCTAGATTCACATATTCGACATGACGAGAACTAAAAAAAAATATGAAGAATTGAAAAAACTGGGAATAAAAATGAAGTGAATAATGAACATACGTAGAAGGTGATTCGATCTCATCGAATATTTCCTCTTCACAATCAAATTCGTACTCGTCAGCAGAAGAATTCATCGAATCTCTTTCCATCTCAATTTATTCCTTCTTTCCATGTCAGTTTTTCACCAGTAGGTGCACTCTTTTCCCTTCCCCCACCAGTTTTCTCATTTCATTGAGTGTATCTCTCAGTCAATTCATGGGTTCCTTCTTCAGTAATCACACGAGATCGTAGGATCTTCTCATCTACGTGCTCCCTATCATTATCATTTTTCAAACTCACATGAATATTTTTCCTCGGTACGACTCTTGGTGGTCCGATTGGTTTCTTTTCTTCGAATGGCGAAGTATCAGATGAATCTTTCTCGTCATCATTTAATTGTGGTCGCATTCGAACTGAATATCCTTCATCCTTCACCCCTCCCTCCTCTCTTCTCTCTCTCTCTCTCTCTCTCTCTCTCTCTCCTTCTCTCTCTCTCTCTCTCTCTCTCTCTCTCTCTCTCTCTCTCTCTCTCTCTCTCTCTCTCTCTCTCTCTCTCTCTCTCTCTCTCTCTCTCTCTCTCTCTCTCTCTCTCTCTCTCTCTCTCTCTCTCTCTCTCTCTCTCTCTCTCTCTCTCTCTCTCTCTCTCTCTCTCTCTCTCTCTCTCTCTCTCTCTCTCTCTCTCTCTCTCTCTCTCTCTCTCTCTCTCTCTCTCTCTCTCTCTCTCTCTCTCTCTCTCTCTCTCTCTCTCTCTCTCTCTCTCTCTCTCTCTCTCTCTCTCTCTCTCTCTCTCTCTCTCTCTCTCTCTCTCTCTCTCTCTCTCTCTCTCTCTCTCTCTCTCTCTCTCTCTCTCTCTCTCTCTCTCTCTCTCTCTCTCTCTCTCTCTCTCTCTCTCTCTCTCTCTCTCTCTCTCTCTCTCTCTCTCTCTCTCTCTCTCTCTCTCTCTCTCTCTCTCTCTCTCTCTCTCTCTCTCTCTCTCTCTCTCTCTCTCTCTCTCTCTCTCTCTCTCTCTCTCTCTCTCTCTCTCTCTCTCTCTCTCTCTCTCTCTCTCTCTCTCTCTCTCTCTCTCTCTCTCTCTCTCTCTCTCTCTCTCTCTCTCTCTCTCTCTCTCTCTCTCTCTCTCTCTCTCTCTCTCTCTCTCTCTCTCTCTCTCTCTCTCTCTCTCTCTCTCTCTCTCTCTCTCTCTCTCTCTCTCTCTCTCTCTCTCTCTCTCTCTCTCTCTCTCTCTCTCTCTCTCTCTCTCTCTCTCTCTCTCTCTCTCTCTCTCTCTCTCTCTCTCTCTCTCTCTCTCTCTCTCTCTCTCTCTCTCTCTCTCTCTCTCTCTCTCTCTCTCTCTCTCTCTCTCTCTCTCTCTCTCTCTCTCTCTCTCTCTCTCTCTCTCTCTCTCTCTCTCTCTCTCTCTCTCTCTCTCTCTCTCTCTCTCTCTCTCTCTCTCTCTCTCTCTCTCTCTCTCTCTCTCTCTCTCTCTCTCTCTCTCTCTCTCTCTCTCTCTCTCTCTCTCTCTCTCTCTCTCTCTCTCTCTCTCTCTCTCTCTCTCTCTCTCTCTCTCTCTCTCTCTCTCTCTCTCTCTCTCTCTCTCTCTCTCTCTCTCTCTCTCTCTCTCTCTCTCTCTCTCTCTCTCTCTCTCTCTCTCTCTCTCTCTCTCTCTCTCTCTCTCTCTCTCTCTCTCTCTCTCTCTCTCTCTCTCTCTCTCTCTCTCTCTCTCTCTCTCTCTCTCTCTCTCTCTCTCTCTCTCTCTCTCTCTCTCTCTCTCTCTCTCTCTCTCTCTCTCTCTCTCTCTCTCTCTCTCTCTCTCTCTCTCTCTCTCTCTCTCTCTCTCTCTCTCTCTCTCTCTCTCTCTCTCTCTCTCTCTCTCTCTCTCTCTCTCTCTCTCTCTCTCTCTCTCTCTCTCTCTCTCTCTCTCTCTCTCTCTCTCTCTCTCTCTCTCTCTCTCTCTCTCTCTCTCTCTCTCTCTCTCTCTCTCTCTCTCTCTCTCTCTCTCTCTCTCTCTCTCTCTCTCTCTCTCTCTCTCTCTCTCTCTCTCTCTCTCTCTCTCTCTCTCTCTCTCTCTCTCTCTCTCTCTCTCTCTCTCTCTCTCTCTCTCTCTCTCTCTCTCTCTCTCTCTCTCTCTCTCTCTCTCTCTCTCTCTCTCTCTCTCTCTCTCTCTCTCTCTCTCTCTCTCTCTCTCTCTCTCTCTCTCTCTCTCTCTCTCTCTCTCTCTCTCTCTCTCTCTCTCTCTCTCTCTCTCTCTCTCTCTCTCTCTCTCTCTCTCTCTCTCTCTCTCTCTCTCTCTCTCTCTCTCTCTCTCTCTCTCTCTCTCTCTCTCTCTCTCTCTCTCTCTCTCTCTCTCTCTCTCTCTCTCTCTCTCTCTCTCTCTCTCTCTCTCTCTCTCTCTCTCTCTCTCTCTCTCTCTCTCTCTCTCTCTCTCTCTCTCTCTCTCTCTCTCTCTCTCTCTCTCTCTCTCTCTCTCTCTCTCTCTCTCTCTCTCTCTCTCTCTCTCTCTCTCTCTCTCTCTCTCTCTCTCTCTCTCTCTCTCTCTCTCTCTCTCTCTCTCTCTCTCTCTCTCTCTCTCTCTCTCTCTCTCTCTCTCTCTCTCTCTCTCTCTCTCTCTCTCTCTCTCTCTCTCTCTCTCTCTCTCTCTCTCTCTCTCTCTCTCTCTCTCTCTCTCTCTCTCTCTCAAATTAGGACGGGTAAACGCGAATTCGCGAAAAGGAAAAAAAGGTAGAAAAGGTAGAAAAGGCCGTTTGTTCGGTAATGGGAGCGATGTACGATATCTACAATAAATAAATGGTAACTCACAGTAACAGATCTGCTCATAGGTGAATTTATCATAATTTTGTCTTCGTTTCTCCACTGTTTCGTCCTTTCAGTGAACGATCTAGAAGGAAAATAGGATGGAATGAGTAAATAAAGGAAAAGCTCCTCTTCATTTTCTCCCATTTTCTCAATGACACAATGAGTCCTCTTGAGAATATTCAAGAATGACCACTCAATGGACCACTTTCAACTATTCTCAATAATTCAATCATCTATCTAAGATGGGAATAATAATTCATCATTCTCACTTTAGCATCTGCAATTGAGTTGTACATCGAAGATTCTGCTCTTTCAATCGTTCGTTCTGCTGTTCTAACTGAATGAATTGTTTATTGTAATTGTCAATGGAGATTTGAATGTGAACACGATAAGTTGTATGAAATAACTTGTGTCTTCAGCGGGATTTTTTTGCAAGAGGACTGAGGAATGGAAGAAACACTTCGAGGGTTTTTGCACGATTGACCTCCCCTACACAAACTGAGTAAACGGAGATGGAATTTGAAGAGAGGGAGGGAGGAGGGAAAGGGAGGAGGGAAAGGGAGGAGGAAGTAGGAGGAGAGGGAGAGACAGGAAGATGAACACATCTGACACGTTTGGAAGGGAGATCAGATAATGGGAGGAATGAGGGGCGGAAGGGAGGGAGGGAGGGAGAGGGAGGAGGAAGGGAATGAGTCACGGTGCAAGGAATGGTCTCTCTCGAATTGCAGATGGTGAAGGAAATGGGATAAGATTCGAATAGAGTAGAAGATTCATTGATTGGATGAGACAGGTTGTAAGTGAGGAGGGGGATACGGTAGAATGGATTGATCAGAAGGGAGGTAAGGGTAGACCTCCCTTCTATCAGAATGGCCATTTCTCTCCTTGTTGCAATAGCGTGGCTTCTCACTATGAATGAAGAAAGGCGAGAGAAAGGGAAGAAGAGAGAAAGGAGATGGATGGAAGGAGAAAGGATAGAAGATCCTCAGGGGAATGACAACTGAATCGAAAGATGGAGGGAGGAAGGGAAGGGTTGATCAGAAGAGGAAATATACTAGATCATAATCAGAAAATGTGTTATCACTGTAAATTGGTCGCTATAGAGATTCATTCGACATCTATGAAATCAGAGGAACGAGAAATGGACAAAGAAGGTGGATGAAATGAGGGAGAGGAAGGGAGGGAGAAGAGGAGGGGGGAGGATCACCCAGTGAAGAAAAGTGAGAAGGTCACCACTGTTCATCATTCTTCACGTAAATGGGAAAAGGGGGGCTAAATCAGAGGAGAAGAAAGGAAGTAAGAAAGGATTGGGAGGGAAAATAAGATACATCTGAGAAATTGAAGGGAGAAGAACAATTAGAAGAGAGATTGAGCAGCTGAGAATGAAATGGATAAGGGAATGAAAGAGGTTGATCACACCTGGAGGGAGAAAGGGAGGAGGGTGAGGGATGGAAAGGGAGAGGAGGAGAGGGAAGGAAGGAAACTGTTCGAGATACAGAGATCGAATTGAAGAGATGAATTGAATGTAAATGAGAAGGAAGAATAGTCGGATTACGAAGTGTGACCTTCCTTATGCATGAGATAGAAGAAGACTGAGTGATCAAGTGAAGAGATGAATGATGGACTATGCATAGAAAGAAGTGAGAAGAGAATGAAGGAGAGAGAGAGAGAGGGGGGGGGGGGGATAGATTAAGGGCGGGGGGGGAAGTCAGGCATTCCC
>LS487916.1:201516-319151 GCA_900490705.1 Pristionchus arcanus
TCGTATGCGTAATTCGTAATTGGGGGTAGTCCGTCCTTCCAGTGTTCCCTTCCTTCCTTCTCTTTAAGAGAGAGAAGGACTCTCCATGGTTACTCCCTTCTCTCTCTCTCTCTCTCTCTCTCTCTCTCTCATTCTTGTCCACTCAATGGTCATCCATCCATCATCTCTCAACATTCAGCCATTTATCATCGAGACCATTACATCAACAATTCAACCGGATCTAATACGTGGCTTATACTCTATCTTTCTCTCTTTGATTAGCTGCTACGATTGTAAAAGTATAAAGGATGAAAGGGGAGAGGTCAAAGGTCACAACTAATCAGGATCTAACTTGACAATATAGTAATTGATATACTTTATTGGAAGTATCCCTTGCATTAGTGTAATCAATGACATCACCGATGAAACTTACAGAAACATGGGAATTCAACTACGAAAGGAATTGATTGGTAAGAGGGGAGATGAAGGGAAGGTGGGATATTTAGTAGTAAGTCTCTCTCTCAACCCATCCTCCGGGATAACGACGAATGAGATAACGACGAACTTCGTCATAGATGAAGATGAGAATAGAGAAGGGAAGTCCAGGGAACCACCATGAGAAACGAAGACCGTACATTCTGTAATGATAAGAGGTTACGGTATTCATAGAGACGGAGAAGGTGTCTACCGTATTCTCACTACCGTATTCTCACCTCAATCCGTTGTCTAATCCAGGGCAATAACACATGAATGCAGCAAGAGCAGTCTCGAATACAAGACCGAAGTTGAGAGTCCAATTAGACATTCCTGATAATGAGATAATCAACCATTTCCATCCTACTCAATCAATGAATAAGTACCGTACCCTGTTGGACGAGAGAGTTTCTTCTAGTCTTTGAGATAATGAGATCAGCCCATTGGACAACGACGATAGTTACGAAGTATGCAGTCTGACACGTATACTCCAGAATCTTACGGTTAGCATACGTCTGAAAGAGAGGACCATCACTAACCATACGCCCTCTCCTCTCTCTCTCTCTTCCCTCCACTTACCCATTCCTGTCCATACGAATCTAGGACATTATTGTATGCACGTGAATCCCATTGAGCTCTCAATTGATACAGATCTCTCGGCCAGAATCCATTGTCTGCCATGATCCAGAAGTAAGTGAAGAATCCAGCAGATGCCTGATAAGGAAAAGGAATCAGTTGGTGATAAGAGAAGAGTACAGTATACCTGGATCATTCCAATCTGTCCATATGCAAGTGAAATGAGACGTTCATTGACCAATTTGTCATGGAGAGGATCACGGGGCTTTCTCTTCATAATATCCGATTCAGCCTCTTCATAAGCAAGAGAGATTGCAGGGACCATATCAGTTCCCAGATCAATACAGAGGATGGTCACAGTTCCGAGGGGAAGAGGAATACCAAAGAGAATGTATGTGAGGAAGGGAGAAATCTAGAATGAATGAGAATCAATCAATGTATTCTCTCCTTCTATCCTTACCTCAGGGATATTGGAAGTGAGAGTGTATGCAATAGACTTCTTGAGGTTATCGAAGATAAGTCTTCCCTCTTCCACTCCAACGACAATCGAGGCGAAGTTATCGTCGAGAAGAATCATATCTGCCGCCTGTTTAGACACATCCGATCCTACATGGAAATTATGGATTACGGTACATCAGATCGATGAGTATATATATTTAGATAACTGACCAGCAATACCCATGGCAACTCCGATATCAGCTCTCTTGAGGGCAGGCGAATCATTCACTCCATCTCCAGTCACAGCAACAATCTAAGAATGAGAGTGATTACATCTCCTCCCTTCCCTTCCCTCCCCTCCCCTCCCCCCCTCTCCCTCTCTCTTTCCCTTACTTGGCCTTGCTTCTGGAATCCTTCAACGATCATCAATTTCTGTTGAGGAGAAGTACGAGCGAATACAATCTCAGAATGGTGACGGATAATCTGAAGAAAGAGAAGAATTAGATTACGGTAGATGGAAATATTGATTGATTACTCACATCAGCCAATTGTTCCTCAGTCATTTCTCTTAGATCCGATCCATGGATAACAGCAGCCTTAGCTTCACGGGGATCAACCTGCAAGAAGGGAGATGAATACACTTACTCTTTCACTCTTCCTACCTGCTCAACAGGAATTCCTCTACGAATGGCAATATCTTCAACAGTCTCAGTTCCTTCGGAAATGATTCCGACAGACTTAGCAATGGCCTTTGCAGTGATAGGATGATCACCAGTAACCATTACGACCTGGAATCAATCAATTAATCATTCATCTACCGTATTCACATATCGAGTCAGTTCACGATAGTCTCAAATAGAGCTCAGAATATGAGCCGCCGTTTCTTCATTTCGCACACTCTTTCGTCCTTAGAGCGGGCGAGAGTGGTTGAAACGAAGAAAGAGCGGCTCATATTTCAAGGCCTAGATTATATGATACAGTACCTTAATTCCAGCAGATCTACACTTGGCAACAGCATCAGGTACTGCAGCACGAGGAGGGTCGATCATAGACATAAGACCAACGAATCGAAGACCATCAATTGGGAAATTAACTTCTTCCGTCTCAAACTTGAATCCCTTCGGGAATTTATCCTTAGGAAGGACGAAATCACAGAATCCGAGAACTCTTTCTCCCATTCCTCCCAGTTCAAGATAAGCAGCATTGAAATCAGCCTTGTGTTTCTCATCCATTTCTTCTTCTTTTCCATCAAGAAGGATTGAAGTGCATCTCTCAAGAATTCTCTCTGGTGCTCCTTTCATCACAAGTAGATATTCCTCTTGATCAGGAAGATCATGAATAGACACTTGATATTTGTTAGTCGAATTGAATGGAATCTCAGCAATCTTCGGATTCTTCTCTCTATATTGAGATACTTGTCCAATAGCCAATTCAGTAAACTTGAGAAGGGCGATCTCTGATGCATCTCCAGTGCATTCCTTCCTCAACACAAGAGATTCATTACATCATCCAGAGGAGAGGAGGAGAGGAGGAGAGGCACTTACTTCAGAATAGGAGTATCATTCTGTCCAGCCTTGAATTCAGCTCTATTACAGAGTGCGGCAACTCTAGATAGCATTCCTCTTGTACCAATCAATCCTCTATTCGAATGTCCTCCTCCTCCACCCGATTGATTCTCTGTTGTATCACACTCTTCGATCTTCTTATCGTACCTGAAAAGAGACAAGGATGAGCAAGGGAATGGAAGGGCACAAGAGGGAAGACTAATGATATACTCACCACATATGGGCGACAGTCATTCTATTCTGAGTAAGTGTTCCTGTCTTATCAGAGCAGATAGTGGAAGTTGATCCGAGTGTCTCGACAGCCTCGAGATTCTTGACGAGACAATTCTTAGAGGCCATTCTCTTAGCAGTGAGAGTGAGACAGACAGTGACTGTTGCAATGAGACCTTCTGGCACATTGGCTACGATGATACCTGAGAGAGGGAAGGATGAATCAAGGGAAGGGAAGGGAAGGGGACTGACCAATGAGGAAGACAACAGCAGTAAGCCAATGATATCCGAGGATGAATGCAATAATGAAGAACGAAACTCCAAGGAATACGGCAACTCCAGTGATCAAATGGATGAAATGTTCGATTTCACGAGCAATTGGAGTCATTCCTGTATCGAGACCAGAGGCAAGATGTGCAATACGACCCATTACGGTATTGTCTCCAGTGTAGATGACCTGAGATAAGAATGATAATGGAATGAATTGAGATTGATATAACTGACAATTCCCTTGCAAGTTCCCTCCACTGCATTAGTAGAGAAGAAGGCGATATTACGAGTTTCAAGAGGATTCTCATTCGTGCACTCCGCATTACGAGATTGAGGCTCCGATTCTCCAGTTAGAGATGAATTATCAACCTATAATAAATCAATATCATATCTCTCAGATATCGATAATGAAGTACCGTACCTTAAATCCGAAAGCAGAGATAACTCTGATATCAGCAGGAACTCTATCTCCTCCTTTCACTTCCACAATATCTCCAATGACCAATTCCTCACAACGAATCTGTTGCTTCTGACCATCACGATGCACCGTGGCATACTGTAAGGAGAGAAGATAGATTATGGTAGTCCATCGAGAACTGATTAATTAAATAGGGAGAAGTGAGAGGGGACTCACAGTGGGAACCATGTTCTTGAATGAGTCCATGATCTTGGATGATTTGCTCTCTTGATAGTATTGGAAGCAACCAGTGATGATAACGACAGACATGAGTACGATACCAAGATAGAGCTGAAGGAAGGGATACGGTAGTTGAATAAGAGCGAAGGATGAGTCACTTACGTTATCCTTGGATGGATATTCCATGGTGAAGTAATCGACAGAATAGGCGACATAACAGAGGAATGCTCCAACCCAAAGAAGAAGGGCGAATCCTCCGAAGAGATTCTTACAGAATTTAATCCATTCTGGAGTTGTCTTAGGAGGAGAAAGAGCATTCGGACCATCACGGGCAAGAAATTCTGCTGCTTTTGCACGAGTTAGACCCTGAAGGGAAAAGGATTACTGTATGAGAGGGATCGATGGGGGAGTATGGTCAGTATTGAGCACCATCCTCGGACAATAACACAAAATCGGGGGTTCGATAACAAACTTGTTGAAATTCGCGGCTCTCTCAACCGAAATCGTCGGTTATAGGCTTGAATCCCTGGGTCAAAAAGGGGGTATAGTCCTATATCCGACCCCGTGTTCATCATTGAGTATGGTAGGAGTCCCCTTCGTCTTATTCCTTTCTACAGTATCTTGTTTCACAATAGACATATCCTCTGATCGACCTTTGTCCCCTTTATCCATACTACGTCAATGGTCCCACTGATGCCATCTGCCAACTGTTTATCTCACTTTAGTACACTCCTCTCCTCTCCCTCCCTCTCTCACTCTCCTCTCCCTTCCAACCACCTTCTACCCCTCTCATCCCTTCCCTTCCCTCTTCCGAGCTTTCAGTCTGTCTACGTAAGCAGAATCGATGGAGCGACTGAGAGAGGGATGAAATAGAGAGAGACGAGAGGGATAGAGATGAGAGGGAGGGGAGGGGAGGGAGAGAGAGAAACGACATTCTGAATGCCACTTCCCTCTTCTTTATATTCATTTGAGATGGAATATGCATGGAAAGAGATAAGGAAATAGTAAGGTTCAGCTACACCCAATTGGAGTTGTCTTGTATAGATCACAGTTATAATTTGGGATATAAATAAGACGTGATTGTCTGTTCATAGCTTCACTCCACATCACTGATAACATTTTATCCTCTCCCAAAATAGCGCCACTAACTGTACACAAGAGAAAGAGAGGAAGTGGTTGATCTCTTCTCTTTCTCTCTCCATTTCCGGCTAGTTCAATTTCTCTCTCTCTCTCTCTCTCTCTCTCGAATTTCGAATAAATCAATATTCTTACCGTCTCAAGATTAGTTGAGAGACGAGTCGCCAATTCCTCCATTGGAATCTGGTGCTCGTCCATTTTGACCTTCAATTAATCGATATTAGTCTCTCATATGATATTTAGGATAAACTAACCTCCTGTTTGAGGTCATTTAAATCTGTCCCTTTCTTATCCTTCCCCATGGTTGGATACCTGAAATAACAAAATAGTGGAACAATCGATCTAACACGGGAAAATCGAAGTGAGGTGCGAGAAAACAACGAGTGAAGAGAAGAGGGGAATGGTCGAGTGAAATAGTAGAAGGGGAGGAGCGATAAGGGAGAGAGAGAGAGAAGAGAGACGAGAGAAGAGAGAGAGAGAGAGTAAGTGGAGGAATTGACGACACAATTCTCTAAACGATCGAAGAATACGATAAGCCCCACTCCAAACACTCTACACAGTAGTAGAAGATTATGATGAGGCAAGATAACCCGGCTGGTAATTGGAGTGAAGAAGGATGGGTCGGGTGAAGAACCGAAGGGCCAGAACTCATTCGAAATGAAAGTTCAAAAGTGAAGGTAGAAGAGAAGAGATTGAATTGGGAGGACTAGAGGTATTTGCAGAGTGGAAGAGAGTAGACAGAGGGAAAGGAGAGAGAAGCGATCGATTGAAGGCAGACTCTAACCAGACAACTAGAGATGTGAAAGAGAGCACGCCCTATTCATTCGAAGTAGAAAGAAGGGAGAGAGAGAGAGATGGAGAGAGAAAGTACTCACAGTAGGAAACCCCAGTAAGAAGTCGCGAAGAAAGTAAACATAGAAATTGGGTTGAAATTCGGGCACTACTGCAGAAGCCCAGAACGCCCCCAAATACCCGAGCAGACTAAGAACTAAGCCTCAGCAAATTCCTAAGCCTAAGCCTAAGCACTAAGCACTGAGCCTAAGCAACATACAAGTCACTATTAGCCACATTAGGTAACGGCTGAGTGTTTTAGACTACTCGATGTTAGTCCCGTTCTGGGCTTCTGCAGCTTCCATGACCAGAATATAACATGGAAGCTGAAACATCAGTGTGCATCACAGATGATAATTTGCACCAACATAACAACAGGTACACATAACAAAAAAGGGGATTTAGAATTACAATACATCACAAGGAAAGAACGGAAAATTGCGTGAAATCGATCGAATTTTTTCGAAATGTTTGAAAACCCAATCTTTTTTTTGCTGAGGTCCCATACGGAATTCTTGAAACCTCCATGATACGGTATTTCGACTATTGATCGAAATTTGAAATATTTTAGCTTTTTAAAATAGGTTGATTGGTATTACTTTTTTCGATCTCATTGTTGTGCACACTTCTTTACCTTCATTTTTATTATTATTACATTAGCCTGGTGTATGTGCAATGCGTATCTCCAGAAATTTACGTGTTTTTTGAGCAGATACTATATATTTTTTGAATGTAACACTTCAATAATTTTGCAAATTGCTCGACCGCGATGACCGATCAAACTCACCCTACTTTTAGTTTCCCATCGTTCTTATAATATTACTATAGGTTAGAGCCGAGACCTATCCAATGTTCGTGGTATCTTTTAGTACGTGATTTAACGATAACATCATAATTCCAGGTCCCTGCGTTTCTCATTCTCAGAGTGAGAGTGATATCATTCACCATCAAATCATCATAGTTGTTTTGTTCAGGTTAGTGGTAGTAATTTGCATGTCACCCATTGATAGAATTGATTTTCAGGCATCATGTCCATGTCATATGATGATTAATATTGGCCAACTGGCATCCCAATGAAACTTTCATTCAGTTGAGCGTCTTTGAAAGGTTAGCTTTCGAGAATAAGAGTTTGAAAATCGCTAAGGAGACTAAGAATTGCAATGACAAACGATTCATCGACTGAAACATTTCTGTCTTGCAATTAATCAAAAAAAAAATTGTTAATAAAAAAAATAGGGACGTTCAAACCGGAAAATAAAAATTGAGAGCCCGAGAAAGGTCTGTGCCACTAGTGGTAAACGTCGAAATGAGGGAATTCAAATCTCTTCGAGAAATTGTTATTTTCCTGATTTTTCAAGTAATAAAGGGTGCGCCTTTCTAGTTTTTTTGTTTAAAATATAATATCTGTCAGAGACATCACGTAATAAAAAGATTAGAGAAATTAAAGTCACGGAAACTGAGAATTTGGCTTTTGCATTTTGCCCTTTTAGTATGTTCCGCATTTTAAATTAGCTATGTCGCGTTAAAGGAGATGCGCCTTCCAAATTTCAGCTATTTTATGCGCTCTGTATCCCGTTAAAGCGCTTACGCAATTTTCAGCAAAATTGAAATCGCGGAATTTCTTAGAAGCCGCTTTGAAGTTAACAATGCTACCACATCGCTAAAGGGGTCCTGACTATTATTTATAATATTTGTTAAAATTTTATACGTAGGATTCAACTGAACTTTCTGAGATATGTATTTTAAACACCGAATTAGGTTGATACTCACTGGTTTGTGAGAAATTTCAGTTACCCATTCGTAGATACCGTATACCTACGTCTAATTCAAGATCACTGCTAGCGCTAACCTAAGAAAATCACCTATCACACTATCAATTCTTAAGTTTCAAAAAATGCTCTACAAAATAGAATAGAAAATAAACAAGGAAAGATAATTTGAAAATCACAACTGTTGACATGTCGAAAATATGTGACCAAGCGAACCGTGCACTCGCTGGCACTATACCACGGTGGGCGGGGCTTAGAATGGGTGCTTGGTACTCGCTTAAATTAAAATATTTTAAAATTCTGGAAGTGCTATTAGGATTCTGCACGGCCGAGAGACCAACAACCAAAAAATTAGAATTTTAGACAGTTTGAATTTTTACGTGAACGTCCCTATAAAAAAATACTAATTTTGCCTAAAAAATCTAAAATGTATCGTAGACCTTCGATATAATTTTCCACATACGAAGCCTTAAAAAAACTAATCCCAAGTGATAATTTGATTGCGTTTTAAAAAAATATTTTTTTCTCCATATTCTTTTTTTTCATCTCCGTATTCATTGCCATGTCTTATACCGTTTTAAAACTAAAAGAAAGTTTTATCAGCATACCAACGCATTATGATCAAATGATTGAACAACAAAATGATATGTGATTGAACAACAAAATACATAATGGACAACGTTGGCATAAATCATTTCTGAAGAATATAATTTATCATTACTCCCGAATGATTTCACTCATCATCTTAGCCATAAATTCCATTGCCGTAGAGGTAGCTGCTGCTGTATGGGTACTGTCCATAAAGAGAAGAGTAGAGAGGGTTGGAGTATAGACCGTTCGACCCAGAAAGTCCATTTAGTCCATTGAGTCTGTTTATCCCAGTTAGACCATTTAATCCCAATCCAGAGAGACCTCCCAATCCCATTCCATAGTTATTACCGAGAAGTCCTCCGTACGAGTTGAATCCCGTGTTGAGACCATACATGCTCCCACCATTCATGTATGCGGGAAAAGGAAGAGGGAAAGTGTTTGAATACGGAGAGAGGACCACTGGCATACTGGTCACATCGAAGACAGCGAAAGTAAGAAGAAAAATAAGTAGAGGAAGTGCCATCCGTCAAGAATGAAGTATCACTGAATACTCTTCTCTCTTGTAATCTCGAAAGAGATTATCTTCTTGAGACCAGCTTTGGCCTATCTACCTGTCCACTTCCATTGAAGCCCCAAGGTCAGCGAATGATACACACTTGTTTATGACTGAAGTTACAATTGAAGTTGAGTTGAATGAATTTGAAATTTGAAAGGGGAATAACACATCGATCATTCTTCTATCCATACATTCCATATCCACCATACATGCCATAGGGCATTCCATAGCCGAGATATCCTCCATATCCTCCAAATCCACTGTATCCTCCCATACCGTATCCTAATCCTCCCATGCCTCCCATTCCATATCCCATTCCCATTCCGTATCCGGGATAGCCCATGTTCACAGTATACGCCTGAAAATCTAAAGATTAAAAAAACTAAGGTTGTCAGAGCTAACCTTAAATCCTCCATTTCCAGTTGGGACGACAACTTGAGATGAGAGTTTGGAAATTGCAAGTGACTGAAAGATAATTTGAGGATTGCTGACAAAACTAAAGGATAGAATTCTTGATTCCTAGTCACGAAATGGAGCCATCAAAACAAACTCATAAGAGTATCTTAAAGAAAAGGAAAAAAAAAACTTACTGAGATGAGAAGAGTGAATACCAAAACAGACGAAGTGGCCATGATCCACAATGACGTGTGACTCTCGAATTACTATTGTCACCCCTACTACGAACAATTATCTTGCCGTACTCCATTCACATCTCGATTGTCCGATCAAATCTCTCACTTGGACTGTGAGTAGGGAGGAGGTGTTTACTCTCATCTCGTAAATCATGCTATGTGTCCAGTTTTCTCAGAAACATGCTGTTCATCCTCTTGCACTACAGACTCAAAAATCAGAGGTGTAAATTATGGAAAAGTTCATCTCCTTGAAATGCAAGAATGGGAAGTTGAGTCGTAGTCAAAGAAGGCCTTGAGAATCTGCTCCATACTTCTTCATGCATTGGTCTCTCCTCTTATTTCTAGAAATGAGACAAGTTTCCTTCACGATTCGAGCTGACCACCTCTCTCAACCACTCTCGGATACTGAAACCCAGTGAAGCCAGTTTCCTTGGGCTGTAATCGAATTGAGTTCATTCCACTGCCTTTCTCC
This sequence comes from Pristionchus arcanus, assembly GCA_900490705.1. NCBI lineage: Eukaryota > Metazoa > Nematoda > Chromadorea > Rhabditida > Neodiplogasteridae > Pristionchus > Pristionchus arcanus. The sequence goes on from LS487916.1 coordinate 211,654, forward strand.
TTTCGACGCCTCAAGGTGTGTGCCAGTAGAAGGAAAAGGAGTTAAAGAGAGGGCGGAGAGTGCAGCACTTCTCGACACGCCATTCCTTTCTCTTTTATTTCTCTAGTGCAGCATCTTCTCACGATAAATCCACCCCAGTGCACTCCTCTTTCAACCCACCGAATCACGAAGCAAACCGCTCCTCTTCTATAGCTCTTCATTGTCTTTTCTCTTAAAGAAGCCTGTATTGTTGCTTCTTGTTTGTTATTTGCTCTGTAAAAGAGTATTGGAGGAACAGCCATATAGCCCCATGCATATTGAGGTGTATTTTGATGAATGCAACAGCCTCGTATCGTATCCCTCTCAACTTAATAAGAGACTATAGATTTCCTAAGAAATGTGAGTGGAAGCGGTGTCAATGCCCAAAATTGTTTGCTTGCGACATTCTATCTCCATCACAAGTCTTTCTACCCATTTACGAAATTATAGGGCCTAAATGATGTTTGGATCGGCTCTCCGTATCTGGCTCTTTCCTACTAAGCCTTTATTTTGTAGCTGACTCTCCCTTTTCTCTCTCTCCATTCCTCTGTCCACTAAGTCTGTCGCTCATCATCACTCGATTCCTTTTGTTTTGGGTCTATGTCTCCTTGAATAGCCTCAGTATGCGGATGAAATGGAAAAAAAGTACAGCGTGTCTTTATGACTATAACTTTGGTTCTTCCTTGTTTTGACATACTCTAATACTCTCATCTCGTATCTCCGCACTCTTTTCTGTCCTTCCTATCTCCTTCTCAACAGCGCAGTCCTTTCATACTCTTTTCATCGATAATAAATTCATTATATTCGCGGCAGTTCAATCGGATTCGTTACCGCGAGTCCTTTCACGAGGTTTAACGGAGAGAAGGGAAGTGACGGGAGTACAAGTATAGCCCCTCCCTCCCATATCCGTACTGAGATTACCTCTGCGAAGAGAAGAAGAGAGATGGCTCATTTCCGTTTAAGGAGGGAGGGGGGGGGGGAGTTCTCTCATTACTCTGACTATTTTATTCATGACTATTCCCTCGAATGAATCAGTCATTCTTCTCCCGATCAACAACACCTGCCAATCCTTACCCCTCTCTCGCTCTCCTCTCTCTCTCTTGACGTTAACATGTGTTTCTCTTCCTTTTCACTTCATTCGGGCGTCTTCATTTCGATGTTATCTATAAGATGTGTTCACCCCCCCACCCCTCCAATTGAAGTCGTATCACATTCAGCCGGACATGATTTCCCTTATAGCGAGCGTTCCCTCAAATGTCAATATGCCATCATCGTTTCCCCCAAATGAGTTTATGGCTGAGAGTGTATGGGCTCAATCAGCATTCCATAATCCTCTGCCATTCCTTCCTTCCTCCATCATAAGAGACCGCCTCACTCGCTCTATCCTCTCATTCTCAATGCTTATTTTCCTGAAATGTGAGGAATACGCACCCTCTGGAACTTTCCTCCTCTCTCTATTTTATGTCCTCATCTTCACTTCAATCCTCTCACGAATCTTCGCAATGCGTCCATTTCTTCCCCAGTCGGGAGAGTTTCATTCAATTTTCCGCAATGGTGCACAATTCGTGCGAATCTGGTCAGAGTGACGGAGTGGATATCTCTAGAGCATTTTCTAGGAGCCTCATCAAATAATTCCACTATTTATTCCTCTCTCTAACGACACACAGCCATTGTTTTTCTTTTTGCTGAACCAATTCGTGTTTTACTCTACAGTCTTCCATGTCTTGTGAACAGCGTTTGAGGTTGTTTATTATTTGTAGAGAATGAAAGATCTCAGTGCTCTTCTGACATCTTCGCTTACTTTTTCTCTCTCATAGCATGCGTATTCTGTGTAGGATCATTCCATGGCCGAACTCATAAAGTATTAAATGACATCGGGAGCTTTTCCCTCGTATTATGGGTGACGGAGCAAGCCGACCGTATGTTACGAGCAGTGGTACTGGAAGACACGCATTGCAACTTTTACATCTCATTTCCACGTCCATCCATCATACATGTCGCCCCTCCTTTTTCTCCATTAACTCCTCTGTCAGCAAATTCTAATTTGTCTCCTGTGAGTAGGATCTTCTGAATGGGAGTTTGATGGGGGAGTTGCCCCTGTTCTTTCGGCACTACTTATTCTCATTCCTGCACTCTTCCTCTACGTTTCCTTACAGTCTCATCAGAAAACGTCGAAATTTTATTTTTCATGTAGCCTTCTTTTCCTTTCATGTAGGTGGCTAAAGAATTTTGGCCAGCCTGCGGTTTTTTCCTTAAATGGTTCGCTTTTGTCTAACTCCTCCCTTGGGTGAATATTTGTCTTGATTCTTTCCCTATGCCTGATTTCCGTCCCCGCCAAACACTTCCATTTCATCGTATTCCTTCATCGCTAAAAATTGTCATATTTCCGAATCCTTCGACTTCTTCGTATTTTTTCACATTCACTTTACGGTAGTATATTCACTCTACATTTTCAGCTCGATTGGCGGTGACATTTTCGATGTGATGCAAAATTCACTATGATATGGTCGACTTCCTTCACTTTTCTTCGCCTTCTCACATCGATTTTTCTTTTATCTACATATATGGTCGTTGATTGCATCAAATGCTACTCTTGTGCCAATGATTTTATGGTTTGGGTGAGCTTTTTAAAAATAATCATTCTCTATAGCCTCACATTTCGCAGTTGATAGATGTCTTGTTAAGAAGGTCCTCTTATCTCTTTCTCTATTTTCTTCCCTTTTCGATTGAAACGTTCTTGATAGATGAAATTGCATTGAATTGGCTGGAAAACCGGCTGGAAATACTTCAGTACTTCTTTCGTTTAACGAATACGACATAACGTCGAGTCTTCTCTTATGCGCGCTGTTGTGTCTGTTCCGATTGCACCAAATTCTTCTTGTAAACAAGGGAGTAAAATGAGGGAGTATTCCTCGGCAGGATTCAAGTTTACATCTTATCGATAAATTATCTCATTGTTTTTTTATTTTTATACTGTTCCTCTTTCCGATGAATCGAGGAGCCAGATCAGCTAAATGTGTGAAGTAAGTGATGACACTATGTCTAATTTCTCATTTTTTGCAGCAATGGCGTCACTTTTTCCTCAAGCGAAATTACGGCTTAACAACTAGCGATCCGGCATGCATGGGACCTGAGGTCAACACTGATATCTACCAGACTTGCCATTCCACTTGCTTTGCTCTATTTCTGAATGGAACAAATAAACAGACGGGAATGACTCGAGTACTCGGTGGGTGTTATCAACTTCTCCCCAGGGAAAGAAGCCTGCCGTCGAGTTTGTGAATTAGCTTCTTTTCATGAGTGTTACAAATGGGGACTGATGGCGTATTCCAGGAGTAGTACGAGGCTGCTCTAGTCAATATATGACTGAAGATCAACATGCTCACATGGGATTGGGTGTACACAGCAAATCGACTGATATCCGTCTACCTGCTGAGTTTGATCAGGTTTTAATACTACGATGGCTTGAGTTATAATGAACGATCTTTGTAGTACGATATTGTGGAGCATTGGTGCTACTGTGCTTCTGAGTACTGTAACACTCAATCGTGTTACAACAATCGGCGGTACTCGTTGAGAAGAAATGAACGGAGGCGAGATCACGATTATTGGAGACCTAATATAGCTTATTCCTCTCATATATCGATAGTCCATTTTATGAATTTATTGACTATCAAATTTCTATTGTGATTCTGGCATTTCATTCCGCGTATTCTCATATCAGTTTTGGCGTTGGATGTTCTTGAAAAAAAATCTTTATGATCCAAGTTCCTATGAATTCAAACACATTAAAAATAGAAAGATCCACAGAGGTTGACGATAAGTGAATATGAGTGGCTTTGTGAGGAGATTGAGTTATAATTGCTAAACTTGACTGACATGGTTTTTCTGTATGTACAAAACGATAAAGACACAAAACAATAAAAAATGATTAATCTGAGAAATTCTCATAATGTCAATGATTCAACTTGCCCGTTTCTGCATCATATCACAGGTGAATAATTACTGGGAGGCAATTTGATAGATTAGCTGGAGAGATAAATATGAAGTTGAGCATGAGTGAGAAATGGAGGTAACTAGATAGCCTAGATTCGTCTTCTTTCGGGTGGTCGATTGGAGGATGGATCTCGATCGGACTCGCTATTAATTTGAATGGCAGGAACGGCAGCACCTTGATCATCTTCCACCCACTCATCTCGTTGTAGTTGAAGGGGAGGAACTTGTCTGAAGAGTGTCCTTCTCTATGTACAACTAAGGAATAGCTACATTCTACAGCCACAAAGGGGGGAAGCAGGGTCGCAGCCAAATCAGCTTCATCACTCAATAACTTTACAAAAAATTGTGCAACCTACGTGCTATATGTGGAGTGGGTGGTTCAAATGGTGGTGACTCTAAGCGAGTGCTGATGTGTATTATTGTTCCCTAAAGCTCTCTAACCTCTGCCACACTGTTCCTTCGTTTTGCTCACTCCAAGACACACTTCTCGATACCAGATTAGCTGGACTCTCCAAGTGATCCATTTGGTCGTTGAGGACGTTATACGATCCAACTGGAATAGTCGATGGAGTCGCTCCTGTAATCCGAAGGTTTCCACCTTTTTCACCATACTACTATCTAAATATCAGAAATCGCACCTCCTCCATGATGATTTCTGTTGAGATTAGTGAGTAGTCGTTCGATATTCTGCATCCTCACGTTTAACTGCTCAACAAGACCCAGCCTATCTCCAATTACATCGAACTTGTTCTTCATCTCACATCGTAGATTGGAGAGTGAACTCCATTCCTGTAATGCCATTGGTCATTCTCCCTCATCTTCGATTACTCTACCTTCACCTTCTCCTTTTTCTCTCCTGACCAGCTAGTTCTACTCAATGCATCCTCATCAACAGTTTGCCTTTTTTGGAGAGGGGGTCTCTTCCTTCCTCCTAGGCCACTTGCACTCCTGAATAATTCAGTGAATATTCAGTCCTCCCCTACTTTTCACCTAGGAGATTTGGATCCCAGCAATGCTGACGACTCTTCATTGATGGAGTGTACAGATGATATTCTATTCATATCTGTTTGACGTCGAGTCAGGCCCTGACACACTGCGATTAATTTCACCACTGGTCGAAATAAACTTTTTCAATATCAGCAAACATATTCGATGGGAATATCCTTGGTCCATGCCGTTCTCTCATTCTATAGAGCAACTTGCGAACTGGATGATCAGTTGAAAGAGTGAAATTTTCATTCTTTCGCTTGGCATCCAGTTCCTGTTCCCTTTTCACATCAACTACTCGACGGAATTTGAGCTGAAAATGAGTTGATCGCTAATGGATTACTGCTCTTTTGCTTACTCGATGTGTCAAGTTGTATGTCAACACGAGGTTTCGCGCGAATGAATTAGCGAAGGCTTTGTAGAAATCGAGAACCTGCGATGTTTAATTGAAAGTATTTGGTTACACTCGCTTTAGCTCACTTCCATCAGCTTTTCTTTCTTGATCATGTGCAGATCAGTGTAGGTGAGAGCTCGAACATTGGCTGCTGACTGACCAGTAGCACCGTTCACTTTCCAAAACTCATCTCCGAAGACGTCGCCCTTGCCTGAAAAGGGTTTGATTGTTATCCAGTGACATAAACAAACATGCCTAATATAGCAACGACTTCGTCATCTTGGATTACTTCCAGTGATCCGCTGACGACAAACCACAGAGCATCCACTGACTCTCCCGTGTGGTATAAGAGGTCGCCTGGAGCTGCATGATTGCTCTAAAATTAATTAAGTTTTGTTTATAGTTGTATTGAAAGGCGAACCTCAAGATACATCGCCAGCGATCGCAAACATCCATCTGATGCTAATCGAAAGCAGGAATGTTCATTGAAGACTTTTCGATTAAGATGTACACAAATATCTGCCTTCATATCCTTTGGGCAATATCCAAGAACCTGCAATGTAATGTAATCTTGAATGACTTTCGATACAGCGTATTCTACCTTCTGAGTGTCTATTCCCTTTGTCATCGCCCATGTGCTGACTACGTAGTCCATCACTCGTTCTGCCAGTTCTTTCGGCACTTCTTGTAGCTTAATGAATTCTCGCACATTGCTTATCATGTCGTGATATCTGGGTGAAGAATCAGTTACATCATGTTATAACCTCTCTGCATTACCTGACAGTGGCTGAAGTCATCTGTTGGATAATGGTAGTCATGTGACCGAATATGGCGGCATAGAGAAGGGCGGAGATGATCATCATGCACACAGCGAACAACTTCTCGTTATCGGTCGTGCTGGAGATGTTACCGAATCCAACAGTCGACATGCAGCTCATGGTGAAGTATAGAGCTGAAAATATTTTGTTGAGAAGAACAATTATGAAGAATACAGACATGAGATGTATGCGGAAGTTCTGCTAGGCCCTCCTACTAACGAGGTTCGATTAGAATTGTTCTGATCGTAAAACTGCTTGAGATCGTTCGCCAGTTTGAACAGCCATCCTTCGGGCATTGAGGAATTTTCCATCTGAAATTATTGATTTTTCTGGATTATGTTAATGCAGTGACTTGCCCTCAATCGCACTTCGAATTCACCAATTGAGAACCAAATACACGCCAGCCAGTGGGCGACGAGTACATAGGCACATAAAAGGAGAAGAAGTGTGGCTGCTCCATACTCGAGATAGTTGTCCAATTTCCTCGCTACTCTTCCTAATCGTAACAATCGAACTACTTTCAGTGCAGAGAATAGCGAGCCTATCCGCTGCAGAGAGAAAATCAATCTCAGATCTTTCGTTCATTAGAACGAACCTCGTCGTCTCTCTTGAACATGTAGAATATATCATAAGGAAGACAAGATAGTAAGTCGACGAGAAACCACGTTTTAAAATAATTTTGCCTAATAATGCTCGGTTCTATTACGACCTGAAAGAAAATTTTCTCCTTCATTTAAGGAGATAGCCGTAATTTACCTCTCCTCCTGGTCCTACGAAAGTAGTGTGAAAGTTTAATAATATATCCGCGAAGAAGATAACATCAACGATTGAATCCATCAGAGCAGTGCTGTCGATACCGCTCGGATAATCTCTGCAAAGGGTCGAATATCAGAACTATTTCTGTGGTGGCACAAAGACAGCGAATCTCATGTTCACTAATGCGTGAGAACGACAGATCGGCCTCTACTTGCACTGCTGATCCATCGTTATGCAGTGATTTCTCTAGCAAATGAGTGGAGGTTAGGATGCGTGGGACAAGAAGATCTGCAGGTGGAGAAAGAGGCTGGTTGGAGGGTTGCGAATGGGCAAACGGAATGGAGACACCCAGTGGTTAATTGGAAAGACAGGAAAGAGTGTGAAAGAATCTTGTAACAATAGTGTTTAGGTTTGGGTAAAAATGTGTTAACGAGACAAACATGCAGGAAAGATGAGTGTACCTGTAGATGTGTTCTCTCAATAAAATCTTGAGACTGAAAAGAGAGAAATCGGAATATGAGAAGCACAATCGAGGGATAGATTGTAGTGTAGATGCGAGTGGGATAGACAGTATGAGCGGAAATAAGTGAGTCATGGAAGTTGATTCTCATCTAATCTCAACGTTATTTTTCTGGACACGCGACACTCAGCATTCACTGGCTTCTAATGTGGACAGAAAGAATGTATGCTACTGACCTGTTCTTGAATGCAATGTTGAAGGGAACCATGAAGGCGGTGTAGAAGGTCAAGGCGAGAATGGACCAGTCCCAGATTGTTTTGAATGTTGAATAATGTAGAATGATATGTGGAGACGTCTTGGGCGTTTCTTGTCGGTATTGAGGCAGCAGATCTCCACCGAGGTTCATCACCTGAAATTGAATACTTCCCCATCAACACTTCCCCCCGAAAATAAAAAAAGAGAGTCTTCTTGTACAGACAGAACGAAAGGTATTGATGTCACTCATAGGACTTGTTAGTGATTGTATACATCATGCAGATGGTGAAGATTGTGAACAGAAGGTGACTCCTCTCTAGGATCCCTTATATTTATCCCTCCAGAAGATGAATAGTGAGAAAGAGTGGAAGAAGAGCTGAGATCTCTCGACAGCAAGAGAATGTACTATGCATGCGAGACCCGTCGCCTCTTCTTCCCAACCCTTGGCCCTATCCATATCCAGTAATTCATTGAATAGACATAACGAAGAAGTGAGAAAAGGAAAGGGAAAGATGAGAGACAGGAAGAAGGTTGAATGAATTGAACTGAACTCACAACCGATCGACCGGTCACTTCATCGTACTAAAATCAGTCGATTAGAATTGAGATGCATGAGGCTTCCTCAATTGTGAGTTCCCTTCATAACGCGGGGAAAGGAATGGACATTCAGCTCATTCGACATGGACATTCATTCAGTCAGGACGATCGTTTTAAATGTCTATAATCTGGTCACCTGAGTGAAATTTGAAGGAACTAGCTGGTTCGATTTGTGCAGGTCCTTCGTCTCGATTTGATTAAACTGCTGCTTGGACTTTGCTATCCGTGCAATTTGCAGAATTCGTGATAATCCTGAAATTATTTCATTGTTATCTTGTGGCTGATTCATTCATCTGATTATCGAGAGCATACTCGATTGTATTGTTCGATTCTTACCTTTGTTGTTTTCATCATCAAGTGGCTGCTTAAGAGGAGTGATGTCCTTGAACTGACAGAGATATAGGACGACGTTGTCTTTGTCGTTCTTGATAGGCGCGAGATGGACGAGCAACCAGATGGGAGTTTCTGTAATGGCTGTTGATAGAACGAGAGAAGGGAGTGCAATCTTTCGTGTGAGGGTAGGTTTGCAATGAGGAAAGGGAATGATGGAGGAAGGAAGACTAGCGCACTCTCTCAAATTCACATAGAGACTTCTTATTCCCAGCTTCCTAACACGCACACCGATCTCCAACCCCAAAGAGAGGGAAACCCGCATTTTTCATCGAAAACCCATCTCGATATCTTATTTCCACGAGAAGAATATGAAGATGCAGGGAGTTGAACCCAATGTAGATGAGACGTGATTTTCAATAAATATAACATAAAATGCTCACTGTTCTTCTTGGATAGCCCGATTTCCGCTTGTTCACTCCTTCCCGTTTCCAATGCTTCCTTGAGCCTCTCGAGCGCTCCTGCTTCCCCATGATCTCCATGCATAAAGTCCAATCTGAAATGTATATCTACATTCTATTGATTTACATCTCAACAAAATGAAGACTCATGGTGTTATAAACCGTTGCCGTTGTTAGTTGTTTCCCCTCGTCGACCTTGTCGCTTCTTGTTTAGACTCGCCTCTTTCTATCTATTTCAAAGCAGCGTCTTCTCTTTCCCTCTATTCTGTGCTTACTCAATTGGTACCAAGTACACCAGTCTCCTTCCCCTCCTCGTCTCTGTCAGTCTTCAGTCCTATTCCACCCTTTCTTACTCGAGTGAGACACGACCTTTCCTTCCTTCTCTATCTAACCCCACCACTCATTTACTAGCCACCCCTTGTCCCTCGTGTCACTTTTATGACTTCTCCGTCCAGGAATAAAATATTGAGACAGAAACAGAGACAGAACGACTTGTCGGAGAGTTGGATATGATGAAGGGATGACTCACGAGCATGGTTTCTGCATAATCTCAGCTCGAGAGTATCCGACCAGTTTAGAGAATCCATCGTTGCAGTAAACAATGGGATACTCGATAATCTGAGCATTGGCCAGAATAAATGACGTGTCTGAAATTGGACGAATTATGTTTTTTATTTATAAATATTTTATTCCTTCATTTATTTTTATGTCATATTCTTTCTTGATATATATTTCTGTGCAGATCGAAAGAGGAAGTAAGGGAATAAGTAGGATGGACGAATTGAATAAGTCGGAAACATGCCAGCATTGTTGCATCTTCGTATGACATTCTCGAGGAATGTGTTCTGCGGAGCGACGAGTCCTCGTTTCGCCACAGGCATCGATCTTCCCTTCTAGAGTAGTGTGAGGACAACTCACATCGAAGAGACAGATACGATCTGAAAGAAAGGGGCTTGAATGATGAGCGACAATGACAAGAAGAAGGACACGGAAGAAGACCCGATGAGGTAGAGAGACGCAGTCTACATCTCTACTCCTCTCCCTTTTGACTCACTCTCTCTCTAAGCTCGCCGTTGCTACGTCACGGGAGATATGAGAGGAAGAGGAGTGAAGGGGAGAGAGTGCGAGAGAGTCGGGATATGGAGAGAGGAGGGGGATTTTCTCTACTCCTGGTCGACACCTAACGAGTCTTATCTATAATGCAGCCGGGAGATACTTGAAGGAGGTGATTAGAATGGCGAGAATCGCTTGTCTCGGGAAGAAAGAAGGAGGAGCGATTCATGGAAGAAGGATGCGAAAAGAACAGCGTGGCAATGATCAAGTTAAATTAATAAATAATGTGGAATTATAAATAAAGGGGGCATAAAATCAAAGGGATACGTCATACGGTGGTTGAAGAAAATTTGAAAAGTAAACGAAGTAATATATGATATAATTCGGTTTAAAAAGTAATCATCGTGATGCAGTGAAATGCAACTTATTTTTAATTCGGAACGGATGTGGTGGGAAATCTTCATGCACATTATCCTACGTATTAGATAAGAAGTATTTTTCACTCATCGTATAGTACTATCCTATACGATGGGATTCCCTAACACTCGCATGAATCGCACCCGATAATTATTGACTCGCACTTTGAAATGAAGCACGAAGGGTGGAATAAAGAGAAGACTTTGTATGTAGGGGAGTGGATAGATGGATAGATGGCAGTCAAGAGCATCGAATTTCGGGCTGTGTGCTTAAAGAGACGATGGAGAATGGATGGAAGATACGCGAGACATTCGTGTAGACTCATACTCTATAGTGATATCATGTCCGATAGTCGAATTATCAAAGAAATACTCTTGTTTGGTAGGTTGGAGAGTTGAAACTTTGAAATGGGAATGATCCGGGAGAGCTGACGACACATATGGAGGAGGTGAAAGGGGAGAAGGTACATCGTCATCAAGAATAGGATAATGAAGAGAGAGAGAAAGAGAAAGAAAGGAAGGAAGTGGGGGCAGTAAAGTCGAGCCTTTTCTGTTGACTCGCCCACATTGGATGTAGTGGTGAGGTGGTCTGTAATAGTGGAAAAGAGCCCCTCAGGTAGTTAGTGAGAGAGGGATGAAGAGAGTTGAGCATGGAAGAGAAGAAGAGGAAAATGGAAGACGGACAGGAATACAGACTAGAACGGTTGAAGGAAGAGAAGAGGGGAATGATGAAGTGAGGAGTGAGAGAGAGCAGATTCATCTTCAAACCAAGAGATGTAGACTGTTCAAGTAGGGGAGGAGTAGGAGGAGGAATTAACTGCCATGAACAGAGTCAGTGCTTGATATGGACAGAAAGAGGTATGAAGAATGGAAAGAGTAGTGGAAGCAAAACAGAATGAAGTATGAGGAAGAGAAGAGGAGAGAAGACAGAATTGACAATGGGAGAGGAAGGCATCGCTGAGCCAGGGCATTATTGGACTGGAAATCAATGAGTGATTTATGACTACGTCGAATGATATGGATGGATAAGTGTGTGATGGAGAAGATATGGTGTGAATTGAGGATGGAACTCTTGCACCCTATCAAGTGGATAGAGAAGGTAGCAGAAGAAGTCGATTATATCTCTTCTCCTCTTCTCCCGTCTCTTCTCACGGATAAATAAGAGATGAAGAAGCCTAGCTGGTCTCTCTCTCTCTCTCTCTCTCTCTCTCTCTCTCTCTCGCACCTCTCCAAGTTGAATAGCAGGACGGACGATATCTTCCAAGTGTGCTCTGAGACCTCTCGTTCCTCCTCCTCCTCTCCCCTCCCTCTACCCCTTCCCTTTCTCGCCAACTTTGCCCATTCCACCAAGTTAAACCTTGTAATGAAGTTGTCTCTCCTTCCTAGTCTTTCTTGTCTTTTTCTTCGTCTTTTCGGAAGAGAAAGACACATGATATGTGAGATAGAAATGGAAGACGATTAGTGTGAATGAAGGGGACGACGAAAGGTGAAGACATGGAGTGGCATTGAGGAGTGAAAAGAGGGATGGAGTGAGGGGGAAGGGTTGGTGGTTGAAGAGAGTGAAGGGAAGTCAGTGAGAGTATTCCTCCCTCCACATGTGGTGTCAAGAGAAGAGCAGAGGAAGAAACCAGAAGGACGGATTTAAGAGTGAGAAGAAAGGAAGGAAGAAGGACTTGGAATAGTGGTGGATAGGTCGATGAGTGGCCGAGAGAGGGACTGAAGGGACGAAGGGACGGGAGATAGATGATAGGAGAGGGAGAGAGTACCAATCACTTGTGGCCACAACAGCTGACACGAAATGGAGATCGTCTGATGGAAAGAACGGGACTATCTAGTAGATGAAGAAGGAGATGAAGTGATTGAACAAGTGAATGAAGAATACGAGAGTAAGAGAAGCGACAACTGACATGGAATGGAGTGAAGCATCTTGGAGAATGAAGAAGGGACAGTTCAAATCCCTTGGTTCCTCTGAATCTACTTGATCCATCCCATTTGCTGTATTCTCCGTCCCAACAAAGAGATACACACAAATGCATTTTATATTTTGACGAGCTATGCTTGTATATACTTGAGAAGATGAGAAAGAAGGAGAAGAGGAATAAGGAATAAGCGGGAGAAAGAGGAACGGATGAGATAGAGAAGATGAGGGAGGTATGGAGAGAGGGGGAATGAACACGAACGGATGGAACTCACGGAAGGAATTGAGATGAGACTTGAAATGAATTGAGAAGGACAAGAAGAGATAACGTAATGGATGATGATGAAAGGGAGAAAAGAAAGCTGATGTAGTAGTGTGTAAGTAAAGAAGGACATCGGTGGTTAGCTACCCCATTTCGTATCCCTTCCCTATCCACCCCAGACTCCTTTCTTCCATTGAGTAAAAGAGCAGGAGAATGAAGTAGACGGATAGTGAGAGAGAAGAGAAGAGAGTGAAGAGACTAGTGGACTGCAGATTGAAAGGGTGATGTGAGAGAATGAGAAGCGGTGATTTAGAGAGGGAGAAGGAGAGAGACGTGAGAAAGGAGGAGGATGGATCAAAGAGGAGGTAGGAGGTGAGAGGAGGAACAAGGATAGGAATCGGAGAGAAGGGAAAGGATTCAGGGGTGTTGACAGCTAGAAAAAAGGGGAGATCAAGCAGAAAAGAGGACTGTTATTAGATGGAATGGAATATTGTGAGTCATTACATCAACGACTGCATTCGAAGGATATCTTTGCCATCATTTTTTTCTGGATAGAGAAATTTTCTTTTCTTTTACAAATCGTTAAATCAGATTTTGAAAAAATATTGTTGAGAGTCGATTTCGACGTGGAATAGTGTGCGTCATAGAAGTTGGTCAAAATAGATGATCAGAGTACTATGGACTAAAGGAGTCTCCTGATCTACCTCCTTTCTCTCTTTAGAAATGTCGTTGTCAAGGTGTACAGGTTTCGCCAATTGGTGAAGGGGGATGTATGTGGGTCAACGCAGAGAAGCCATACGATCCCCCTTCTCCCGCCAGTCCATTTGACTAATACATCAGACATGATTAATCATACTTTATCTATCCACAGTCGGTTTACCATTATTAGAATAGATAATTAAATTTTCTGGGCCTGTGTATACACAAGTCAATGAGAAAGACAATTTGCAACATGAGTATAGCATGGATCATGGATGGGGAGAAGTGATCGAATAGAGAATTGAAGGGAAATCGAATGAATGCACAGATCTACAATTTTTAGCAGTAGACATCACCAGATGAAGGGAAATGAACTATTAAATATTGAAGGGTTTCAGTACTCTGGTCCATAGTACATTCCATGAGGAGGAGGAGGGACTCCGATCTGAAATGTAGAATGGAATGAAGAGGGAAAGGAGAATGAGAAGACAGGGAAAGGACGGACATCCATCACTCCTCTCTTGTCTCTCCCTTCACTGAGTGATTACTCATGTATTGTATTCGAGAGACTACCCTGTCTTCCAAGGGGTTCAACTCGTGAATACAGAGAGAAGGATAGTGAAAGAGGTTGAAGAGAGGAAGGGACTTCTTAGTGCCAGTTGCTCCCTTCTCTATCTTATCATTGCAAGTGGAAAAAGGTGTCAAGCGATTTGTGAAGGGGGAGCTTGGCCAAAAGACTGGATATGAGCACGATGAAATTTTCATCACGCCTAAGGATTCGAATGGCAATGGCGGTCTCGTTGATTGGAGAATGGAAATAAATAAATAACCTGAGAAGCAGTAGTCTCGAATAGATCCTTCTCCTCTCTTCTCTGCTTACTCTTTGATCTCTGATAACAGATGACCATCACACACGAACCAACGACAAGAACTAGAAGAACGAAAGCGAGAAGGACGAATACTCCAGCCATCCTGAGAAGAGGAAATGATCGGGATGGGGAAGAAGGGGAGGGGGGGGGGGGGACTAACCAGAATTGATCCTTGGGACAGCATCCGTCTAAGCAACAACCCGCATTCTTCTCGCACCTAAATATATTGCAATTTTTTTCCTTGCGTTTTATTTTTTGTGCGTAATTTAAAATTAGATTTAGAGTGTGCTTACATAACAGTGACGGTCTGATTGGCGGTGTGTTTTGCAGTATACACACATCGAATGAAACCTGACTGAGCACCTACAAAGATTTTTTTTAAGTCAGGGAATATTTTTTTCTCTCTGAATAACGAAATATTTTGTACTTGAAGGACTTTTCCAGGGTTCCTAACCTCTTTCAGACGTAAATCTTTTTAACGTTAATGTAGTTATGTGCATTAATACCTTCTAATTCAGATCTGACGAAGTTTCCAATGGTTCCATGCTGGAATACCTCCGTTCCAGTCGGACCAGAGACTGAAGGAACATCCGCATTCTGACTGAAATTAAGGTTAATTAAACACTCTTATCTACTCTTCTCATCAATCTTTGCATACACATTTATTTTTCCTCTAGACGTCTTGAAATTGTTTTGGTAGACAGTCGGTCATTGGGTTTGGATGTTCTGTGAAAGAGAGGGAAAACAACCCGTCAGATCTCAGTTAAATTCGCACACCCTCAATCAAATTGTTAAAATGCCTCGAAAAAAAATTAGTTGAAAATCAAATCATTACTCCTTAATAAAGGAGAGTTGTCTCCCTGTGTATGCGTGTATGTTTGTCCACCTAGGCGAGAGCGCCAGAGAAGCTCTCTGGGGCAGATCTCTTTAGAAATGTCGTTGTCAAGGTGTACAGGTTTCGCCAATTGGTGAAGGGGGATGTATGTGGGTCAACGCAGAGAAGCCATACGATCCCCCTTCTCCCGCCAGTCCATTTGACTAATACATCAGACATGATTAATCATACTTTATCTATCCACAGTCGGTTTACCATTATTAGAATAGATAATTAAATTTTCTGGGCCTGTGTATACACAAGTCAATGAGAAAGACAATTTGCAACATGAGTATAGCATGGATCATGGATGGGGAGAAGTGATCGAATAGAGAATTGAAGGGAAATCGAATGAATGCACAGATCTACAATTTTTAGCAGTAGACATCACCAGATGAAGGGAAATGAACTATTAAATATTGAAGGGTTTCAGTACTCTGGTCCATAGTACATTCCATGAGGAGGAGGAGGGACTCCGATCTGAAATGTAGAATGGAATGAAGAGGGAAAGGAGAATGAGAAGACAGGGAAAGGACGGACATCCATCACTCCTCTCTTGTCTCTCCCTTCACTGAGTGATTACTCATGTATTGTATTCGAGAGACTACCCTGTCTTCCAAGGGGTTCAACTCGTGAATACAGAGAGAAGGATAGTGAAAGAGGTTGAAGAGAGGAAGGGACTTCTTAGTGCCAGTTGCTCCCTTCTCTATCTTATCATTGCAAGTGGAAAAAGGTGTCAAGCGATTTGTGAAGGGGGAGCTTGGCCAAAAGACTGGATATGAGCACGATGAAATTTTCATCACGCCTAAGGATTCGAATGGCAATGGCGGTCTCGTTGATTGGAGAATGGAAATAAATAAATAACCTGAGAAGCAGTAGTCTCGAATAGATCCTTCTCCTCTCTTCTCTGCTTACTCTTTGATCTCTGATAACAGATGACCATCACACACGAACCAACGACAAGAACTAGAAGAACGAAAGCGAGAAGGACGAATACTCCAGCCATCCTGAGAAGAGGAAATGATCGGGATGGGGAAGAAGGGGAGGGGGGGGGGGGGACTAACCAGAATTGATCCTTGGGACAGCATCCGTCTAAGCAACAACCCGCATTCTTCTCGCACCTAAATATATTGCAATTTTTTTCCTTGCGTTTTATTTTTTGTGCGTAATTTAAAATTAGATTTAGAGTGTGCTTACATAACAGTGACGGTCTGATTGGCGGTGTGTTTTGCAGTATACACACATCGAATGAAACCTGACTGAGCACCTACAAAGATTTTTTTTAAGTCAGGGAATATTTTTTTCTCTCTGAATAACGAAATATTTTGTACTTGAAGGACTTTTCCAGGGTTCCTAACCTCTTTCAGACGTAAATCTTTTTAACGTTAATGTAGTTATGTGCATTAATACCTTCTAATTCAGATCTGACGAAGTTTCCAATGGTTCCATGCTGGAATACCTCCGTTCCAGTCGGACCAGAGACTGAAGGAACATCCGCATTCTGACTGAAATTAAGGTTAATTAAACACTCTTATCTACTCTTCTCATCAATCTTTGCATACACATTTATTTTTCCTCTAGACGTCTTGAAATTGTTTTGGTAGACAGTCGGTCATTGGGTTTGGATGTTCTGTGAAAGAGAGGGAAAACAACCCGTCAGATCTCAGTTAAATTCGCACACCCTCAATCAAATTGTTAAAATGCCTCGAAAAAAAATTAGTTGAAAATCAAATCATTACTCCTTAATAAAGGAGAGTTGTCTCCCTGTGTATGCGTGTATGTTTGTCCACCTAGGCGAGAGCGCCAGAGAAGCTCTCTGGGGCAGAGACGCAGAGGAAACAAGTGTAAACAAGTCGGGAGCCCCCCTCCCCGCCTCAAGTACCATAACTCTGACTACCGTATACTTACCGTAACCCTGACTACCGTATACCTACCGTAACCCTGCAGTAACCAAACTACCGGGAAACATGCCAGAACCTTCTGGAACGTTCGAAATTGAAGAGAAAGTTCCAGAACCTTCTAGAATGTTCGAAAATGAAGAGAAAGTTCCAGAACCTACTAGAATGTTCGAAAATGAAGAGAAAGTTCCAGAACCTTCTAGAATGTTCGAAAATGAAGAGAAAGTTCTGGAACAGGTTCAGCGGCTTCTAGAATGTTCGAAATGACGGGGAAAGGTCCAGCGGCTTCTAGAATGTTCGAAATGACGGGGGAAAGGTCCAGCGGCTTCTAGAATGTTCGAAATGACGGGGGAAAGGTCCAGCGGCTTCTAGAATGTTCGAAATGATGGGGCATGTCCGAAGGTTTATCACACAAAAAATCTAATCCAACTAAGCACACAACAAGGCGTTATCCAGCCGGGAAGCGCGCCGGAGGCGCGCGGCCCCGGCTGGTTGTATATGTTATGAGGTTAAAAATACGTAGAAGGTGTTGAAGATGTTGTTTCTTAAAAGGAAGGGTTTTTGTGTTTTGTATATTCGGGTTGACTAAATGATTGTCGCATCGCGATATCATACGGGAATGAAGAATGGAGCAATACCGAAATTATCATTCGATGGTGCATGCCGAAAGGTCTAGTCAGATTTGGGCGAAAGCGCGTGTAGTTTCTCTTTTTTATATATACAGTACCGTTTTTTCTTCTCATTTTACTCGCTCGTACTGCTCAATGATTAGTTTTTTTCTTCTTGTTCAGACTTTTTTGCTCTTCATTCCCTTGGGCGATTCTTTCTACCTCTCGACGTTTATCCAACCAGTTGACTCGATCTTTCTTTCTCCTCTCTTTACCATCGATCTCTCTCACTCTTCTTCTACTCTCTTCAGAGGTCGATTCATGTGTGAATATCGTCTTAGATCTCTCATCTCTCTCCAAATCACTCATACTCTCCGCGAAACGAAGAAGGAAGTGATAACACGGTTATGAGTCAACTTAATCCTAAGAAATTTTTGTCTAGTCAAGTACTTTTTCCCGCTGGCAATTTAAGTGCGCGAATCTAAATACGAAGTAGATGAGAGAAGTCGTGCCAGACGTCTAGACGGATAAGAATGAAAGAGTAATAGTCTGAACTTACATTAGTGGAGGAGGATTATTGAGTGCAGTGAAGGTATTGGAAGAAGGGAGAACACCCCATCGAGAAGTCTGACTCATCTGAATTTCACCAAAATATCGATTGATTCGAGATTTGATGACGAATTACGCAAATAACGGGATGTTTTAGACGGATACATTAGTGAAGAAGGGTGGTTTGAGGAAGTGATAGAGATGAATAAAATGAGTGAGAGATTAAGATATCGGATGGAATAGTATATGTGATTCATGAGGTGAAATGGTTAGTGAGTGGAAGTGCACATCCATCTCCCTCTCTCTCCACTTATCTCTCTCGTTATCCCTCCTTGTTTGTCTTTTCTGCCTGCGGTCATCACTTTTGCCCCCTTTCTACTAATTTCCACCATACGTCAATATTCATGGAAAAAAGTGATAATGACAGCAGTGCACGCATTGAGGAAAGAATGAATTGTGATGAAAATGGAAATGAATTGGAATGGAATCGGAGATCAATCAACAGTTGTAATAAATGAAATGATGTTACAATAATGGAATCCGATTGGATCTCCCTTGAAAGCGAAGAAAGTGAAAGAGACGTGAGAGTGAGATGGATACCCTCGATTCTATCGGATCCCCTCTCCATCCTACATATGGGAATACCATCGACATGGACAAACAATAAAAATGAGAATGGAAGTTAACGGATGATCAAGTAGGAAAGAGAGAGAAAAGTAGTTCGGTGAGGAGGGGAGCATGAACATGAACAAAGTGTGAAAGGGAAGGACAAGATATCTCTAGTTTGACAAGTCTCTCGGTATTACAACAATCTCAGAGGTGAGTTTGTACTAGATGAAACAAGAAGCAAATAAGACGAAGACTCTGGAGTAGATAGTAGAGAGAGGAGGTGGATTGGGTTGGAAGAAGTGCCATGGGGCGTCTATCTCTCTCGTCTATCGTCACACACTGATCCCCACTCCTTCTCAAACAGAATGGACCGGAATGAGAGTGGAAAGAGACGAAGGCACTGCCGCTTTTTGGTCAATCTCCCTCTCTCTATCACTGATTATCACTTGTCTCTTCCTGGATTAGAAAGAGGAAAAGAGTGAGAATAAGAATTGTGACGTCCCCATTCCCATGTCATTCCTTGTTCGGACCACGAGAATCTTTCGAACAATAAACTGAGATCAACTTTATACCGGGTTACAATAGTGAGAGGTGTGAGGGGAAGGGGTTTCAGACTAGATCAGCATATTCGGGAGTTTCTCCAATAACAGTATCGATGGGTTCACTTTCATTGGGGAAGACCTTTGTTCGACGAGAAGAATCAACCAGACGATCGTCTACTCCTGAATAAATTTGGTTGAATCTCATGCGAACACATATAATTTCTTTCGAAATCCCACTCTCATATCTCAATGTCTTCTTCTCACAATAACTCATGCTTATTCCTCTCACGAAAATGTTTTGAGCTCGGTCAAAGTGTGCCGAATGTTTTTAGCTTTTTGTATTCGCCACACTTTGACCGAGCTCAAAACAGTATCATATTCTCAGAATCCAAAATGTTTCAGTTTCTATCCTTGCGAGAACATTTGCGCATGCAGTCGAAGAAAAATGAATGAATCTCGGATTCTCATGTATCCTTTCGGATTCATCTAGAATAGTCGAGAATGTGAATTCATTGTGCGATTGCAGCTGAATTTATCATTTCACGAGATTCGAAACTTGAATTTGATGTGAATGGATGAATGAGAGAAGGGAAGTAAAGTACCTCCCTTCATTTCCTTATATCCTTACCCATTCTCCACCAGCAACTATTGGAGATAGTGAAGAGAACGACGGCAATGAGGGCAAATGCAAGAAGGAAGAGACAGAGAATGGCAAGACTGAAAGGGGAAGAGAGATTAGAGGAGTGATCACACTGCAGAATCTCATATTCAGATGAATCTGACAAGTGAGAAGGGAGAGGTTGACGGGATAATCGTCTGTTGTTGGGAGAGTCGATCCCTTCTTTAGTTTATGTGTCTGTCTCTCACCATCGAAAGAAATGGAAGAGACCATTGGAAGGATGGTCTGTTCCCCCCCCCCCCCTTCTCCCATGCACCCGTAAAGCATATTACGTTTCACGCCTAATTTTGGAACAAGACAGTTCAAAATTGTTTCTGGGCAACTTCTGAGAATAACAATGGTAATTGTGTGCGATGTTAGTATTCCCAGTAATTGTGAAGTGTTGGACTTGTCAAATATGGTATCACCTCAGTCCAATGGCTGCTTTCTCGATGAAAGATGCAGTTAATTGAAGGACGACCATTCTAGAGGACCATTGAAAGAAATGAAGAGAAGAAAGATTGAAGAGGAAGAGACGATGATCTGATGGAATGAGATAAAGTTAAGAAGGAGAATAGAATGCAGAGGGAAAGGAACACGCTGTCGTTTGGTAGACTGTAAGGATTTGATAGAATAAGAGACCGCCTGCCTCTTGTTTAATTAGAATAAAAGTAATCAAGGAAGAAAATGTGATTGGGAGGAGAAAAGGAAGAAGTGGAAGAGAGAAGAAGACGGAGATTGAATGATTGAAGTGAACGATAAGGAGTACGAAGTGGGAATTGAGTTGGTAGAGTGGATACAGCACTCTTGAAGGGAAGAAGAAGAAAGGAGGAAGGGGGGGGGGGAAGGAGAAGGAAGGGAGGAATGGAGGTAGGGACATTTGATTACTGTACAGAAGGACGAAAAGAAGGAAGAAGAAGAAGTGATTGAGGAATTGGAAGGAGATGTGAACAAGTCAGAAGCGGGAAGAAGGGGAGGAGGGAGGGGAGGATTGGTGAAGGAGAGAAGGGAGGATGGTCTAAAATGGGAGAATGGGAGGAGAACATTGTATGAGAAGAGAAGAAGGAGAATGGAAGAGGGAGGAGATTTGTGTGAATTCAATCGGAGGTACTTCTTCTACCTTCCCACCAATTGAATGGATTGAATTAGGTAAAGGAGTCTTGTGGATGACAGACAAGAGAAGGGGAGAAGGGAAGGGAAGGACCGGGTTTAGTGAGGGATTACTCGTCGTGTACGAAGTTGTGGAAATGAATGTAGTGGAATTAGTTTGAGATGGAAAGAGAAGAAAAGTCGTCTGTTCTCTTGAATTCCCTCATCCGATTGGACAACGCGTTGTTTCAACGATGCAAAAGACAATGAATTGGGGAAGTTGCAATTTGGACTGAAAGAAGAGAACGGACGAATTAGAGTGATCTCCATGGAATTACTAATCTAATTTATATGGAGAGTCATCGTACAATAGAATGATGCATTTGCATGAAGTGAAGGGATTGAGTGGAATGAGAAGAGAGAGAGAGGGAGATAGACACTCGTTGTAGGTGAGGTATCGAAGAGCGGTCGGATTGGAGAAGGAATGGGAAGAAGAAGATCAATGAGTAAATCAAGAAGTGGATCAATTAATCGTTCACGGAGCAGATCAACAAGTCCACGGTTAGTTAGATAGAAGAATAAGATGATGATGATAGAAGGGAGGGAGGGGGCCAAAGATAGGTCAGTTTAGAGTTATTCCCTCCCTAAGCATTGTGAGAGAAGGAAAGTGTGGTTTGGTCTTCTTCTCAAAAGGGGCGGAGATTCCTTCCCAGAGAGATTCTGACGCAAATTCATTACAGTTCTATGAGAGTGAAAGACGGAATTGGGCAGATAGTTTGGAGATTTCGAATATAAGAGACTAGCGAGCTTGAAAGAAACCATTGGATGATATTGATGTACTGATGATAATGTGTTGTGTATTCAGGAGACGAGTGAAACGAGAAAGGAAAAGTCCGTCACCTTGTTCGGGAGATGAACTTTATGAAAGAAAAAAGGTGGAGGATCTACCCAAGAATATCCAAATGTTGTCAGTTATTCAGCATATTACTATTTTTTCCCAATAATTATTGGTTATATTTCTTCGAATTTATTCAACGTACTCTGGTTGTATGGTTTAAAACTCAAACTAGGAATAAATAGGACCGTGAGATAATTTGCCTCATGAGCTTCTAGGATTGAATTTCCTTCCGGGATGTAGTAAAGACTTTTTTCTTTTAATATTCTACAACTATATCAATCTCTCTGGTTATTATTTTGGAAAATAGTTGCACAAAACAGTGAGAATTGATGTGAAATATGAAATGGTGAACTGTTAATATCATAAATTGTTGTTTAAGTGAGGAATTCGTAGAGAAGAATTCATCAGTGAAAGATGTTATGCACAAGTTTGGATGGAATTATGAAGATGCGAATATGTGGGTGGAGATAATCAAGGAATTGGAGATATTAGATGCGACTGTTGAAGTGATGAGAGCTGCATTCACAGAGGTAAGGATAGAAAGGAAGAGAAGGAAAGAGGAGGAATACAGATATTGGATCGATGGCCATACTGCTATGGATACTGGTGTAAATGGGCAACTATTGAAGCGAAGACTGATACGAAGAAGGCATTTGAGGTACTTTGGAAGTATTGATTACGAATTGAGACTAGGTTAGAGATATAGATAATCAGATTGTAGTGTGACTAGAAATGCTTTACTGAATGTAGTGTAACTTTTGTATCTTTGATATTTACAATAGAGAAGTACAAAAAAATAGTTGAACACAATCTAATCCTTTTGAATATGATGGAATTTCGATGTCTCGTATGCGCTCAATCGAAAGTGAATGAGATATTTCTTTTCCGCGTAGAGAATGATGTTAGAGAAAAGAAGAAGAGAGGAGATAGTGATGCTATGACTTGATGACTGAATGAGAGAGGAGATAGTGATACTATGACTTGATGACTGAATGATTTATTGCCATGAGCTGATCAAAACAACGAAGCAGAATTCAAAGTTCTATGAATGATTGTGACGTCAAGGATAATTTTTGAGATTACTAAATGATTCCAGAGATTATTGTCTATCACTTTCTAATTATTACTTCGTTAAGGTGTTCGACTACGCAGTGAATACTTTCCCTCTTTCTGTCGAACTTTGGATAGCGTATATTCGATTTATGAGAACGGAATTGATGAAGAGAAAGGATGGATTGGAAGGAATTCAGAGGTATACTGATGAAAGGAATGAAGTTAGGAAGATTGGAGGAAGGTGGAATGAGTGTGACTGGAGAGAGAAAGAAGGGAGTTGTTGTGAACCACGCGTGAGAATGACACTGAGGGAAGGAGGATATTCAAGCCCTCATTTCTGGATTGGAAATAAAGGGGGAAAGTCTTGAAATAGAGAGTGAAGGTGTGAGGGAGGATGAAGAAAAACGAAGAGAACACTCGAATATGGAACCCTAATGGAATTTGGATGGACGGAATTCATTTTTTTCTTCGTGGAACCATGTGCTAAAAAGGGAAATTGGATGTGCAGACGGTCCATTTGGTGCAACTTATGGACCATATCCATCTGAAAGAGACACGATGACATTGTTATATCGAGTGAGTGGGACTGAGAATAATTGAGATGAAACAATGAGAGCTCAGAGGTATAGAAGAAAGGAGAGAAGAGATGAATGGATCTCTAGAATAGAAAGAATGAAGGGAGAATAAGGCACATGATATTGAATACTGCCAGAGAGAATGAGAGTCTTAGAGATGGAAAGTGAGATGAAAGGTATTCATAGTTAATTTATATTTGATTAGATGAAAAAGGACTAACGATCGTCGTACTTTAGACATAGAGAATCGGAGTGAGATTGACAAGGGACGGGGATTCGATTGTGGGTGATGCATGAAATAGAAGAAGGAGAATGAGTAGAGAATTGAAATGAGATGAAAGAGAGAAGTTCTTGTTGTTGAGTGGAATGCACTCGAGATCACTTATTGAAAATATGTGTGAACTATTTGAAAATGAGGTCCGTAACTGAATGACAGAAAAGAGTGGAAGAGATAATCATGGGTTGAATTGCAGATTGAATGCTCGTGCATTAGTTACTGTGGGAAAGGAATGGAGAAGTTTCCCTGTATGGAAAGAAGTTATCGCATTCGAATCTTCCATCGGAAATCCATTGGTAAGAAGAAGAAGAAGGAAAGGGGAGAACTTGAGTGTGGGTACAAAGTTGTTTTGAAATTGGATACATTGTGAGAGTAGGCAAAAGTCAGAAATGAGAGAAGGATCGGAAGAAACTTGCGTAGTTAATAAAGAGAAACGTAATATAAATTGGTACAGGCAGTGACTGTTGTAATGGACAATCTAATGGGAACTCCATTGGGAGGATTGGATGAAGCATGGGAATTAGTGAGTAGCCATTTCGAGGTAGGGAGAAGATGAATGAAGATGAGGAGGGGAAATTAATGATATGTTGAGACTACTTCATTGGAGAATCTGTTGAGTTCGAATGAGAGAACTGAATTGAAATGGGAATGTCTAAGTGAACGAATGATTGATGAAGAAAGAAATGAAGAGATGGTATATTCACCGATGTAATAATTATAAAAAAAATATTTTGTTCTTATTCAGGCCATAAAATTAAGAGGATTAGCTCGTCGTCGAGTGATTTATGAAGAAACGAAGAAGAAAATGAAGACAATGGAATTATTCGAATCGAAGGTGAGAAAAAGAGAGAGAGAGAGGGGGGGGGGTAGGAGAAAGAGGAGAGGATGAAGGGAGAATGATGCAGGTGAAGAGACATTACTTCCATTGGAAACCACTTGAAAGAGGACAATTAATTAATTGGAAGAAGTGAGTTATATTGAATGGAATTGTGTGAAGTGGTTGATTAACTGAATCAGATACATTGAATGGACTCGGAAGAATTCAACAGAAGGAGATGATTGTATCCTTATATTCGAAAGGGCTCTCATTCCATGCGCTCTCTATGATGAATTCTGGTTGATGGTATGGAATTCAATCGATATTGAGAGAATAGGATGGATACACTCTACAGTATGCTGATTATCGTGAATCCCGAGGGGAATTGGAATTGGCTCGAGAAATATTGGAGAGAGCTCATCGAATTCATTGCAAGCAATCTGTCAATATTACCGTCCATTTGGCATCACTACTGGAGATTATGGGTGAGTGGAAGGGGAAGAGAGAAGAGGAGGGGGAAGGAAGAGATGTCTCTCCTCATAGATCGTGATCTCGATGCAACTGAAGCTCTCATTAGTTTCGACTCGAAATATCCAGGAAATTTACTGATCTACAATCGGTATATAGCCATGCTCAAGAGAAGAGAATTGAAATATCCAGGGTGAAGTTATATCGAGCTTATCATTGGTATTTGTCTATCAATTGATAATTGGATTTGTGCAGAAAGGAATCAAAGAGAGACAAGAGTGTATCTGAGACGTATGAATGTCTCATTCGATTCGCCGTTCTTCCTTATTCTCATTATTGTCTCAGAACACGTGAACGAGTGAGTATTCTCGAATTATGAAGGAATAGTACGATAACCATAAATGAATATAAGGAAGTAGACACGAAAGATCGTCATTCCATCTCTTCGTATTATTCAATGCACTATGCGAGATATCTGAGGAAGATAAAGGGACAATCGAAAATGGCCATGAAAGTAATCAAAACTGCCATTGATAATGATCCCGTGAGTGTATAATGAAGCATTCATTCAAGTCCATTCGTTCAATTATAGTCAAACGAAACACTGTACCATGCACTTATTGATCTTCATTATGAGAAGTATCCTTTGGATATAGACTTGATAAAGGAGGTACAGTAATGTAATCATTGTTCTTCCTAATATCTCATTATCCTTGCAGTCATTCGATCTGTGTCTCGATTCTCCCCATACTCCTCATCGAGTCAAAATAAGAATGTCTCAATGCAAGATTGAATTATTCGAAGAGATTGGAGATTGCCCGAAAGAGTGAGCGAAAGGATTTTCATCGAAATAAATTAATGGATCGATTGTACATTATTTAATAATTGTTATTGAGGATGAGAGAGTTGACTGCTTATCATCGTGAATTGATGGCAAGTAATAGAGGAGAGAAGGAGAAGGATAATTATCAATGATGGAATCAATCGAATCTTCGTTATCCATAGTGTATTTATACCATACATCTGCAATAGGCAACATTTTCTGTTGATAAAGTATTACTCATTGATATCGCTTCGATACAAATATTTGAATCGGTAGAAACTACCGTCGTATACTATCTTTACTCTTTATCTTCCTTTTCGATTTGTCGAATATCTCATCTCTCGGTTCGATATCGGTAAAAAGGCGATGAAATTGTGCTCGATAAGTGTACTTGATTGAATAGAGAGAGAGTATTGACTATCTACAGGTGATGTTCTCGATTGGTGGATGGTTATGGGGAACTTCTTCTGAGGAGAATAATGATGATATGACAAGATCGACTGATTCATCGGGATGGGAACCATGGTATCCCGATCTGGCTGATTCCATTGAAGAATCTATTCAAGAGAATGAAGAGAAGAGAATGAAGAGGTACTTTGGAGTTACTTTAATTTTCAATTCACGCAAAAGTCATATTTTTTGTTAGTTTAGTATTCATTTCTAAATCTGTGAATTAGTCGATTGAACGGGGCTAACGAGTGTTGGTGCATTGTGTGAATGGGAGAAAGTGTGCGGCAGAATGGTGAAAGATGCGCATTCTCTCCTCGGGGGACACGCTAGCCCCGCCTCCTCAGCTGATTCTCTTTGAAGAGACGCGTGAGAGAGTGAGAGAAAGAGAGAGAGAGAGAGAGAGAGAGAGAGAATAGAGAGAAAGGAGTCATAGATGGCAGTGACTGGTAGAAAGGAGAAGAGTGCTCATCTATTCCTCCCTCTATTACTATCTATTCCATTTCATTCTCTTCTTCTCTATAGTCTCTCTTCATCATTTATTGTAAGGGTCACGTGTATAGAAGGAGAGTTCGTCCCGTGACAAGCTAGTTTCACTCCCTCTTTCATTCTATTCCAAGAGAAATAAGCTTATACCCTCTGGTTACCCTTCTTCAATCAATAGAAGACTGATCTTCTTCAATTAATCAATATCATTGACCAGTAACCCCATGCCCTATCTCTATCTCTTATTTCTCTTGGACTGACCTCTCTCTCTTATTCTCTCTTTCTCCGTCTGTCTTTCAATCTCCATCTTCCCCTCTAGCATCGATTCTCTCTCTAGATTACTCACTCTCTCTCTCTCTCTCCACTATTTTGACAATTCATAATTCCCGCGTGTTTCTATCCTCAACGACGCTATCTTCCTCTCATCATCATCATCATCTTCTTTCCTCATCCATTCATTCCCTCTCCTTTCCTCTTCTCTTCATCTTCTTCCCTTCACTCTTCTTATTCTCTCATGTCATTCTCCATGTTGGATATGTGGTGGAATATGAGCAGGGGCAACTCGATCAATATGGGAGAGCCAGAGGTCGCCGATCTCAACTTCATTGGATTCAATCAAGATGCAAAGTGAGTCTCCCCCCCCCCTCTCTTGCTCTTGTTATCTCCTAGTTGGAATGATCCATTCCATCTATATTCACTCATCAGTCAATATCTCCTTCATCTCTCTCTCTCTCTCTCTTCAGAGCTCTGGCCATTGGTCATCACAAGGGATATGCAGTCTATTCTCTTCTCAATGTCCTCGAAGCGCCAGTTCTCCAATATGAGAATGAATGTCAGTTCATTCACTACATATTAGTAATCTGGAATTACGAAATTCATTACGAGTTATTGCGTAAGATAAGGAGGGGGTACACAATGCGAAATGGGGAGAAATGCCCGTAATAACGTTATATTTTATAGAAGTCTGGGGAATCTAGATGAATGAGGGGAAGTTTATATGGAATAAGCATTGTTTTCTTTCAGCCACACCGGATATTCGTCTAGTTGAGAGAATGTTCAATTCATCTCTTCTCACTCTCGTATCATTGAAGAATCCACGACTAATGCAGGTAACGAGCATCTATCTGAATTATTTCATATTGCGATCTATACGCTCATCGTACTATTTTTCTCTATATCTACTTGTTATATTTTTTGAGGTTAATATATTGATGGCGATATCTTTGCAGGTGTATCACTTCATGAATCGATCTCTCATCTGCGAACACAAATTTGGAAGTTCGATCCTTAATGTGAAGATGAATAGAGATGTGAGTGAAGGGAAGGAATGGAATAAGAAAGGAAGAATAGAATGATGAATTGATATGATTACAGAGATTGGTCGTCTGTCTGGAGGAATGCATCCATGTATACAATCTAAGGGATATGAAGGTAATCATAATCATTCATATTAATAGCAATACGCATTCAATGTACTTGAATGCATCTATCTCTAATCCGTAATAATTCATCAACAATAATGTAATAGTGAAATGGTCAGCAGGTGATGCATACAATCTGTGACACTCCACCTAATCGATCGGGAATGATCGATCTCTCCAGTTGTGGTTCTCCTTCTCTTCTTGCTTATCCTGGAAGTACTTCTAGTGGACAGGTTAGAAGAGTAATATAATTAATCAGATAAATGCAGCAGATGCATATATGATTTTAAAATAATATTTTGAAATTAAATTCTCGTGTCGAAATAACATTCATCATTCACGTTCAGTGAAATTAAAAATAATTGTTTTATTATTTACATTTTCTTGGTATTTAACGATTCTCTTATCATTGAGGTTCACATGTTCGATGCGATGTCTCTCACTTCAGTCAATTCCTTCATGGCTCATGCAAATCCTCTTTCTGCACTTAGATTCAATGCTGAAGGAACAAAGATTGCCACTGCTAGCACCAAGGTTCATTTTTAGAAATTAAACCGAAAAAATCCTTTTCATTTGAACGCTTTTTTCGCTAATACTTATAATTTTAGAAAAGTTTGCGTTTATGACAACTTTAAAACAATATACAATTAATTAATTGTTTGTTGTTAAGGGAACGGTAATTCGAGTGTTCTCTGTACCGAATGGAACGAAATTATTCGAATTCCAACGAGGTGTTAGACCGTAAGTATCTCTCTGTTATTCTTCTCCTACGATATATTCATGTTTTCATTCTTTTACGATCTACTCAATTCTCCAATAATCATCTTCTATTTCAGTTGTGTGATGCATTCTCTCTGCTTCTCAGCCGATTCGAATTATCTGTGTTCTTCTTCGAATACAGAGACAATTCATGTGTACAAATTGGCCAAGGCTGAGGAACAACCGTAAGTTGATTAGAAGGAGATGGGAATAACGGCATTGTTGACTGAAATCACTTTTTTCAAGATTCGATATTGAATTGGATGGAATTGATCTCTACTTCCATTTCAGTCAGGCTGAGGTAGCATCGGGTGGAGGATGGCTGGAGTATATGCAACAGACTGCTAGTGCTTATCTCAAAGTGGGAGAATTCCTTCGGTGAGTAAAAGAGAGAGGGGGGACTGGGTTGGATGTGACTGATATTGATCCCATCTCTTCTTCAGTGAGACAGATTTCGCTGTTGCTCGTCTTCCCGCCAGTCAGAAGACTGTCGCTGCAATGATCACGTACGTATTTTATATTTGTTATATTTCTTA
The DNA here is from genome assembly GCA_900490705.1 of Pristionchus arcanus. Taxonomy (NCBI): domain Eukaryota; kingdom Metazoa; phylum Nematoda; class Chromadorea; order Rhabditida; family Neodiplogasteridae; genus Pristionchus; species Pristionchus arcanus. Next base: position 241,330 of record LS487916.1, read on the forward strand.
GTTTGAAAATTAAATATAGAATGGTAATATCGAACTCATTTTCTTAGTGATATCTTTTTCAATGTGATATTATTGTTTCCCATTATCTCTTCCTCTCTCCTAATCTTCATCTCTTTCAGTCTATCTGGTCTCCAGCATCTTCTGGTTGCATCAACAGATGGATTCGTATATTGTTTCCGAGTGCCAGTTGATGGAGGACAATGTGAATTGATCAAGCAACATCGAGTGGGAGGAAAGGGAGCAAGAGGATCACCTCCTACTGAAGGAGGAACTCCTCCTACTAGACCACCTCGAGCTGGTGATAGAGGAGGAGAAAGATCTACTCCTCCTGATACTAGTGATCTTGATGAATTCCCACCTATGAGTCATAATAGTGGACACTAATTGAGATAAACCATCTCTCCCTCTCTCTCTTATGTCCCTGTCCTCTCTCCCATTCTCCTTCTAGTCTGTATAATTCAATGTATATATAGCTTGGATAGAACGATAGTTGCCCATCTTATCTTCTTTATTTTGTCAATCGAGGTCCCTGGTTTATAAGCATTAATTGATTCGTTTTCTTCTCATTCATTATCTAATCGAGTATCATCGATCCAGCTACTATTCATAAGTGTGCCCACTTCCTTTTCTTCTTTACGGGCTTCTATCGATAGATTGCATGTGTGAATTGTCACCCTCTCTTGTATTACACTTTGTCACTTTATCTACTTTATACGTCCTCATCCTCTCTTTCAAGCGAGTCTGTGTTACTTTTTCACTATTTAGCAAGTATAAATAACGTTCCCAGAAGTTCTTTTGAGTCGGAATCACATGCAATCGAACACAAATGATTACAGCGGAATCTTTATCAGTTGTAATTATAATGGGAATATATGTACTGCAGTATAATAGATTCCTTAATAAGGATCTCTCTTTCTTGAAAGGGATCCTCCTCCGGAACGAAGAGTTTGGCAACTGCAAAGAATAGATCAACAAATGTGGACATGTCTCTCTCACTCATAATTCCACTTTCCAATCTTTTTCTTAGTATCTGCCTTAATATCTCTTCCATCTACGATACATGCAGTCTGTAATATTCCATTATTCCCTTCTCTCTCTCTCTTTTATCACTCACGAAATTGATCTTTCCAGCTCCGACACAAGTAAACTTGAATTTACCGTCTTCGGAGACAATATGGTCGCCTTTAATTGATGGATAATGTATTGAAAAGGGGATCTACTAACCAATACCATACTGTCCGCATTCCTTCTGTGCTGGTTTCATTCCTCCTACCGGTTCTTTCAGATATCTGACTGATCCATTGGACTCTTTCACACATCTAAAACACATTCTTCAAATCCCTCTCTTCATCTCTTTCCTCACTTGTATTTGTAATTTCCTTCAATCAGTTCAGATCCCACTTTCACTTCTTTTCCACTCTCAGTAATACAAGCAAGCTAAAAGGATCATTGCACTGTAATTGAATGAATAGATCAAACGATATCATTGCTTCCATAATCATCGATACATTTGAGAAGGAATCGCTTATTGGTGGAGGCGTAAGTTTGACCTGAAGAAGAGATCATTCGATCAGTGATTCAATCAATCTTACCTTTCTGATATTTTCCATCTTCACAACCTTTCTTGGCAAGATCAGTCTCAATTGAAGCTCCTTTGCCTGTCTTCACACAAGAATAAATCAATCTTCCCTGAACAAATCAATTCAGGTTATGAATGGAAGATGGATTTAACCTCTTCAGCCTTAGCTCCAATAACGATTTCCTTTCCAGAAGGAGTAAGACATCCAACGACAGAAATTGACCATGAAGTAGGAGTTGATGAACACAATTTGACGAATGAACCTTCGTTCTGAGGAGAGAAGAATATACAGAGAAGATAAGGATAAGCTTACGAATCTGTGTCCATTAGTATATTTGTCACTGCACTTCATATTCTCCTTGGGTTCATCATATTCTTCATCCGACTCAGAAGGAGACGTCTCGATCTTTGCCCCATTCTCTGTCTTGATACACGAATAGACAAGACGACCCTATATTGATTATCGATTGAAGAACCTGAGTGACTGTAATGTAACCTCTTCCACTTTGCTTCCGATAGCAATATCCTTTCCTGAGGGAGAGAGACAGCCGAATATCTCAATAGCAGCAGAGTAAGGAGTGGAAACACATCGTTTCACGAATGATCCCTCCGTCTGAATCAAATTAATGCGATGGATTAGATAAGAGAAACAAACAAATTTCTGTCCATTAGTGTACTTTCCATCACACTTCATATTCTCCTTCTTCTCGGTTGGATTGGATGCATATTCTCTCTCCATTCTCGCTCCTCCTCCTTCTGTTGCAATGCAATTGAAGATTTGCTTGTTCTGTAATATGGAAGATATATCAATGGATAGAGGGGAATGAAATACCTCCTCCTTCTTCGATCCGATGAGAATCTCAGTTCCTTTCTCAGTAAGACATCCGACAACAGCAATTGAGTAGCTGGTAGGAGTGACAGTACACTGCTTCACGAATGAACCTTCTCTCTGGAATGAAGGGGAGTGAGGGAGGAAGGGAGGGAGAGGAGAGGACTCACAATCTTCTCTCCATTCGTATATCCTCCTGGACAAGTAGTGAATGGAGCAGTGATAGAAAGGCCGACGAGAGAGAAAAGAAGAGGAAGAAACATTGAGGAATGGATGATTTCTCTACCAATGGAACATCTTTATATAGTATCCTTCCTATCGGTGCTTTCAACGGTGCTTCTGATTTCTCGATCGAAAAGCCATTTCGTAGGGTCGTTATGCGACGGTTTCAGAAGGAAATTTTAGAGAAAAAGATCATCGATCAAGAATACGTATCTTTTCACGCCTCTGAATTTCAGTGGAATTCAGATAGAGGTTCAAAATTTACCAGTTCACCGAAAAGGAAAACTGATTTTTATCCGTGATAGATTATTCCACAGTTATTATTGCTGAAGGTTGCTTTATTGAATCAATAAATACTGAAGCCGCTTTACTATATGAAGATAGTAACCATATGATTCAAGAATTGAAGACAAATTCATTCAAATGTTCTTCCCTCCTTCAGATTCCTTTGGAGGGAAACTTGCCGTACTGAAATCTCCCTTCGTTGATGCACTCAATTCTTCCTAATTTGGCTCAGAATTATTTCCTTTCGGTTTCTTTTCTCTGATTCGTCCAAACCTAATTTTCCCGTTTTGAACAGAGCATCTGAAGTGTGGAAAATTAGTAAATACGATACAGAATCTCACCTGAATTTCTTTCCATTTCTAACAAATTGTTCTCCGATAAGAACGACTTTATTGTTCGCAGTGAGGCAACCGATCTAATGGAATGAATTAATGATATAGATAATGATAACGAACAAACAGCTTTAACTTCTCCATTGTCTTCCTTGCACGTATATCTACAAGAATTTTTACCAGGAACAGTGAAATTCGTCCCTGGAGAGAATTCAATGAAAAAGGGAGGGGTTGATTATTTACCTTTCTTGTATTTTCCATGGTGACATCCTTGATTGATAACTGTTGTGAGAAGGGAAGAAGAAGTTGTTCCATCTTCATTTGATTCATTCTCTTTATTCTCTCTCTTATTACGGATTGAATTAGTCTCCATCGATGCTCCACTATCAGTTTCAATGCATTCGTATTCGACTCCATCCTGGAATCATCCGATAATTCCTACCTTTCTTCTTCTATCTAGTAAGGGAATGAAATGGCACCTCTACAATAGATGATCCTAATTCGATTTCTTTCTTCAATGGAGTAAGACAAGCAACGAATTCGATACTCCAACTGAGACCAATCGAAGTACATTCTTTGATGAAATTACCAGAATTCTGGAAGATATCTCCTTCCATTAAAAGGGGATTTGATAAACTCACGAATCTTTCTCCATTATCATATTTATTATCACATCGAACATTTTCTTCAATCGATGAAGAAATGAGAAGAGGAAAACCGAATAGAAGAAAGAATGGAATGATCATCATCCTTTCTGAATATTTTGCCGTCCATCGATGATATTTATACCCATTCTATTCATGTGATTCAATTGCTGTTGGATAACACTTATAACCCTCGAGGTGAAGAAGATACAGATGAAATAGAAAATCGATTGATATAGAATTCTTTCGTAGTTCTAATGACCGTGAGGTATTTGTTTTGTGCTTCGTCCCATTAGTTGGAAGTGTCAAAGTTGAGTAATCACTCTTTCATTTCTCTTGAACAGGTCGAGAAGAATGATAAGAAGTAAGTAGACTGGCGCCATTTCAATTTCTTTCTCTATTTCAATCGTTCCTTTCTTCAATTCAAAGTAGGTCAGTCCCTGACCTCAGAGAGTATCAAACTGCTATGAGATATGAGAAGAAGTACCTTCCATTTACCCCTTCTTCTCCCGATTTGAACCCCCCCCCCCTTCCTCTCTCCCTTCTCCTTCCTTACTCGTCAATTCGGTGCACGAATATACAGTTTCCGTCTCTCTTTAATTGCACGATCCTGCTTGCTAAACTCCAACTCTAACTATCCATTTACAATGCAGAGTAAGAGATGAGTAAGAGTAAATACTCATCTTCATTGACCTTGAGGGATCCTTCTTCTTTTCTCTTTTGGGAAGATGAAGAAGCTCCTCCTTTTCTCTTCATTCTTTCCTTCTTCTGCAGGAATGATTCGTCCTCTGCTTCCTCTTCTTCCTCTTCTCCTTCTTTCTCTTCTCTCTTCAATCAGAGCATGCGATCATAGAGGACAACGAAGATTCAATGGAGAGACATGGGTAAGAATGGAGGGGAGATAGATAATCTACCGTATCCATCTGAAGGTATCTAACAACAACTTCTTCATGAGATGCACAATCACATCCAATTCATGGAGTGCAGATATTGTAGGATGTGTCACTGATGGAGGAAGACGAATTTCCATTGGAGAAACTGTCCAAGAGGTAGCATATTTCGGCACTTCTTCGGTTTTTGGCCCAGGCTTTTCTCGCAGAGTATTCCCTCCCTACCATTCTCATTCCCCAACCCCCTCAACATTCGGAGCGGTTGTTGCCTGGGCCAAAAACCGAAGAAGTTCCCATATTTCATCTAGTGAATGATCATCCATCATTATCTTCTCTCTATCGTCTCACTTCTTTCTTCTAGGGTGGTCTACTTGTTGAATGTATTCGTCTTCCAACGGGAACTGTCGAATTCAGAAGAAAGAGAGGAAATGGACAATCGTGTGAGGGACATCAACCAGGTTATTATCACATTCGGAACTGAGATAACACTTTGATTCAAGGGGAGAAATGGCTGTCAAATACTAATTTCCGTAAGCAGTGCACTGATGGAAGAGTTGTCGTACGTTCTCCCTCCCCTTTCGTATTTTTGGCACACATCAATTGCGTTTAGATCGTTGAATGTGTGACTGACAATGGAATTCCCGTTGGAATCGGTAGACAGATGACAGTGAATGGAGTGAGACACAGGTAAATATTCCTTATTCATCTTTTATTTATATCTCTTTCAGTTGTAATAAACAAGCCGATGGATCAGTTCTCCTCGAAAGAGAACTCGCTCTTTCAAGCAAGGAAATCGATAATGTAATCACTATTTGATCAACCATATCTAATTCTTTCTTTCAGAGAATCGATGTTAATCCTCAAGTTCTTCAGCCTCCTGCCCCTCTTCCTGATCTTCCCAATCCTCAATTCGTGGGTGGTCCTCCTGCTGTTGTTCCTCCTGGATATCTTAGAGATCAGGTATCATATCATCTTTCATCTTTCATTTCTTTATTTTCTAGAAGCGATTTGAATCAGAACAAATTCCCCTCGCTCCTCCTGATATCGATCTTTCCACTTTCGGAGTTACGGTATAAAGAGTGAATCATTAGGGATAAAGAACAATCGAATGAAGGTTTCTCCTCCATCTGATGCTCGTTCGTGTTTCCATGAAGGAATATGGAGAAAACCAGAGGAAACGTAAGAATATTCGATTTATAAGAGACTGAGATTAATATTCAGATGGATCTCAGAAGATAAATTTACGAAGAAGTGCACTCCTCAAGGAGCAGTTGTTATTCTCAATTGTGTTGTTAATAAAAAGGAAAATGTGACAATTAAGATCGATAGTAAAATTAAGATTGGAAGAAAGGTTTGTCTGTCTTCTTTACTTCCTCTTTTAGAATAGAAAAAGAAGTACTTCTCTAATTTGAAGTTTGTGTGTTGGAAAGGGGTTAAATGGACGGTGTCTCACTATCTCGATCACTTCCTCTATCAAGGAGATATCTATCTATCTATGATCTCTCTTCCTCTCAGATTTATACATGCACGAGAAAAGACGGAAGTGTATTCTATGAAGAGAAAATGATGTGAGAAGAGAGAAGAAGAAGAATGAACTTCCTCGTTTATTTTTTATTACGAGAAAGTTTATCTGCCATCTGCATTTGTTGATGTTTACCGGTAGATTCCGTTGATGATACTCCTGTGTATTTATTTGCAAAAAAATAAATGTCAATAAAATAAATGTCAATTGATTTGGCATGAAAATTAATTCAATGTTTTCTTTTTTTCTCTAATACTATTATCTACGTTTATTGATGAAGGATGAAACGGGAAAAGATTAAAGTTACCATATTGCACTACTCAGTGCAAACCCAACAATTACGGCAATACAATCATGCATCTGCCAACCCGAAAGTAAAAATAGGAGTGGCAGAATACTCAAAACACATCGACCATCCAAATATTCTAAAATTGATTAGCAATGATTTCCATTGAGCGTTTCGATTCTAAAAATGCATTTCCAGATGATATCTGAATGATATAATAGATGAACTGTTTGAGTTTGCACAGTGCCTGAGGGGGAGAAGAGAACTGGATGGATGTTTGATGATGGGGAAGGGAGGAGGGGGGAGAGAGAGAGAGAGAGAGAGAGAGAGAGAGAAGAGGAGGGGGAAGCCAGTGAAAATCGAATCCACCTGAACGATTTAAGCGAGTTTCAATAATGTGAGTTTATTATGAAAATTAAGCGAACGAATAATATTTGGCAGGCTGACATCGATTCTTCTTACTCTTTACATGGTCGCTTCTTCTTATGCTGTACTTCTTCCACAAACGGTATCCGTTACAATTCATTATATCAGTTTCATCTGAATAATTGCAGTGGGTGGCAGTGAATTCTCTTGTTCGCGAGATGATTCTTCCTCACTAATTCATTCCTCTCTTTCTCTCTCTCTCTCAAATCATCATTGAATAGTTCAATGTTTCCATTGACAACTCGTTCTTTCTTCTACTTTGCCATTGGCAGTTTTATTCCTTTTCTCTCTTCATTCTTCTATTCTTCTTCATGTCTTTCCCTATCTCGTGAGTATCTTTTCTCTTTGTTTCTATCAATTCATATTTAGATTCCTATTCTTTCTTTCCTTATTCATCTTCGTTCTTTCTACTGATCCCGATGATCTAAGAGTAATATTCCCTTTCTATTCTGTCTATTATCTATTTTAATTCAGTGGGCATTTGGTAATGGAAGTCTATCCACTTGTGCAAAGAGATTCGTTCCATCATATCTTCGATGAATAATCTAATCACTACTTTATTATTCGTTCATTCTGTACATAAATGATCTTCTTCTCTTCTAATTCTGACAGAATCGAAGACAAGAATAGAAATTGGGAAAATTATTGTAGTTTCCATTTGCTCCGTAATATGAAAAACGAACACACGAATTCACTTTGGAATCCCAAGCAAATCTGAGATTGAACTATAGATAAATAAATAATGGATAATAAATCACCTTGGTTTATCATCAATTCCTTCCCTGAATGATCCTGTATCGTCTCTTAGTGAACAAATGTAGCCTAAAATTAATATGAATGTTTACTAAATTTAAATTTTCTAAATGATTGTCTACCCCTTTATCCGCAGAGACCAATCAGAGACAACAGTAAGTAAAGAGTACATAAACGATGTTTCGTTCCTTCAGAGTAAATATTGAACTGACTCTTAGTGGGACAGCAAACTTCTCCATTGACACAATTGTGATTGTCTGGACAGCGTCCCGCATTGCAATTTATGTATTCGTGATTGGGAATCAAGAAGTTTGATCCACATTTATCACCTGCAAAAGACACTGTCACATACTGAACGATGCAGAAAAAAAAACGTTTATCTTGATGATCTTTCTCTGATCGTTAGATTAGTTTTTGTTTAGAATTTCTTGGTTCGATAAGGTTACTTGATAAAATACTAACCCTGTAGCCATTGTGATCCCTGAGAATGAGCGAGTTCATTCGAAGGGATAATTGAAGAAGAAGAAGAAGAAGGAGAAGAAGAAGTGGTTGATGCAGATGGTGAACAGAAAGAAAGACATTCATCTCGAGATGAATATCGATTCCAATTTCCTCCACATCCTTTGTACATGAAGGGTTGACACACTTCTGAAATTTAATTCATGGTTATCCAAAAAAAATAATTTAAATTATCGTACATCGCTCCCATTACCGAACAAACGGCCTTTTCTACCTTTTCTACCTTTTTTTCCTTTTCGCGAATTCGCGTTTACCCGTCCTAATTTTTGTTTCACATTTTTTGTTGACCCCGATAAGTGGATGAATACAAAAATTGGCCGGTGAAATATTATTTTAAATAGGCGAAAAATGAGAGCCGTTATCCAGTGAAATACGGCTCTACCGTACTCATTTATCATCATGCCATCAGAGCCGTATTTTAAGTAAAAATGGGGGCAACGGCTCTCGTTTTTCACCTATTTAAAATAATATTTCACCGGCCAATTTTTGTATTCGTCCACTTATCGGGGTCAACAAAAAATGTGAAACAAAAATTAGGACGGGTAAACGCGAATTCGCGAAAAGGAAAAAAAGGTAGAAAAGGCAGAAAAGGCCGTTTGTTCGGTAATGGGAGCGATGTACGATAATTCAATTTAAAGAGAAAGAAATTCATACTGGATCTTGAGTCATAATAGAAAGAGAAGGAAGGATTGGCTTCATCACAAGGAACTCCCGAATCACGAGAACTTGTGCAATCTGTACCATTAATAAATTATACGAAATTACATCGTGAAATGGGGTTATTTATTCGTCATTTGAATAGTGTAAAAATTGACCTGCAGCGAGTGAAAGTGAGAATGATGAGAGAAGAAGAACGAAAGGAAGAGTGAAAGGAATCATAATCGAAGGAATGAGAAGAAATTTCCCCCTGAACTCTCACTATTTGTAGTTTCACTTAGATGGTGGATAAACAGTGAACTAAAATGAGCGGGGGAGTAAGAATAGAGGGAGTAAGGGAGGGAGAGGGAGAGAGAGAAAACTGAACACTCGATATGATTTCATTGTCTACTCATTAGAAGTTCCACTCTCTCTTCACTACTTGTAATCGATATTGGGTCTCGACCGGTTTATTACTGCTTTTAGAGATGAAACCAATGAGAGAACCAAAAAGGAGATGGCAAGATGTGAAAAATAGAGGTGAACAATAAATTGTGTGATGATGTGAAAAAATACAGCTATTTGAGATAAATAATCATGATGATATTTTGGATGAGGTGACATCTTTGATGGCTATTGATGGTCTGCATAGAGTAAGAGGTCGAATGATAATGGAGAAAAGAGCTCGACGATAATATTTGAAACCGATGAAGAGAAGGAGATAATACACGAAGGGATACAGTGAAAAAAGAACTGAAATTGAATTATTATGTATCTACTACTCTTCGAAATTGAAATGGAACTTACTATTAGTGAGAAGAGTGAAGAAGATAAGAAGAAAAGGAGTGGAGACAAGTGAAGGAAGAAGAAATGGAATCACTATGAAGATTACTGAGAAAAATTAGAGAATAACTTGATGAGACGATAAATGAAACCTGTAGGAAGAAAGAAGAAAACGATAGGAGTGAGATCAACGAGAATGAGAAGACGAGAAAGTTGAACAAGAATATCGAAGGTACGAGGAGATAAAGAAGGACGGAGCTGAATTGAGAATGAAATCAAAGAGATTCAAGTATTCATCCAACCTCTTCTAATTCAGTCCATACATTCTTCTTCAAGAAAAATACCATCCATGCATAGAAAATAATGAAAAATAGCATTGTGCCTCCAAGAATCTTCATAAAACTGATAATAATTCGACACATCAATGGTATCCTACCTCAAGAGTTCCAAATTTGCTTTTGAAATTGATCAGCGCATTATTTTCCCTCAAGTAATCGTAGACGAATCCAACAAGGGAAGGGTCCTGAACAAATAGAGTAAGATTCATGAAGATTTTATTCTGATGTATGTAAACGTTAACCTTTTCTGGATCGATAGATAAGAAGAGTGCTGCAGTTGAGATTGTTATGATTATTCCATCGAATATCAAATAAATTATTATTCGACGAGTAAAGGTAAGATTACGGAAAAACTCGAAGAGTATATTCTTTTGCCTGGATAAAGCTGATGTATTCCTCAATCTATTTTATCGTTGAATGAATTGAATTAAAAGAATAGGTGTTTTTAAAGCTTCATGTCCAGATTTATCCGAGTAGTGAAATGATTACTTGAATTGTTCCATCGTCTCAATGTAATGATTGAATGAAGTGGTGATTGCAGCACAAGAAAGAGATGAAAGAGTCCCACACCTACAAATCGACATTTCTCTCACATTTATACAAAAAATCATTTTTGTCAGACAGATTAAGAAAGAAGTCGATCGTACCAAGCAACGAATAGAATTGCAGCTGTTTGTGAACCAAATGTACTGAAGGGACCAGTGAACATAAAGACCTCAAATAACATTCGTTAAGAATAAGTGATAACGGATTATTTTTGATGCAATCTACTGAACCTTGTGTGGATAGAGAGGAAATGGTTGGATTAGGGAATATAAAAGAGCATTGAAGAAACATCCAGCTAATTGAGTAAGAATCATAGCTTTCTTACTGCAGAATTCTTCAGGAGTGTGTCTGGAAGAAACTATCTATCACTCCTTCGGGATTTTCATTTATTTCTATTGTATTTTGAAACGTAGTCTTCAAAGAATAAACTCACTTCTCGACAATGTATGCCAGTAAAAGACAGATGGTCAAAGATATTCCTCCGATTATCAATTGAATCGTATGATTCCATTCGGCAATTGGAATAAGAATGGAAAGAGTCGAATTGAATACTTTGACGTCCATTGAGATGATTTCCTTCTGATTTCTTCCCTTATATTGAATCTGAGAGGAAGGTACTACCTCTCTTTCCTTATCCGAGCTAATGAAGTTGAGAGAGACTCGTGATGAAAAATGTGCTGAAATAAGTGTGAGAAGGATGAAATGGAGAGAAATGAGATCTAAAATGGAAGAGAACATAATTGGAATCGTGTCAGGAGAAGAATCTTAGTCGACTTCGTAGTCTATGACTTATGATTCAGATCATGATTTCTGACTGTGTAGAAGGCAATAGTATCTAATCAAGATGATTTGATCTCTGTGATCTTCAGTTCAAACAAGGGAAGCCCTACAATGAAAACAAAACGTGCAAAAGGGTAGATCAATTGGTAGATCAAGTGAGGGAAAGGTAAGGAAGAGATAAACAACATTCTCCCTCTCTTCCCATCTCAGATCAGTCTCTACTTCACACCTACAATTCCATGCCCGTTTCTTCCTTCGGATCTTTCCATATTAATTATTTTTCCCTTATTATTCTCAACTCGATCATTTCACTTTTCTCACACCATCTTCTGTTCCTTTTCACTTCTTCTACCTAGCTTTCATAAGTTTTATTTTATTGCCTGTCATTGACTCTTCAATGGCAAAATTCCTGTTCTATCAGTTTTCTCTGTATTATTGTAATCTTTGTCATTCCGTGTCTCCATCCTCAATCTCTTTGTTATCAGGATGCATTTCCTCTTGCTTCTTTCCCTTGTTATTCCTTCCATTCTCTGTAATGGATACGGTGTAATGCCTCGTGTTTGGTCTCCGCCTTCTCCTGATCTCACTCTTCCCCGTCACACTTATGGAGAGGTATGTTGAATGGATGAATGAGTCATCTATCATATCTTCCATTCTCAGATTCCCACAACGAATGCTCCCATTGAGACGACTACGGTGAACGAGGTACGGTAGATCGATCGAGAGCTGAGGGATTATCGATTTATCGTTTAGAAGGCGGCATCGAAATACTGGTCGACTGTGACTCCTTCTACTACGAAGAAATGGACGAAGTAAGTGAAGGAAGAGTGACTTCTCCCCATGGAAGAATCTATATTATAGGGGCAGTCAAGGAACTACTTATGCTGGTTCCAAGGGAGCTAATGAATATTGGGCAACGAGGACTACTCCCGCAACTACGGTAAGGACTACGGTAAGGACTACTGTATGAGAGAATTGATTACAGACTGGACACGTCTATTCTAATCCGTATGCTCCTCGTGATCCGACTACCACTGTTGCCCCTGAGACAACGACTACCACTCAGGTATCAAATTGATCCTGATGGATCAATATTCTCCTTCTTTAGGCTCCCATCGCTGTCTACACTACTGATGCCCCCACAACGACAACAACTGTAAGATTACAGTTGAAGGAGGATATTGATCGATGATTACAGTATGCTACGACCACAACGGAGGCTCCCACAACAACGACTACCGTATACTACGCTCCCACCACAGAATACACCACCACAACTACCACTGAAGCGGCGCCAACCGCTACGGTAAGGTTACGCTATTTGAGATGCATTTATTATTTGATTACAGTATACGACGACTGAGAAACCCACCACGACAACTACTGTATACTATGCCCCAACCACGGTGTACACTACCACTACCACTGAGGTAAGAAAAAGAAGGGGAGAATAGACATTTTATGATTTCAGGCTCCAACTACCACAACTGAGTATCAGACGACTACCACTCAGCCTACCACCACAACTCAAGTTGTAAGTTATTTATTTGTTGTAACGAATGTTCTTCAATCTCTCTATGTCAGCCTGGAGCCTACGAGTACTGGTCAACGTACACTCCGCCTCAGACTACCACAACCACCACCACTGAGGCACCAACGACCACGGTATGGATAATTTTCATGTCCAATGTGCTATCTTGAGTTACAGTATACGACGACTGAGGATCCCACCACGATAACTACCGTATACTATGCCCACACCACGGAGTATACTACCACTACCACTACCACTGAAGTAAGTGAAAAAAATATTCTAGAAATGAGTTTTAAAAAATGATTTGGTTCAGGCTCCAACTACCACAGCTGAGTATCAGACGACTACAACTCAGCCTACCACAACTCAAGTTGTAAGTTATTTATTTGTTGCAACGAATGTTCTTCAATCTCTCTATGTCAGCCTGGAGCCTACGAGTACTGGTCAACATACACTCCCCCTCAGACTACCACAACCACCACCACTGAGGCACCAACCACTGCGGTAGGATCATGTTATACGATGATGGTATTATCTCGCATTATAGTATACGACGACTGAGGATCCAACCACTGTGTATTATCTCCCCACCACGGAGTACACTACCACTACCACTGAGGTAAGCAAAAGAGCAAGGTGAAAGAGGAGAGATCTTATAATTGGTTCAGGTTCCGACTACCACAACTGAGTATGAGACGACTACCACAACTGAGTATGAGACGACTACCACTCAGCCTACCACCACGACTGTTTACACTCAGCCACCAACTCAAGCAACGACTATTAGAGATGTACGCTGATTTTTCATATTCCTGAATGGTATTTGATTTTCAGGGGGCATACGAATACTGGTCAACGTATACTCATCCGCAGACTACCACCACTGAGGTACAGACTATTACAGAAGGGTTTCTGTAGAATGACTTGCTTACAGTACACGATGACTACGGCGGTGGATCCTATCACGACTACAGTACCCACTACGGTGTACACTCAGCCTACCACAACTGTCTACTGGCCTCCCTATGTCTACAGTACTACTGTAAGTTGCGATTATCGATTAATCAAAGAGTAATATCATCATCAGGGGGCTGCTACCACAACGACTACTCAGGCAACGACCACTAAGGATGTACGTTGTTCACTCCCATATTGATTAGTGATATTTGATATTTAGGGAGCGTACGAGTACTGGAGAACATTCACTCCCCCTCAGACTACCACAACCACCACCACTGAGGCACCAACTACTACGGTATGTGGTTACTGAAGTTACCCATTGTACTATTTATCATTACAGTATACGACGACTGATGATCCCACCACGACGACTACCGTACCTACGACTGTTTACACTCAGCCATCCACTCAAGCAACGACTACTAAGGACGTACGTTAATCACGTTTCATAACATGGAATGATATTTAATGTGTATAGGGTGCTTACGAGTACTGGAGAACGTTCACTCCACCCGTCACTACGCAGACTCCCACCACTGTGGTGAGATTTCGGTAGTAATCTCATATCGATCTATTGATTACAGTACGTTCCGACGACGACTCCCGAAACGACAACGACTACGGTAGCTCCATCGACCACTCAGGTAAGATATCGATTTGCTCCATATAGGAAGCGATCCAAATATGTATAGGTGCCAACTACCACAACTGAGCCAGTGACTACCACTCTGGCACCGGAGACTACCACTCCCACTCTACCGGTATGAATTCATCCTTAGAGATGATATTATGTATCTTATTTAGATGGAGACTCGTCCTATCTATGGTTATGCTGCTCCCACTCTATCGTACACGGTGAGTATCCCTCTCTCCCTCTTCTCTCTCCATTGATCTCTCCCCTTCCAGAATGGATATGTTTCATCTGGTGTTCAACAGTCTTCTCCCTATCAATCGATAGTCCCTTCAATGATCTACCCTCATTATCCCATGTACGTGCATTCCATTCAGTCGCAACCTCCTCTTCCTCCCTATCTCAGACCCTATCGTCAAGGATATTAGATGTATCCCCAATAGGCTAATTGCACCATGTAATATCCATTGAGAGCTAATGTGTGATGATAGTTTTATCGAACAATAAATAATATGTATATGTGTGTGCTCTGATATGGCATAGAAAATGAAACCGAAAGAGAAAGAACTGGTGGGAAAATGGCATCAAAATGATAAATACTGATTGCAAAATTGAAATGTGAGATTCAAGAGGAAGGGGGAAGGGGGTGACTGGAGATTAGAGTGTCGAAAACGACTGATCGCTCGAATTTGACAAGTCGCGAATGAATTCCAAATGAACCTCCATTTGAAATGAAGATCCACTTTTCTCTCTAAATGATTAAACGGCGCGTCATTTTTTCAAAGAACGAGATTTTTGAAAATAAACTTTGCATCTCCACCTCCATCTCCAGCTGGTATTACTCACCTAATAGGCCACCTAATATCCCACGTAATGGGTGACAAGTTAGGTGGGATTATAGGTGAGTTATTAGGTGACCTAATAGGTGAGTGGCAGGGGGAGAGGGCCTACGTTATTAGGTGGACTATTAGGTGAGAAAGTTACTGTAAGGAAAATCGTCCAAGTTGTGAGATACGTAACTATCGATCGATATCGCATGAATGTGCCTCATACCGTAACTGAACCATACATGGGTCCCCATGTACGGTAATCATATCCAAAAGGCAATCCCTGATGGGGAAAGCAGTGATGCTCGGGAGCAGTCTAAAGAGGGCTGTTGGGTGGGATCTTGTAGGCAAGGCGTGTACTAGACACGACGGGTAAGCAGCATTGCTCCCTCCAAACGTTTATTAGGTGGCCTAATAGGTGAGCAAGCTCCCGCTATCTCCTTTGAAGGTGGCCTATTAGAAATGCTTATTAGGTGACTTATCTATTAGGTGATAAATGGGAGACAATTGACACCTCTTCTTCTCCGTTCCACCACTCGCGGCGCGGTTCATCCCGCAGAATGAGGCGACGTGTCATTTAACTTCGAAAACGGCACGCCGTTATTTTCCATTCGTGACACATCAAATGCAAAACGACTGGTCCAAAACGACGCGCCGTTTACAAATGGAAACGGCGCGTCAATCACTTTCGACACTCTACTGGAGATGGAGTAGTTATATCTCATTGGGATGATACGTTCCCTTCTGGTATTGCTTCTTGTCGATACCTGAAGAGATCAAAGATCAACTGAGAAGACAAAGAGATAGGAGTTAGACATTTGGTTAGTTAGCACACACACTCGCTCTCACATTTATAGATAAACCATCACTTCATTTAAACGAACCTGGTGGAGTCAATAACATCAAACGAGAAACATCTGAAGAATCTACGACGAATTTATGCATGTTTTGGAATTACTATTACCAGTAGAGAATGTTCAAAAAGATTTCCAACTATTTTTCGATTCTTAGGAAAGTAGTGTATAGTGAATAAGAGAATGTAACATACTGCTGGATGGAAGTTCACTGTCTCTTCTCGTATTGTACTTCTTATACTTGCCATAGTAACAAGTGATTGTCATTCCAATGAGAAGAACGGCAAGAGCAATTGCCACTATGATTATAGCCATTTGGACTACCTGAAGAGTGAAAGAGAGAGAGAGAGAGAGATAAGGAGAGGAAGAGAAAGGGAAGGTTATGATTGGAAGGTAATTCCTATCGTTTACTACAGCTTACACATCATACGTAGTACATATTATGATTAGGTTAGTTAGTCTAGACGAAGAATGAAAGATGATGAACAAACCTCGAGTAATCCATGAACTTTCTCCAGTGTTGTGTTGATATTCTCGAGTGTCTGAAGATAATTATGATAAAGATATGTAACATTGAGTATCTATTATCTACCATAAAAAGGATAAGAAAATGTTCACCTGATCGAGACTCATTTTCTTCCTTTCGTCTTTTTTCTTCTTCCTTGTTCCTCAACTGAATTACTCTTTTCTCTTTGATCAGATACCAACAATTTAGACATTTATCGAACTCGACTGAGAAAAAACAGAAAGAGTACTAATAAGGGAAATGAATGAATTGATGAGAGAGTGAGATAGGAAAGAGAGAATGGAAGAAGCATCGATAGTATCTAATGATTACTTCTTTTACTCAGGAATAGAACGAGAATGTAGACTAGGGCAAGTTGAAAGGAAGAAACCAAAGGAAGAGAAGAAAAGGAAAGATGAGATGTCATTGTGAATGGTGTGACTCTTTGGAACCTTCTACTGTAGAATGAACACCTACCGAAGAGAAAAGAAAAGGAGGAACAAAAACACTCAAAATATGAAGGATTCACAAGGAGAAACTCAGGTTGAAAGAGGGAAAAGAAATGTTGACGAGAGAGGAAAAAAGAGAAATTGAATTGTGATTTGATAACGAGGACAATTTATATGGAAACTAGACGATTTAGAAGGGAGTGAGTGAATCGTTTGAGATGAAGAGGCTAAGAATGGCATGACGAGACTACTGAAGACATGCAAATGAAGGGGAGGGGTATGTAGATTGATCAAGAGGGGGAATTAACAGAGTGATCTGTTGATCCACTAGCGAAATGAAGGAGTTGCCCATGGAAAGGAAATGAAAGTATACTGCGAGAAAAGGAGGAGGAGAAGAAGAATCTCCTTCGTTGTTCTTCCAGAGAATGAATCAGAATTGAATGATGAAGAAATGAAAAGAGAAGAAGAAGAAGAAGAAGAGGAGGAAGGTATGAAGGAACACTAAACAGTAATATCATCCAATTATGTTCATCATAAGTGGAAGTGAGAAGGGGAAGAAAGTGTATAGACTGAAGTGTCGTCTTTTGACTGTCCACTCTTTCCATCCATTCTTATCAAGACTCAAGGGAGGAAATCACCCATTATCATGTTTTCACTCGATTATTTCGTCTCTTTCCATCGAATTGAGACGATTTTCATTGTTGTGTCTGATGAATGGATGATTTGACTTGAGGAAGTGAGACGATTCAAGCATTTCACACTTTTACAAAGAAACGGAGAATTCCTAAAATAAGTTTTCATGAAATTATGTTCCAATCAGTCTCATTCTTATCATTGAATTATAATGAAAAATATCTATCTTCAGTCATAATTGTATTGATGTATTTATGAATGGATACAGTTGGTAAGATAATGATGACTGACGTCATTCAATGGATCAACGAGATAATCTCAGCTGTCAATAAAGAATGATGATAAAAAATATGAAGCATGAGAAGACAGCACAAGCTAATATTGAGAAGCTAGAAGTATTCATTATTCTCTTCATTGTTTCGGAATGTGTTCTTCAATCGAATAGTGCAAACAAAGTAGGATTTGTTGATGTTATTCGTATCCTTTTTCAGTCCTTTCCGCTCCTCTTATTTATTCAATCGTACAGTACAGTACAGTCCTCCTCCTCCCCTTCCTCTCCATCATCATTGCTTCTCTCCTTCCCTCCTCCTTATCATCTTTATCAGTCTCTATCTTCATAATCTTCACACATTTCCTCTTTCCTTCACTCTTTGATCTTCCGTTAGTAGATACTGACCACTTCTTCCTTCTATTTCACTCCATTTAATTCAGACAACGAAGGAAGTCTTTCGAAACTAATTTATTCTGGAAGACTCAATATTATATTTCGAAACTTCTCATCGGATAAATTTCATTCGTTTTTCGAAATGAGCTCATCTTCCCATCGTTTACAATGATTTATGTATTTGATTCACTCTCTTTTTTTCAATCTATGTCTTGTTTCCATGAGAGTCTTCCTCTTCTCTCCTTCTCTCTCTCTTTCTCCTCTCTTTCTCCTCTCTTTCCTTCTGTTTCGCTGTCCTATCTTCTCTCCTTCTCTTCTCCACAATGGAGTCATTTCATCACAAATCCCGTGTATTGCACCACACTCTTCGAACCAGTCCATTCCTCCTTTCATTCAATCACTTTCACTTTATTCCATCCAATCCAAATGCACTTTTCCTGACTAAATCTGTTCCAAATGCTCTTGTTTCTCTCTAAACGACTGTTGAAACGAAGTTGTGTCAAGTTTTCGAGTGATGTTTTCAATCTGACGCTTGAGCACAATTGGGATAGTGAAGGAAGAGAGTTGTTTGCATAGTTTAGAGTGGTAGAGAAAGAGAGAGGGAAGGGAGGGGAGGTGGTTGGAAGGGAGGAGAGGAGAGGGGAGAGAGGAGAGGGGAGGAGAGAGAGCGCGCCAGCCGAATTGTGACGAAAGAGTGTGTGTCTCGTGTGAGTCGATGACTCATCGACCCACTACCGGCTGAGACTCCCTTCCTCCCCTCTCCCTCCCCATCTCTCCCCTCCCACCTCCCCTCCATCGTTTTCTATTCTCAATGGAACTCTTTTCTCAGTCTCACTTCCTCTATTCCATCGCTTCTTTCTTCTCTCTTTCTCTTCTCGATTATGTGTTTATATCTGTGTAGAACCTTCTCTCTCTCTTTCTCTCTTATTCTCTTCATTTCACTACTCTTGATCCTCTTTTCTCTCTCAATCGATTTTAAATTCGACTGACAACAATCGATTCTCGAGAACTTTCGCTCTCTTTCATTCACTTTACAATTTGAACACTTTCTCGTGTTCCATCCAATATTTTCCTCTTTCATGAAAATAATATATTCAAATGCAAAATCAATCGACTGTCCTGTCTCTTCTTTCGTCCACTCTTCTCTTCTCTTCTTATCACGATTCCTTCACATCAAAGTCATTCAAGCCCCCTTCTCTTCTCCTTCTCTCTCATTCACAAACATTCTTCCTCCTCCTCTTGAAAAGAGACGAGATTTCATGCAGTTTAGGGTTGATCGGAGGATGGAGAAGAGAAAGTACAGATTCTGAATGGGAAGGAAGAGGAAGGAGTGGAAGGAAGGAGTAGAGAGGGAGGAGGAGAGGATTCTATTCATTCGTCTTCTCTTCTTTTTCTGTATTAGTGACAGTCGCCCCTTTGAACTACCATTCTGCCAATCCTCTCTGTCTCTCCTTTTCTTCGTCAAATTTCTTCTTATTCTGATTGATGTTTTCCTTTCTCTCTCAGTCTCGAACTTCCATTCTTCCCTTCCTTCTCTTATTCTCTTCTCTCTCATCATTCAATCATATGATCATCTCGATATCCTTTTCCCCCATTCGATCTTTCACTTTGATCACTCCCCTCTTCCTCTTTCTCTCTTTCATCCCCACTGGCTATCATTCCATTCTACAGTTTATTCATTATTCCCACGTTATTCACTCTTCTCTTCCATCTTCCTTTCATTCTTCATCCCTCTTTCCTCATCTTCAATTCCAATTCGATGGCTGATCTTCCTCCACTTTCATCCTTCTCTTCTATCACAGGCCAATCAACTCGATCTTCTCTCGTTTCTCCCTTCAATTCGACTTCACTTCTTCAATCAACCAATACAGTCAGTTATCCATATTCAGATTGATATTATTTGGATTAGAAGGGGTTCCTATATCGATTCTCACGCTTTTTCCTCTCTCTCTAAACAATTACTCTTTCTTTCCATCGGAGGAAAGCGAGTTTAGATCAATCTCCTATTGCAAACACCGTCCAGTTCTTTGCACTTTCCACTATCCTTCGCTTCTTTTCCTAGATATCACTGATATTATAGGGGTTGATCCTGCCATCTGAAGTTTATCCAAATGATCTCCTTTTGTTGCTTTCACTTCTCATCACTCGTTGCTTCACTTTGCACTGCTCAAATAATTACCTTTCAGCATAGATCAGTTAGTAAATCAGTTGATTAGTAATAGTGAATGACCATGTTCTCTCTTCTTTCCACGTGATCATTCTCTCTCTCTTTCTCTCTTTCTTATCAATCCATTCCTCCAAATATGCAATGAAGTACAAAATGATGACGTGTTACTTATCAATCTCTCTCTCTCTCTCTTCTCTTCTCCTTCATTGTATCTTGATCACACTCTATCGTCCATTAGGCAATCCTTACACTAGTATCTTAGTGTCCATTCTTCTAGTTTCATCTCAATCCATTCCTCTCCTTCTCCAGGAAGGGAGTGGTCGAAGGGGAGAGGGACAGGGAGAGGGAGAGGGAGAGGGAGGAGGGGGGGGGGGGGGGGAGTAACTTGTTCAGTTGTGAGGGTGGAAATGCACGACTAAACACGTCCTATCACTTATGACTACGTCATTCAATCGTTTCCGGTGTCACTTATCTCCCTTGATTCCCTCCTCATCCCCTTCCCTTCCCCCTCTCCCCTCCCCTCTCACCCCCCTCTACTCGATACAGTTGTATACACAAGTGCTACCCATAGTCATGACTCATCTATCTTCTTCTTTTTCTTCTTCCAATTTCAATTCGACCTCTCACTCTCTCTTACACTATACTCCACTCGTTCAGTGCGAACAAAGGGTTCCACTCGCTTATTCATTTCCCACATTATCAAGTTTAACACGACTTGAATCCGAATGGGATAATGATATTGGTGATATTTTGCATCCTCGCTATTAAAACTTCCCCCCATTTTCCGCCTGAATTCTTCCGATCAATTTATAACTTCTAGTCTCAATTATTTTGTTTCATTCATGATATGAAGATGCATTGAGATCCCGTACTCTTTTATTCTTAAAATTTGAATCATGATTTACTATTTTTTCATTACTATTTTCTTGGAGTCTCAAACACTCACGATTTTTTAGTTTCTAGTTTGAATGATGAACAAGAAAGTTGAAAGATCGTACGTTGTTGTTGTATCTAGTTCATGACACGCAATGCTTATTCTAATGAATAAGATTCCCTTCTTTCCTCTTGACAACGTGGATAGATTATCTTCTCTCTTCGTCTTATCCTCTCTATCATCCCTCCCCTTCTTCCTCCTCCTCTTCTTCTTCCTCCTCCTCTCCTCTTCTTCCTTCCTCACTCAAATCCATTGGAGGAATCACTCCGTTTCTCGATGATTACTGATAACTGGCTACTAATGCTCTCTGTGAGTTATCCCAGTTGTGACGTCTTCATTTCAACTCTATAGAACCTTGTGCTAAATCAACTGCAAGATTCGAAAATAAAAGGCTTAGAATTTTTATTTCTAATCAGTAAACGCCGTGCAGATAGGGGGTTACTTTTTAAACAACATTTCAAAAACCTCTACAATAATCAATTTGTCAATGAGAATAGGTAGAATGTTGGGATGGAATCCATGTTGAAATGAGAAATAGTCTATACTTCTCGTCTGAGATAAACTGATAATGATTGCCCTCTTTCCTTCTCTCTACTTTGCTCTTCTCTGACACATCATTTGCAATTGTTGTTCATTTGCACTGAATTTCTTCCTCATTCAATGGTCATCTCAATATTTGGGTGGTCTATCTGACTCATTCCCTTCTCTTCTTCTTGTTGTCATTACTCATGGAAGGAATTCGTCAAACTGACTAAGGAATACAGTGAATTGTCTTTCCCTTTGTCTCTATCAATTCAGTTATGGATTCTCCCTATCATTGATCACATGTTCATCACACGAGTTCAACTTACTTTCTTTCTTTTGTGTCGTCTGTCCTTGTTTTGAATAGAAAGTATACACATTCAATAGATAAAATACGCCATGTTTTCGTAGAGTAGTACGTATTTGATGCTCAAAGAAACGTAATAATTCAGAGTAATCAGTGATCTGTTATTCACGATGGTCTATAAATCATGAGAGCTTCCTTCTTCCTGTCTATAGTCTTATCACTAAATTGCAATTGAATCCCCAATTGCGCAGTCTGATATTTCCTCGTATTTAGAACGTGTTGATAGGCGTATCAAAGATTATCAACGGGCTTCACGGCGAATGAAACTATCAAATAATATATCATCTTTTATTGGGGGAAGGCAGTGCAAATTCAAATCGAAAATTCGGAAGCAATCATTTCGTACGATGTTCAATATATAATTCATATCCATGGCCCCCTTATAACTCTTATTTCCACCTTCTCACTTTCAGATCCCTAATCTTACCATTTTCTTCCTTTTCCGTCTCCTTTCCAACTTGAACCTCGTCTCTTTTCAAATTTTGGCACTTTTTGCACCCCTTCTATTCTTTTCTTTCTTCACATTTTCCCTCCACCACGGATCTCAGACTTTTTTGTGTAGAAGGAAAAGAGAAGAAGGAAGGGAAGAGTTGGAAAGGACAAAATGAGGAACGGCGCCTTTATTGAAGAGAGAGAGAGAGAGAGAGGGAGAGAGAGAGAGAGGGGGGAGGGAGGGGAAGGGGGGGGGGGAGCTACTGTATCGGAGTGAAAGGAAGAATCTGAACTGTGTGAGAAAATATGAACAATTATCTATCGAAAGCTAAATCGTAAATGTCAGTATGCCCATTTTGCTCTCTATGAGACTGATTAATGATATCAGAAATTTGGCTTACTAACAAAATCAAGAAGATTTTCAGATGTTGTCCAGTATTGATAGTGATATCTTACTCCTTCCATCCCTCTTCTTCCTTCATCCTCTTTCAGTCATATCTTACTCCTTCCATCCCTCTTCTTCCTTCATCCTCTTTCATATCAACAAGTGTTTCCTCTCCTCGATAAGTGTGATAATCTGTCTCTAATTGGTTGTATGCTCAAGTATTTATCTATCTCTTTTCCCCTTTGAAGACCCGCCCGGATATCTCTCATACTTATGGACAACCATCTACACTCTCAAACAAAAGAATGAATGGAGAGGAAGGATGAGACATCTAACGAGTGAAGAGAACTCTGATCTAAGACGATCTCCATTGATTATCGACGACTTCCCCCCCCCCTCCTCCTCCCTCTCTCTCCCCTCCCTTAGTCCTGTCTCCTTCTGTATTCAAACCATTAGTTTCTTCTTCCATCTAAGGAAAGGCTGATATTGTTCTTTCCCTTCATCCTGACATTTCCTCCTTCTCTCTTCTCTTTTCTTCTCTCCGTCATTCTCACTGATTCATTTCTCCCTTCAAGGTATTCAATCAGAGACAACGACAAATGAAGAGAGACAAGAGAAAGGAAGAAGGATAGATCAATGGAATGGAAGTATCGATTGATTCATAGAAGATAGATACACATCATAACTCGACCCATCGACTCCATAAGTATCAATCTTAGTTTGTAGAGTGAATCTTCATCTAAGAAGGACGATGGGAAAGGAAGAGTGAGAAGGGGAGGAGCATACAGTATCTCCCTCTCTCTCTCTCTCTTCTCTTTCTCTTCTCTCTCGTTGAGGATTGATCTCCATCTTCGATCAGTCATATCTCCTCCTCCTCTTTTCTTCTCCTTACTCATCTACTCTCTGAATGTATCCTCCTCCTTCGTCATCCTCAGATGGCCAATCACTTCTTCGTCCATCATCATTCTCATTCGATACTTCTTCTTCTTCATCTGTCATAGTCTCAACTCCATCAACTCTTCCTCCTCCACTTCCTCAACCTGATCTCCCCGAGAGAACTCCCGATACTCCATCTTCATATCCCTATTACTCTAATGATCAATATGGATCATTCTTCCCTTCTAATAATGGATATTCATGGCCACTCATTCTTTCACTCGACATGGTAAGATTACTGATATTTGATGTAAACTTGGGCAGGTTACGGGTGGTAATAACCTGCTGGATGTAAACTAGATATTTTTATTTTGTCTTCCGAATTTGGGTCTGAAAGCATAATGACAAACTCCTATAACACTCAAATTCCTTTAGTTATCATCTAGTAGGAGATCATCCAAACGTTATCATCTGACTCAAGATCATAAAGTTCGATCCAGTCATAAGTAATTCATTTCGTTGCATCTACAAATATGCCGCATATTATATGCACACTTCAGCTTCTACTCTATTAGCAACGTCAGAAGTTGTGTTGTCTTTTGGATCTCTCCAATTTATTTGAGTGCTGGAAGTGAAATAATGTAATTGAATGGGTTGAGTGCAGATGTCTTCCCATGGATCCCCCCTCTCCCTCTCCCTCTCCCTCTCCCTCTCCCTCTCCCTTACTCGTTCACATTCTCAGTCTCCTCTTTTTTACAACTTGACTACTCTTTTGTTTCCGATTCTACGAAGAATTCGTAGACTGAAAGGGAAGAGAATGGGGTTATGGAGATTATGGAGAAGGAACTTTTTCTGAGGAAATCTACCGGATGTTCAGTTTGAAAATGAATTATTCCGACATGCGCATTACAAGAGCGAATTACTATTGAATATTTATAATAAAATAGAGACTTCAAAACTTGTCTAGATCATGTTGAAACTAATATTTCAATTTGATAGCTCTCCATTATTTTTCAATTCCTTTAGTTGCTCTTTTTACAGAACGTTGTGATCAGAATTTCCATTCCCGATCATTCCAAGCAAATCTGCCTTCTCCACCTCTTCATCCCTCATCCCTCCCCTCTCATCTTTTATCTCCTTTATCTGCCAGCCTCCTTCATCCCTCCATAACTGCAAATGTCAAAGTAGTTGATAGTCTCATTTTCTCTCTTGATCACCATTCATCATCGATTTTATCCTCAATAATTCCCATCAGATCCAATTCCTTCTCTTTCTCTTTTGCACGCCCTTTTATCGATGTTTGCATTCTATTGGTCGAGAGAGAGGGAGGGATACCGTATTCCTTCCCTTTCGAGAATGAGGGGAAGGAAAGGGAAGGAGAAGGGGAAGCAAGTGGATAGATCATAACAAGTAAGATAGGAGAGATAATTAGAGTAGATCATGGAATCATCCATTCCATTCTAGCTTCTTCTATCTAGTAATGACTAATCATTCTCTACATATTTACACACATCATTCGTCCTCTCTTGAATGGACTTCATGGTACTCTCACTCTTCCTCTTCTCATTCTACCTATTCTCTCTTCCTTTTACATGGGTGGAGAGTATCTCACCCCTGAGGGATGAGTCATCTATTCGAATAGACTCGAAGGGAGGTGGCAGAGAGTAGAGACAGTTGAGTACTCCCATCCCTCCTCCTCTCTCCCTCCCCCTCCCCCTCTCCCTCTCCCTCTCCATCGTCCATTATGAATCGACGACTACTTCCATCATGGTCAAATCGACCATCTTCATCATCATATCATCCTCCTCATCCTCCTCCTTCTTCTTCTTCATCCCAACCTCCTCCATACGAATCTCCTCTTATTCTCAACAATGACTTCCAATTTCGTCCTCCACCTCCTCAAATGCATCATCATTCTCATATGCACAATAGTCAAATGGTTGGTAGATGAAGCAAAAGAGGGACTAAATTGATCAGATGTGTTCATAAATTCAATCGAGCGAAACGAGCACATTTCAATTGGGCGAACTTCTTCATGGGTGTTGATCTCATCCCTTTTTATTCCTTCATTTCATTCTGATCTTTGATCTTTTTCAGCGACAACAAAGTGGTGAATCGTCGTCTTCTTGTGTTGGAACTCCTCTTCCTTTCTTCCAACCCGACTTTTCCCTTCAGGTTTATTCCATTCTCTTACAATGACATGAGATATACATCTGAGTGGTGAAATCCCCTTCTTATCTTCTATTCTCTCTTTCGTGTTCCTTATTGTCCCTTCCCTTCCATTCTATCTCTTCTGATATCATAACGATTAGTATCTATTCATTGAGTAGATGGTCTAATCATTTCTTCATTCCAGTTGAATCCCCTCTCTCAATCTCCATTTCCATCTTCTGTCTATCAATCGACAGTTCAATCATCTCTTCCGTCTATGGGAATACCCGTAAGAAGAACAGGAGGAAGACGACCTAAGGAAATGGATAATCTAGTCAGTAATCGATTACTTGTTTATTGTGACTGAATACCTTGAGGGTAGTGACCCTTCTTACTCATAGACTCTCCAAATAAGAAGAATGTGAGTCAGAAGGGCGAAGCTTATTTGATAACTGATAGCAAATGATATAGACTGCAGGGAGTCTGATGAGTCAGAGAGGATCGGAGGTGGGAGGGAAGTGGGGGAAGGGGATGGAGGGGGGGGGGAGATCCGGGGGAAAGAATTGATTGTATTGGCTGTAGACGATGAGTCATAGAAAAGAGAGAATGGACGAGAATGAAGGGAAGGAGGGAGAAATCATAACTGATACCATCTATTGTTAAAGGAAGATATTGATTGATCTCTTTCAGTACGAGGATATGGATCATGAAGAAGTTGAGAAGAAATCAAAGAGAAGATTAAGGAATAAAGAAGCTGCTGCGAGATGCAGGTAGGTCAGAGGGGAAGGAGGGAGGAGAAGGGAGAAGAAGGAAGAGGGGAGAGATTAGAGAGTACGGTATCGACCTATTGTGTACTCAATTCTTCACGTGAAAGAGTGTATCGAATGGAGAATGGAAGTGGTCAATCATCTTGTCTCTCTTAGATTCTTCATTGAATACAATGATTACAGAGCTCGTCGACTTGGATTAATGAATGAACTGCAAGATAAAGTTGATCAATTCAAAAGAGAATCAAAATCAAAAGCAGAAGAGATCAAGAATCTATCGGATAAGGTTCGATTCTATTTGAAATTTCCTTCTTGAATTCATTTTCTCTTTAGGTGAATCGTCTTCAAGCTTTCCTTCGTAATCACGAGTGTAAAGTTAGTATGGAAGAGAGACAGAAGATATTGAATAACTGCGGAGTATCACAGAATATGCCACTCGTGAATACAAGTGAGTCCCTTTCCTCTCCCTTCCCTTCCCTTCATCTTCTCTTTCTCAGGATATATCTCTGCTCCTGTTCCTCCTCCTCAATCACATCGATCTCTTCCTCCTCCGTCTATTCCTCCTTCTCATATTCATCTCGTTACTTCTACTCATTCTCATATTGAACAACCAATTGAGAATTTCCCTGCTCAATTGAGATCAAATCAGCCGAGAGGTAAAAAGATTTATTATGATTAGGAAAGATGAGGAATAGTGACTGGATTCTAAGTAATGGTGAGCATGTAAATATTTGTACTGACTACTCTGATGAATATTCTTTCCCATTTCAGATTCTACAGATTGGATTCCTCAATATGAACAACATAGAGGAACGAAGAGAGGACATGAAGAAATTAATGGAGGAAATCAATATGGGTTAGATTATCATACCGTTTTCATGTTATAATTGTACGAATAACTCGGTTATTATGGAACAAATATTATCTAAAAATAATATTTTCCAGTGAGCACAAGCAGCCAAAAATGGAATTAATGGAGAATGAGCGAGAAAGAGAAGAGAAGACACTCGCTCAAATAAATGGAAATGATGATCTTGAGGTTAGAATTATTTATATTCATATTAAATTGATCAATATATTACTTATCAGCACCCATATCAATAGATTATTATTTTTCAGAGACCAAATGAGTTCAAACTTGATCTATCTGGAATGGGAGGATCAGGAACAGTTCCTCTTTCTACTCCATCAAGAGATTTCGGAGGACCACCCACTTTCTCATCCTTCCCTATGCTCTCTTTCGGTTAGTTTGTATTCCATTGAAGGATTGACATGATTAGAAAACTTTCGAAGTTAAATTCTACACCCTGAATCAAATCATAATCTTGTTAAGGTGGAACATCGTTGGGAGGACCATCGAATATTCTCGATCGTACGACTGGTCTCACTCCAGTTGCCAATGTTTCCACAATGTCTGCTTTTCCTCTGGGAACTCCTTTAGGTAATAATGACCTCAAGAATCTCTGAGAGATCAAAAGATAGACACAATTCGCATTTATTCATTCTTTATCCCTACCCGAAATCGCACTTTCCAATTCCATTTACGAAGTTTCCTTCATTTTCCCCTCCACTAAATGCTTTATTCTCTTCGCTTTTTGGAAATCGATTGACTTATTTTTGCTTTCTATTCAATTCTCTTCATTTCTCATGTTGTGAGTATTATCTCCGGTTGTGATTATTAAACTTGCTCCCTCTCTCTCTTTTCTACTTATCCCTATGCTCTCAGAATCAATCCCCCTTCATTCCCTAGTAATCATTCATTCTTTTCTCTCGTAATCAATCCATCTAGTATCTATACATGTACTCCTTTTCCCTCTGGGACCCTTCCCTTCCCTTCTTTTCCTTTTCCTTCTTCGATATTCCCATATCATCTCTTAATTCCTCATCCCTCAATACATCTCCATAGTGCACTCACTCTTGTCTCTCGTCAGTTATTATCCTTATTTTAGTCAAATAATAAGTCAAATTGTGTGCCAACTTGTCGGCAGATTTAGTCCCATAGAGTAATTCGCTCCCATTTTGTCTGTAAAACTTCTGCACCAATAAAGTTGCCAGCCTTATAATGAAGGATCTTCGATGTTATGAGCAGATTCAGCTTCACACTCACATACACAATTAATCGATTATTTCACTCGATAACTTCCTTGTTCACAACCATTTGGAGGAAGTCCAATTCGTGGTTATAATGAGAAATGGGAATGATTCGATGGATCCATTAGAGTGATTGGGATGATTACAACAAGATACTTCGATCCAAGGAGAATCGACGACCTTCCTTCCTTTTTATCCACTCAATAATCACTCATTTCTCATCAGGTTGTTTCCTCTCAACAAAACACGTGCAATCTATTCAAGTATTCCATTATTTCAGTCCGTTCATTCAATTTCTTCCTAATTTCATCTCTAAAATTAAACATTCCCTAATCATTCTCATTAATCGATGTGAATCACAAGGAAATTCCTTCATTCGACTTTGGAAACGACGAGAAAACAACGAATTAATAAATAATAATAACATCGCTTTGAAGGCGACGAAAAGGAAGAGAAATCTCTTTCACTTCAAACGAGTCCATAGAATGGAACACCGTTACACAACGTATTTAACAGGGATAGGGTTACTAATTAATTAATTACTAATTAACTTAGTTATTATGTTAGGGTCATGGGGATGATCGATATGAATGAGAGATATCTTATAGTTGTCTGTATGTGTAGCATGACACATCTCCCTTTGATTCCTGACAGAACAATTCTGTGTTTGTCACGTACGAGAAATCTCCATTGGCACAGATCACGTCGAATCTGAGAAAAGATCAAAGATCAAAAGAGAAAGGGAAGAGGTAATGCTGACCTTCCTCCATATTGTGCCTCAGCAGCCAATTGAATGAGTCTCTTGGATGAATTGAGATTATCATCAATATTCTCAAGCATCAGAGCACGAAGATCTTCAGAATTACAAAGAGGATCATCAGTCAATTTGAGAGTCGAGACATCAACTGGTTTCTCTTCCTCAATTATCAACTATCAAAGGGGGAAATGAGAATGAATAAACCTTCTTCTCAACTTCTTAAAAATATATTTAAAAAAAAAATATAAAAATATAAAAAATATATTTTAATAATAAAAAATGAATTGAGTGCAACTGCGAGTGCATACGATCTCATCTGCAATGGAACAATTGAGATTGAGAAGAACCACCAGCGACTGTGAAAGCAATGGTATACTAGATACTTATCAGAAATTAATATAAATATTATTAAATCCTCTCAAAATAAGCCTGTAGGTTGAAACAAACTATGTATCTATCTGGTAAAAATGATCTGAACCAACCGACTCGTGTCGAGGTCGATTGTATCTAGCCGAGAAACGGGATAAAGTGAGAAACAGACACCATCTGTCGAAACTCGGTTTTATTATATTTTGAACACCTCGCTCATTATTGTTTGTGATTATAACAAATCGTGAATTAATTGTTTGCAACTATTATTGTCTGAACTTTAGATCCATAAGTGTTTGACTTTGAAAAAAACGACTGGCCCTATTAAAAAAAAGAAAGAAGATGCTTAGTATATTTTCTTTTGCCCAAAGTGACCAGTTCGAATCTAATCCTTCAATCTTTTTCTCGCTATAAAATTCCGCAACGATGATCAAAATTCGCTTGGTTGATAACATGACATCTCTTCTTTTCTCTTCGCAAATCGTCTAGTTTTTTGCTTGTGATTATGACGATTCTTCTCACTTTTATAATCTCCTTAGTAAACTTTTGAATGGAAGGAAGTTGACAAGTTACAAACGTGTCTTTATCCCCTTCACTTCGCAATTCTTCTTTTATTCTTTATCCATTTCAGTCTCTCGAATGGCTCCTTTCGCTGAGATTCGATCATGGATTCATTCTATGGAGAATAAATTAACTTGTTTAGAGGTGAGAAATCGTGATTTATCTCGTTGTCATAAGTTGACAGCACTAAATGCAAGAATCTCAGTCAAATTCATTTGACCGAGTGACCATTTGACCATCAATGACATCACTTAATATCTCTCTGTTTCAGGAAAGATACAAAGGATGGAATGATACAGTGTCGATCACTAAACTATTGGCAGATCAACAGGTATTTCACTCTTTTCTTCCTCTCATTCTCTGGATGGTTTACTCTTCCGATTACAATGTCTCGCGCGTGTGATTTCTTCGTTGAGAGTGAATAATCCTTCCCTCTTCTACCCTTTTCTCCCTCTCTCTCCACACTTCCCCTCGAGGAAATCGCCATTCAATCCAACCTCACTTTCTTAGTTGTACCAATTCTTGGACAAATGTAATCGTTTGCCGTATTCTTAGATTGCATTAAAATCACTATAACATATCCCGAAATTGAATAATCAATCGATGAATTCATGTTTATCATGCATAGTGATTATTTGTCTATCAATCATATCTCTTGTTGATTGATATCATTCCCTTCCCCTTCTTCCCCTTCCGAGTGATCTATTCCATCTCTTCAGTTCCCTTCATTCATCTCCTTCCCTTCAGTTCCCTTTGTCCTCTTCTCCCTCATTCTCATTACCTGTATCCTCTTCCCTTTCACTCGTTATTATTTCGATGTCCCTGAGAAGGCCAATTTACGTGTCCCCTCTAGTAGTTACTTTGTTTACGGTTCTCCTCTTTGTCCAGTTAGAACCATGCTATGTTTAAAGGAGGAGTCCCATGAATATCTGGCTAACTGAGTTTTCGATGTGAGATGGTGTGTCGTGGCTTCCCGATAACACTTCAGAAACTCCAATTTTTTAAAAATTTGGTATGAACTGAGATATGAGCGCTCCAAGTGACTTTGAAACGCTGGCAACGAGCTAGAGAGCATGCGAAATGAGGAGAGAGCGCCCACTCATTCATAGTCGCCCGAGCTGTTCGTGGGACTCCTTCTTTAACATGGTTTACCAATCTCCCTTTCAACACATCTTAGATAGTGCTGAATATGAGCACCTGAATGACTGTCTACAATGTGATTGATGTATAAATCGGTCTCCCACTTCCTCCCCATTAAATGACCATTCAATCTACTCGATTGATCTCTTTCCTTCCTTAATTTTGTTCCATTCCATATTGATGTCTTCACTTCCGTCTACTTTCGAATTCAAGTAATTCTCTGTCCACTATAACCTCGAATGTTCATTCAACCATTCAAAATTTCGCTATTCGCTTCCTTCTTTCGTTCTGATCCTCTTAAAAAATCACCCACATTATCGTGCGTTTGAAATGCTCAGCAAATGAGATGTGCTGGTTAGCGAGCTATTGATTGTCTCTCTCATTTCTCATCAGGTTGTTTCCTCTCAACAAAACACGTGCAATCTATTCAAGTATTCCATTATTTCAGTCCGTTCATTCAATTTCTTCCTAATTTCATCTCTAAAATTAAACATTCCCTAATCATTCTCATTAATCGATGTGAATCACAAGGAAATTCCTTCATTCGACTTTGGAAACGACGAGAAAACAACGAATTAATAAATAATAATAACATCGCTTTGAAGGCGACGAAAAGGAAGAGAAATCTCTTTCACTTCAAACGAGTCCATAGAATGGAACACCGTTACACAACGTATTTAACAGGGATAGGGTTACTAATTAATTAATTACTAATTAACTTAGTTATTATGTTAGGGTCATGGGGATGATCGATATGAATGAGAGATATCTTATAGTTGTCTGTATGTGTAGCATGACACATCTCCCTTTGATTCCTGACAGAACAATTCTGTGTTTGTCACGTACGAGAAATCTCCATTGGCACAGATCACGTCGAATCTGAGAAAAGATCAAAGATCAAAAGAGAAAGGGAAGAGGTAATGCTGACCTTCCTCCATATTGTGCCTCAGCAGCCAATTGAATGAGTCTCTTGGATGAATTGAGATTATCATCAATATTCTCAAGCATCAGAGCACGAAGATCTTCAGAATTACAAAGAGGATCATCAGTCAATTTGAGAGTCGAGACATCAACTGGTTTCTCTTCCTCAATTATCAACTATCAAAGGGGGAAATGAGAATGAATAAACCTTCTTCTCAACTTCTTCTTCAGATTCTTCAACACGAGCAACTTTGACAGCAGCAGCTCCCTATAGATATTCAATCTCCCTTCCATCCCCTTTCCCTCTTTCATACCTTTGAAGGATCAACATTGAGTGAAAGATCAGAAGGAGAATCGGGAATTTGTTCCTCAGCAATTCCAACATCTTCACGTGCATATTGAGTTGTCTCGTGAATTGGAGCCTGAGAATGGATTACTTCATCTCTTCCTTCTTAGAATTGACTAACGGGACTGGGTTGAACTTGTTGTCCTCCAACTGAATATTGTCCACCAGAGGGAAGTTGTTGAACTACTTGTTGAGCCTCAATTCATTATCTTTCATTTCTCATTCCATTCAAACATAACTTACAGGTTGATTGTATACGGGAACATATTGAGGAGGAGGAGGTCCTTGAGGGGCAATTGCATATCCTCCACTAGGAAGAGATGGAGGAGGAAGGGAAATACAGGGAGAAGGAGGACATTGAGGAGCTGAAAGAGATGAGAGAATGATCACACCTTTCAATTAGAATACCATCTCACTAATGAAAGGGGACTATTTTCTACATTACGTAAGAGAGAAAGAACGAGTGTGTGGTGAGATCAAGCACCGAAAGGACACTTGAATTGAATGGAATGTGATCGAATGAAGAATTTGACACATTCGAAATATCTATCACTTCCATTCCATATTATTTAATCAATGTGGAACGCCAGCAAAAATTATTTTTTGAAATAAATCCGTAAATAAGTAAATGAGAGCTGACTTTGAATGGGTGGACAGGCCGATTGACAAGGAGATTGCTGTTGACATCCACAACCAAAGAAGAATGAAGATGAAACTCCCACCAGAGAGAAGAAAATGAGATAATGCATCTGATAGAAAGGAAGAGTACGAATGAGATTGAATACATTTGGACGAGAATGAATTATGAATGAAAGATATTGGAAGAAGGAAGAAAGTGGTATTGTAGGAGGGATTAATCTCTCCTTATGAAGCTTCTCTTTGATATGACTCCGCCCATTAAGAAGGTTGAAACGATTCGATCCATCAAAGGGGAAAAGATAGAGGACATTGGGAAAAAGAGTGGAGAGATGACCTTAAGGACTGAAGAGAACAAGATAAAGAGTGAAATGATTCGAGAACATCTTGTCTGCCACTCGAGAATGGCTAGTTATTCAATGTTATCGAGAGGAATAACGAGACAGATCTATTCATTCATTAATCTCGAGAGTCTATGAAGGAACTAAGTGAGATCGGCATCTTTCCAATGGGAGAAATCCATGGAATGAGACATTCTTCTCTTTCTTGTGCAATCGAATTCACAACGAATCATCATTTGCAATTCAATGCCTTAGCTTTGTTAGAAGCATCGAATAAGAATGACCGGTCACGAGAAAGGAAGAACTTCACTTCCAAATTCTCTTCGTTTTGCGGTCCTTTCTTTTAACAATATGATCAAGAGATACGATTAGAAATTATTGTCGAGATTCTCGATTAATTTCAAATCTCTAATGGTATTAGTGCAATCAAGGGAAGTTGCAACTTCTCACTTTCCATTTCAATATCATCTGTTCTATCAGATCTTTCTCACTTTCAATTTCAATTTCTCTTTCGATATCCCATTAAATTATGCGGTGTGTAGGTGAGTGAAGGATAAGGATAAAAGAGAGGATTAGGAAAGAGGAGGAGGAGATAGAGATGATAGATTGAAAGAGAGATTGCCATCCCATCTCAAGGAAAAGTTCTAGGAAAGGGAAAGGGAGAGAAGGAATAAGTAGAAAGAACAAAGGATGCGATAGAAGGTCAACAATTGTTATTCAATGCAATCCAACTCTTATCCACTGTGCGATCCAAGAAATTACCAAGAGGAAATAATAAATGGAAAGCATTTTACAATATTTTCATTGTATTTAGCTATTCCATAAGACTCGCTCGATCACAATATTGATAAATGAACATCAAGAGGGATCAGCGGATTCATCTACATTACTGAATTTCAATATTTTAGATCACAAATAAAAAATAAGTCTCTAATTTACATAATTTTTTCACACATTTCATCAATTAGTCGTAGTATAAAAGTCCATTCTTCTCCTTCATTCTTCATTCTCTCCTCCTCTTCTCCATTCGAGTGGTTTCCCTTTCTCGAAGGAGGTTCATCGCCTTCTTTTTCCACTAAATGGTCGTCAAGAATATCGTTATACTACTATCGATATTAAACCTTATCTCTTCCTCAGGTATCTTTTTATCTTTAGGGAACATTTCAATGGATTCTGTCTCTCATTCAGACCTATCGACGTGCTCCTTTTCATCTATTGATTCTTGTACTGAAGAAAAAGGAATTGTATGCACGAAAGTGAGTGACAAGGGAAAACGAAGATTACCAATTGAATATTGCAGCCAACTACTGAAGGAAAGTGTGACAATGATTACCAACTCGAGTGAGATTTCCTCCTCCCTCCATCTAATTGTCCCTCTTTCATTTCAGAATGAGTGGAGGAGACTCTTCATATGAGAGTGTGGAAGGAGAATTAGTTTGTGATAATGAACAATTGAGTGGAGGAAGAAAAGGAGGATTCAAACTACTCGATATTGATGCTATTCGATGTGCAAAAGAAAGTAAGAACGAAGAAGAAACAAACATCGACATATCATTGTCTTAGGATGCAAAGTTATTCCGTCAAAGGGCAATGGAAAGTGTATGCCATCCACAGATTGCAAGGATGTACGTTTATTGTATATGATCAATAGAAAACATACTCATTCAGGCTACTACTAAGGAGGACACTGTGGTATGCGATGCGGGATTCCATATAGAGTAAGACAAATAGGAAAAGAAGATCGTTAATCGAAATTGAGGGTTCAACAAACGGGAACGACGACGAATGCATGGATTGGTGTAGAGAAGATGAAATGTATTGGAGATATTATTACTGTGGAATTAGAAAGTGGAACAATTCCACCACAATCAAAGATGAATATTCGATGTAGGAAGGATAGAATATCTCGTGAGTCAATCCATCATAAAATACCTTCTTCTATATATTGACTATTCAGCTCCCTCTTGTGATATCTCTCCATATTTCGATGCTAATCAATGCGATTCAAGTAGTTTATGCACGAAGGTAAAGAAGAAGTCATTGAAGATAATCATTCCTTTATTTCAGCCAACTTTAACAACGAATAAAGTTAGCTGTACCACTGGGACTCTTGAGTGAGTAGTCAATCCCACTCATCATCATTGAATTCATTCTCGTCTCAGAGCAATTATCGATGATTGGAAGGATGTTAATGACTTTTCGGTCGAATGCAATTCAAAGAAATTGATCGTAATGATGAAAGATTTAATTTCATTTGAACCTCAGATGTTGAGATGCAGAGAAGATGGTTTGTTGATAATTAGAGAAGGA
Source organism: Pristionchus arcanus (assembly GCA_900490705.1). Lineage (NCBI taxonomy): Eukaryota > Metazoa > Nematoda > Chromadorea > Rhabditida > Neodiplogasteridae > Pristionchus > Pristionchus arcanus. Next base: position 277,830 of record LS487916.1, read on the forward strand.
AAAGGGGAAAGAATGAGATGGATTCAGTGTGCGGAATCGATCTAAGTGCATATAAAGCACCGAAAGCAGAATGTCCAAATGATGACATTTGCACTGATGTTAGCATATCAGTTGACAAGAGAACAGTTGAGTGTAGCAGTGGACAAATCGAGTATATTACCATTGTTGTTCATCATTCAAATATGAATTGAAGAGGTCAAGAGACTGCAAATGGACCATGGAGAATTGACACTATTGTGTGTTCTAGACAAGTCCTTTCTCCGAGTATTTTCACTAAACTGCGATGTCATTCACCGAGTGAGTTAAACGATGAAGATCCTCTTCATACTTTTTATTTAGGACCGTGCGATATTGATAAATTCTACGATGGAAAATTATGCGGCCGCCATGAAATATGCAAAAAGGTGGGGATTCAATATCCAACGGATTATAAGTCGATTTTTCAGCCCCATTCTGCTCAAAATCAATTAAATTGTGACGCAAACTACAAACTAGAGTGAGACCGATCACTCATTTTTTCTTTCATCGTTCATTTTTGAGATGTTCGACTGTTTCTCCTCCTAAATGGATGAGTGATAATATAAAGATCACTTGTGTGAACAATCAATACACGATTGAAGAAGGAGGAGTCACTTCTATCATCCCAATCGGATTCCGATGCTTAAAAGAAAGTGAGTTACTCTCTTGAATATGAGATATTGAATGATATTCAGGAGGATGCGATCTTTCCAACTACGAACAACCTTCTTATGAGGATGATAACGAATGTCTACCGGTTAGATGAAAGAGATTTGAGACAATGGACTAATTCTTTATCTTCAGCCTAAAAATGATAATGATGAACTCAAATGCGATCCGGATTATGAACTCCAAACAAAGTGAATCATTCCTTTCCCTCAATTCACTCAATTTTCTCTTCAGGGAATCTCAATGGATTAAAGTGCAAAAGGTCCTCTGTGATTCAAAAGTTTTAAAATGGAAAAATGGGAACGAAGAAAATATAATTAATTCTGTTCGATGTGTGAGGAAGAATTTGGATAAGTTCTTTGATGCCTCTCTCTGTAATGCAAAAGAAGAAGAATGCAAGAAGGTAATCATTGTTATAATATGGATACAATTGATATTTCAGCCTTCTCGTCATTCGAATCTCGCTTGTGATGATAAATTCCTCCTCGAGTTCGTTATGAAGGGAATGGAATGAATTGAAGGAACTTAATTGCAGAGTGAAAAACAAGGATGAAGAGTGGATGGAAGTAAAGGAGATCGCTGCGAATTCAGACAAGTTTACAGTGAAAGATAAGGAGGATAAAGAAGTGACTAAGCAACCAGAGAAGATTCGATGTGTGAGAAGTGAGATGGATGAGTGTAATCATTTGATGATAAAGGAATATCTTTTCAGTCACATCATGTAATCGAATGCATCCATTGAAGAGTTTGTGTGAGAATGGAAATGATCGATGTGAAATTGTATTGAGATTATCTCTTCTTTTGATTTATTGATTACTTTCAGATTGAATTCAAAGATGATTTTCCTAATAAATGCAATGATTCACTCGTTCGAAAGTCAAAAGGCAATGATGAGGTTATTTCGAGTGATTTATTATTGAGGTTCCGAATTGATTTCAGACTAGAGGAACGGAGTTATTTTGTGATAAAGCAAATACTGAATGGAAAATGAAAACAAATGGAGGAGATGAGATTGTGAATGGAGATGATAATGTTTATTGTGAATATGGTAAGTCTTCTCTTCATTTCTATCAATTAAATCGTTGTTTCCTTCCAGAGAAATGTCGAATGGAATTCTGTCGTAGCTGCGAAAATGATCAGAATAAATATTATTGTCCCAAGGGAGTTGGAAAGTGAGCAGAAATTGAGATAATTAATGAATTATCTAATTGATTATTATTTCAGAGTGGAAGAATATAAGAAGGATTCATCTCGCAACTTTACTTTCTTCACGTGTAAAAAGGGGAAATGGATCGATGCTGGCGGAATTTCGATGCAAGAAACTGACGAAGTGGAATGCGATGAGGGTGATTTGACACTTCCATGAGAAGATTGATAATGAATTGATTAAGATGGAATTGCTCAAGGATCATTAGGTGCAAACCAAATACTTCTGGCCTACATCATTATACTCATCTTCATCATTCTTGTTATTGCCATTCTTCTCGCTTATATTGTGTGTCGATTGCAAGGAAAAGGATGGTTGCATACAATGTAAGAGAGAGATATTTGAATGACCATCTTATGAATGATATTTAGAATCATTGCCAAGATTCGAGGAGATAAGAAAAAGAAGAAAGGAAAGGGATCTAAAGAAAAGAAGGAAATGAAAAGTGGAAAGAAAATATCAAAGGGAGATTCGTCTGGAAAGGGAACTTCCAAGAACACAGAAAAGGAGACATCGAATGTCGAACCAGATGTATTTATTTATCCTTCGTAAGGGAAAACTAATCTTTGATCTCTTTAGATTCCCAGTTCTGCTGAACCAGTTAAAATGAGTGGAGAGAAAGTATCAGCAGAAGGATTGAGTGTCACTGGAGCAAGTGCTGAAAAGTTCAGTTCGGAGAATGCAGGAGGAGGAGGAGGAGGAATTGCCATTCCAAATGGATCGAATGAACCTGTCGATCCAATGAATCCAAATGTTGCCTATGCATAAGAAGGGCCATCGATGGATACTCCCCCCATTTATTGATGTGATAAACGTATTCATTGAAATTATTTGCATGGGCGCATTTCATATCAGGAAGTTAATTTTATATCTCGCGGAAAACGCGAAAAAAGAGTTTAATATACAGAGATCGAGATTATTCAACACTGATAAACATGATCTTCTCCTTAACTCTCCTCCCTCTCTCTTTATTCATTCATCCACTCCATTCAAGTGTATTCTTCTCTCTCCACTCTATCGAATGCATTCCCATTTCCCTCTCCCTACTCTCCCTTTCCTTCCCTCCTCTCTCATTCTATTCACTCACTACTCTCCTCTCTCCACTCTCATTCCAATCGATTCTCGTCCCTTCTCCCCTTCTCTTTATTCCCCACTCGAATTACGAATATTTGTCAATTCCTCATGCTCTTCTCGTTAAAAACTCCTTGTTTGAACTCCTTTATGTTTTTATATTCTTATTTATCGAATGTCTTCCCTATATTGCACGATTTTATTTCAGTCTTCACTCTAAATCTCTCAAAGATGTCGATGGTATACAATCACTTCACGAATATCGACCCAGACAGGAAATTGTTCAAGGTTAGCACTGTCCGAAACGAGCTCATTCTATGCTCGATAAATTAATCACAGATATGTAAATAAATAAACATAAATATCCGTACCACTGATTGCATCCATTTCAGTGTCATTATTGTTCATACACTCACATGAAAAATTTCTCGACAACTTCGAATATGGTGGCCCATTTGAGGAGTAGACATCCTGGAATATTTCCACCTGTGAGTGAATGAGAGAAGAGGGAAGGGGACGGGAAAAAGGAAGGGAAGAGGGAAGGGGGAGGGAAGGAGGGGGAGATGAGAAGGTCACAGTGATCTCACAATCAGCCTCATCCTCTTTAGAGATGGGCTATTCTTCACTAACAACTCAAATCCAAGTCAAGTGTATCATTCAGATAATCAAACGTCGTATCAGTCATCTTCATAATTATCGTCCCTATCGTCCAATTATTCCTCCCACTCAAACTCTCGAGAATTTATTCAATGATGAAGACATCAAACCGATTATTGATTCATCACCAAAATCAACGGTGAGAAAGATGTGGAAAATATTAGATCTGACGAACTAATTATATTTCAGAGCGATAATTCAATTCAATTTAACGATTTAGCTGATGCAATTGTGAACAACTCGACAAATGGTTTGATTATTATTTAAAGATTTCGTTTCTCAGTCAAATTCAGTAAATCGCGTTGAATCTCCTGAAATTTCTGAAGTTATTCCAATGAATGGAATGAATAATCGACCTCCGTCCTCTTCTTCCTCTTCTGCTCAAAATCAACAAAAGCCTCCTCCTGCTAACAACCCTTCTGTAAGTGAAAAGGTTCAATTTATTGAATGACTACGAAAATGAGTTGGATAGTTATCTAGAATGAGAAGCAACAAATTGTGAGCACTTTTTTAATGATCTAGATTTGTAAATGTGTCTACAAAATCCGGGCGATCATCATCAAATATCGATTGATAAAACAATGATAATAATTCTAGTCATCCTCATCATTCTCTTATCCATCAATTCCTCTTCCTCGTTCATTTCCTCGTCATTCATCTCCTCCTCCATTCTCTTATCCTCAATCATCTTCTCTTCCTCTTCCATCAACTCCTGAACTCGAACAACTTCATGCGAGATTACTGAGAGCTCAGATTGAAAGGGTACGATATTGTTGTGAAGTAATTTGTTCAAATCACTTCAGTGTAGCATTCGATGTATTAAGAGTTCGCTAGAAAATTACTCTTTCCCAAAACGGAAAAGTTCTTCTGTTTACGAACCGAATCCATTTGGGAACTTCTCTGTTTTTGGTCCAGGCAATGACAGCTCTGAATGTAGAAGGGATGAAAATCATAGGAAGGGAAGACTCTGAGGAAAAGAGTGGGCCAAAAACCAGAGAAGTGTACATTTTATTTGTACATTTTGAATGTTTGACTCATCCCGTAGATATTGTCCATTCTCTTAATTAATATAATTGATACTCAGGAAGAAGCAGTCGCTCGATATTACAATGCCCTTGCCAATCGTGCCAATACTGAAACATCTCTACTAAGGGAAAAGTGAATACTCCATTCCAATTCAATCATTTCTTTCTTCGTCTATCAAGCCATAATTTCTGTGACGTCTCATTTCTTCACGTGTTCCGACTACAAATGAAGCTTTAATATCAATTTATTTCCTAGCACGTGCTATCTAGTTCGATTGTACTGCACATAGATTGAATAACATACTTCCAAATAGAATAGATCTGTGGATTTATTCTATTTTTGTCTCATTTTGTACACGAGTTAAATTGGTGTGAGAGTACAAGAGAGAGACAGAAGAAATAGTGAGAGAATGAATGAAATGGAGAAGAAGGAACACACGTCAACTCAAATACATTGAAAGTATTTCAAGACCATGAACAAAAATATACTGTCTTTTCAATCTTCCATTTCGATCCATTCTCGAATTGTTGTTGGTCTTCTGTCGTTTTCGTATGGATCTTGAATGGATTAGTAGAATGGACATTCCCTTTTGTTATCGTTGTTCATCCACTCAACGATACTATTCCCATACCTTGGTCAATGAAATAGAAGACCATAATCACTTCCCTCATAATAATATTATTCTCACAATTAATAATTGTTCCCTTTCCCAGATAACTTGGCAACCACATTTCTTGTGGGTGTGCAGATTCCTTTTCTTTCATGGTTTCACACAACTTTTTCCCGACCTCCTCACAAGAAAATGAATGGACGTACAATTTACGTAGTGAATTATGGAGAAGAAATGAGTAGGCGATAGACATCATTCTATCCTTCTTTCCCCTTTACTCTATTGGGATATCCGGAAACGATATAAGTTCATAGTCTCTTCATTCTTCATTCTCTCTCTCTTCATTCATTGGATTCTATCGTTCTCTTCGAGAAGAGATTTAGGTCCAAAACATTCGGAATCCAATCTTCGAATTGAGAAATGTTCCCACTCCGTCAAAATTTCTCCTTCTAAACGAATTGTGGGTTGGAACCAAAACTATCTCATTAATTAATATAAGAAGAGACAGTATTAAATGTGTTTACGACTTAAACAGTGTAGCAATCCCACTTCCATCCACCCCCTCATTCATCTATCCATCAAATAATTCCCCTTGTTTCTCCTTTCCCAATTATATCTTCAATTCATGAGTATCTCACGTTGACTTCTCATCATTTCATCGTCATTTAATCCTTTATTGGCTCAATCTTTTCTATTCTTCACGAGGATTACTCATTTAGCCCCCCTTTCTGGATGTGTCTGACTCTTCTAAAGAAGGGAAGGGGGGTGTATATCTCTCCTCCCCCTATCCTCTCAATCCCACTCATTCCTCCTCCTCTTTACCCTAAACGACTTCTCATTTTCTTCATTACTCTTCACATGGAGGATGCAACACTTTTTCCTATCTTCTCCCCTTTTGTCTTCATTCTTCTTCTCATTTTCACTCCGCCCATTTCTATTCCATTCTCTTCTTTCTCCACCCCTTTCTCGAATAATTCCTCCATCCACCATATCCGTTCGCAATCCTCTTCATTCCGTTCATACGATCTTTCCATTCTCAACATTCCATTCTTTGATTTCATTCAGATTTCGTATCCAAATGAAGGGTCTCTCTCTTTTCATTTCATTCTTGCTTCTTCTCTCATCAATTATCTCCGTTTCTTCACAAGGTATAAACAAAGAGATTTTATTTAAATTGAAAATTAGTTTAGTCCGTACCTTACTAGTTTCTTGATCTCTTATCGTAGTAGGGATTCACTATTCTTTCTAGACTCATACAACAAATACCGGAAGAATCCACAATAGATAAGAGTGACACAATAGAGAAGAAGGATTCTCCTCCCACTCATATCAATCCATCAATATCTTGCAGATACCGTATACTCATTGGAGGATATCGTTGTGGGACCAAGACTGCGTCGAAATGCACTCTTCTTCTCTAAACTCCATCGGAAATCTCGATGGGCACCAGACGAAGGAGAAACAATGGGAGTTAAACGATATGTGATTGCTCCTATCGTTGGTGCGTATTATTGATCTTTGATCTCTCTACATTCCATCTATTATTGATCTTTGATCTCTCTACATTCCATCTATTATTGATCTTTGATCTCTCTTCATTCCATCTATTATGTGTACTCCTCTTGAAGGAAGAGTCACATCCTTCCACTAGCAATGGTCGGTTGTATACTTCTCAGGACACTCGCTTTTATCTAATTATTCATTTGGCTGAGTATAAATGTTGGTTTCCGAGAAGGTTCTTATGATCTCTTGTCCACTCTAATAGAATTGCACTACGTAAATCCAGAGTATTGGTGAGAATAAGGCATATTTATCATCACTGGGTAGAGAGAGAGAGATGCCATTGAATAGATAATCCTACATGAGAACGGGTCAGTTGAGAGGGCGAACAATCAAGGAACAAATCAAAACAAAAACTCAAATTCAATCTACGATATTCTATTTGTACTCTATCTAATATTCAAACAGCAGCACCGAAATGCGGATAATTGGGTAGAAAAGAGGAGATAAGAGGATATAATGAAAGTGATAAGACCAGTGTACAATCAATTGATGAATAATTGTAATCTATGTGAATATCCTTCTACCGGGTAGAGGACTAGAAGGAATATCATCATCGAATGAATTCCATACTTCATTCTCATCATCATCTTCTTCTTTCTCTTCTTTCCTTTCACTCATTTCTCCTTCTCTTTCAGCTCCTTTCTTCATTGGTCCTCCTTCTTTTCCTGATGGAATCAATCGAACACCAGGAATTGTATCGATACTCTCTGGTTCCCTCCTTCCTTCCTTCTTCTTCTCTTTCTCTTCTCTTTCTCTTTCATCTTCTTGATCATTCGTCTTCATTTGTCTTTGAGTGCAATTTCCTCCCATTCTCACTGTTGATTCGACATGCCGACCAGAATTCGATAGTTTCCTCGCTTCCAAATACACCTACAATGGAAGAGATAAGATGAATCATAATCATTCCTCGTATTAATCAATATCTATCGTACCTGTTTAATGAAGTATGGTCCTGCCTGATTAACTATCCAATTATACGCATACGAAGGAATATTCGCTTCCGGATTATCAAAGTATGTGAGGACATAGTCTGAAAGAGGGAAGAGATGAGAAGTGAGAAGTGAGTGAGAGAGGGGCAGGAGGGATTACGGTGGAAATGAAGACTTCATTCTTTACTCCCTTCCATTTTCAAGGCTAAACAAACCGGATCAACGTTATCTTTCTGCTGAATATCTTATATGAAAAGTGTTCTTCGAAGTATGTGCAAAGACATACGATTTACTTAGTGAGGGAGAAAAGGGAATAGGTCAAAGTTGTATTGTCTCGTCTCATTATCTCTTACAATCATTAACCTTCACTTGAGACTATTACTCCATCTTGCAAAGAGGGACACTTAGAGGACCATTCCACCCCTCCCTCACTCCCAATAACCTAGTCAACTCCCTCTTCATATTATTATCTCTCCCTTCTCATTCAAATGAACACTCTGAAATCGTTCCCTTTCAATGTAGGGAATGGATATGAAATGAATATGAAGGAGAAGTAAATGTGTATAGACAACTCCAGTGAGTCAAAAGACTCATCCATCTCTCTCTCTCCATTTCTCCTACGCTCTTTTATCTCGTTCTCTAATAGATCTCAAGGATGAATATCAACTACATTTCATCTCACTTGCAACCATTTCTCGAGAAAATGAAGAGAAATGATGGAATGTTCTGGGGATAAATTATAGTTTGAATCTCAATGAGGTCAGCACTCAATCACACCCATGAAACATTTCCATCTTATGTTTACGAATCATTTCAGCATCTATCAAAATATTTGCTCAATGTTAATCAAACTTAATTTCAATGTCAACAAGTGCAAAAAAAGAGGAAGGTTAAATTTGTAACCTAATCCGGGAGAATCGAAGTCCTTGTGACATCTAACACACATTCGACTCTCGTAACACTCAACTCGAACGAAGTTTCCAGATAGAGGAACAATCTGAAGTGAAATAGAGACTATAGATTAGAGAGGACAATGATAAACAATGCTCATGAAAATACATCTAAATAACTGACACTTTCAGGAAGGGCTTTCGATTGAATGACGATATCCTTTCCATCATCACTAACCACGCTTCTCTTCACATAGACATATTCTCGAGGGTACAGAGGATACGGATATCGAGCCACCCATCGAATCAACTGCAATTCGAGATTATTCATGCACAGCCTTCGAATTTGAAGAGCTCGTTACAAATCGAAATGTAAAATTGTCAAAACGCTGGCATCAGATGAAAATACGAACAAAGAAAACAAAATCCATACTGGAGAGTTGTATATTGTGGATAGGAATTAGGATAGTGCAATATAAATAATGTGATACCTGTTCATTGAGTCCATCATCTTTAACCATCTCTAATTTAATCACATTCTTATCCCATTCCGCACGATAGGAACAATCGTTTTGGACGGCTGAAATGATGCATATTGACAAGGAGATTATAAGAAGAATGATCTATAAGAATATGAAGATCTTCATCATTCGTATTCGTGCACATCAATGTATTCCTCCCTCACATCCAATTCCATTCTTATCTATGAGTAATCGTCTATGCTACTCTCTCTCTCTCTCTCTCTCTGTGTAGACCCCCCTCTCTCTCTCTCTCTCTCTCTCTCTCTCTCTCTCTCTCTCTCTCTCTCTCTCTCTCTCTCTCTCTCTCTCTCTCTCTCTCTCTCTCTCTCTCTCTCTCTCTCTCTCTCTCTCTCTCTCTCTCTCTCTCTCTCTCTCTCTCTCTCTCTCTCTCTCTCTCTCTCTCTCTCTCTCTCTCTCTCTCTCTCTCTCTCTCTCTCTCTCTCTCTCTCTCTCTCTCTCTCTCTCTCTCTCTCTCTCTCTCTCTCTCTCTCTCTCTCTCTCTCTCTCTCTCTCTCTCTCTCTCTCTCTCTCTCTCTCTCTCTCTCTCTCTCTCTCTCTCTCTCTCTCTCTCTCTCTCTCTCTCTCTCTCTCTCTCTCTCTCTCTCTCTCTCTCTCTCTCTCTCTCTCTCTCTCTCTCTCTCTCTCTCTCTCTCTCTCTCTCTCTCTCTCTCTCTCTCTCTCTCTCTCTCTCTCTCTCTCTCTCTCTCTCTCTCTCTCTCTCTCTCTCTCTCTCTCTCTCTCTCTCTCTCTCTCTCTCTCTCTCTCTCTCTCTCTCTCTCTCTCTCTCTCTCTCTCTCTCTCTCTCTCTCTCTCTCTCTCTCTCTCTCTCTCTCTCTCTCTCTCTCTCTCTCTCTCTCTCTCTCTCTCTCTCTCTCTCTCTCTCTCAATTCCAACAGTTCATCTCATTTTTCCATTTTTTCACTCGTTTCATTGCCCTCTTCTCCTAATGACTTTCCATCCTCCATTTTCATCTTTCTCACTCCTTCTCATTGTGCAAGCGTCGACATCTTTTTTGCACTCTCATTCTCATTCTTTTCTAATCTCTTCAAAGGGTGAGAACACCACGCGTTAACTCTTCACATTCATAGAAAGTACCCAAAGAGGAGTTCATCCATTCCATTTCTAATGACAGATTACTTCTATCCAATGGGGAATTGTGCCCGTCTTGTGCTTGATAACTCTCATTTTGTTGATAAAATCCCTTCCGGAAATGTCATCCACTTAAGGGGAAACGTGTGATTAGTGAGCCATTCGAGGGCTAGTTGTTATTCAAGGATGCGTCACTCCAACCGATGAGTGGGGGAGGAGACTACCCTTCAGGAAACAACTATTTTAGAATTCACGTTGAAGTTAGAGTGACCACATGGAACGACCTTCTCAACAGTACTCAGACCTGTGAAAACATCCTACTATTAAACCGACACGAGCAAAAAGGAGCGTATACAACAGAAGTTCCATATTATAAATTGTCGGAAGTTGATAGGGATAGTCATTCGTATTCCATGTGTAAGGAAAGGAATAAGTGAAAAGGAGAAGAGAGAGGTAAACGATGGCTTGAGTCCATAGTGAAGGATGAGATAGGCAGATAGACTAATTAGTCTACTGTCTATTAAATTGTGTCCAAACTAAGAATCTTACCTATGTGTAAATCATCCGAACGGAAGCCCTTCTATATTTCGCCTTCCCTATAAATATCCACCCCCGCTCTTCAAAGATGCATCATTTCCAAATTACCGCCACATCAACATACAATATGGAACAATATTCATGAGGACATCAATTATGCATTCTCCCCTTCCTTTTCGACATTTACTCCCTTTCTGGTACTCAAATTCAACATTGAAAAAAGAGGACGAGAAAAATGATGGGGAACCTTGGAATAAAAATGGCATTTTCCTCTACAGTGGTCAAATTCGAAATTGTCCAACGAAAATAGTTGCCGAATAATTAAAATACACTCTTTGAAAATGACGTACCCAAGAAGTCTCTCGGAGAGATATCTTTGTAGCTCCCTTGACATCGATACTCGAATGTTTCGTACCTGAAATGAGGTGATTCATTCTAGACATACGATCGTCTTGAAGTGAAGTATCTTACGCAAATCCTTCTCTTTTCCTTCGATAGACGTGTAAATTGTTCTCTTCATAAAGCATTTCCCATCCTTCTTTGATCAGATGAGATTCGTCTGAAGAATTTTTTACTCTTATGAATGAAGAAGCCGCTCCTAATTAAAATTGAATATGTATGTGTGTTTTTTTCTTCAAAAAGTGTACTAGACGAAGGTGCGTAGTTCAAAATAGAATGAGACTACCTATCATTCTGGGATCGTAGACCGAACTATAATAATTAAAAGATACAAAAAGGTACATACCGTAATCTTCTTGTCCATGACTTCTCCTCACTTTCTCTTCAGATATTCCATGCTCCTGGATACAATAAAAACTGTTTGATCATCCCTCATCAAATTTCCCATTTTTATAAATCTTTTACGGCCTTTGTACAAAGATAACGGTATGGACAACAAGTTACGCTTTGGTATTAATTTCCTAAATTTAAGATAGATCTTTCCCTGTAAATATTATATAGGTATTTCAATGCAGCATTCAATGCGAATATAGCGAACTATTATTGTAGATATAGTAACCTTGAATGAGAATGCAGCTGCAGCCAATGCCGTTGTGAATGGCCTCCATCTAAGAATTCTTGTTGATGATGATGAATGAGAATGAGAAGAATGAGAGTGATTATTCCCTCCTTCTCCTTTCGATCGATGGGAATGATGATGAAAGAGACGAATGGAAATACGAAGGGAACACGAGGGAACTGCAATTACCATCCATTTAAAAGAAGATGCATCAGGGAATATTTTAGAGTATTCAAGATAATGAATAAATAAATAGCTTGCCTTGATGGCATCTTCTCGTTACTCCAGTGAACATAATGGATAAGACGAATAACGAGTATATCACAAACTAATCAATAATTAGGGCAGATTGGATGCATGGAGGAACAATAACTCCCACCAGGAAGATACTGTAATCGATAGCTAGTAGTAAAGAAAAGATCAATGAGATACTGTAGATGGCATCAGTACCGTATCACATTCTGCCATTATGAGAAACAGTAAGCGATCAATAATTTATTCATGATTATTTCAGACAATGTATCGTAATCGTGAGGCTATGTACAAGTTAGAACAACTTGTGAAATGTAAGGCTAGTCGATAAGTGGAATCGAATAAGGCAATTAATGGAAGAAATGAGGAAGCGACTAAACGGAAGGAATCGATATATTGCACTCGTAGATTTGATGAAGTGAAACATCTGCAACAATTTATTGTTAAATATGTATTTTGGCGATTTTCATCAATATGTTACCCCGAAAAGCTTTCCTACAAAACACAATAATAGTAACGATACCATTCCCGTTCATGGTAGATCTCCAATGATCTTCTCCAATTGTTGCAATAGAGGCTCCATTCTCTCTCCCATTGACATCAGAACGCCAGCTTTAAAAAAAATATTAGAGGAATGAACCCTTTTACTAATCCTTGAATATCCCATTTCAATCAGAAAGAAAGTAAGTAAATTTAGCAAACGCTAATTTCCTTCTCGAATATAGTCTTTCTTCGGGATCGGAAATAGCGGCACGACTACGATATTCCACTTACAATTAGTATCTGGAGCAGCAACGATGAATATGACCATCGGATGGACAGTTATCACTGCGACCTATGAATGAGAATATTGATGACAACAACTATCTTAGCTACCATTTAGTTTACGACGTAAACTTTACGTGGTCATTCTAATTGCGGAAATTAATGCATGATAAGAAAAGATCAATAAATTCAAAAAAAAAAGATATATAGATGTACCTGTCGTTGATCGTAGTAAAAGAAAGCATACTTCTGAGGTCCTGAATAAAACACGATCATGATGGATTGAGAACAGAATATTTCATTTAAACCTTCTCTTTCACCCTATGATGGTTGTATCGCACAGAGTCGATCTAACTTTTTATAAGATGGACAATAGTACATTGAATAATGTTTTTATGCATATACGAAGTGCTTCTTAAACGTACCCATATCGAGTTTACTTGCAGGTTCCATGGTCATTTGATATGACTGAACGAGTGCCTGTCTAGAACGAGTCTCCGTACCTAAAAACATATATTATATAATATATTATAATTTAAAATAAATCTTAAATTGAAGGCACCATTATGTTTAATTGTAATATAATACAGACTTTTGAAATATTGATAGAATAAGTGCACAAGTGAATACCTGAGCTGGCGATAGGAACCCCATCTCTGTCTGTAATAAAAATAGACGAGATTCCAGGTGTAGAAGTGATAATCTCTTGAAGAGAACGACCAACTTCAACCATCTTAGAATAACAATTGAACAAAGAAAGTGAAATAGACTCATAAAGGACAACAATGAATAAGGAAATGATGCACATTCTTAAATATACCAATCCATTGAATAAACAGTCAATCGTGCGACACTCTCCATTGCACTATTGCTAGAGAAGCATTTTCTCTCTCCGTCTATTTCTCTTCATCACAATCACCTTATCTATCAATACTCCCCTCCCCTTCCTTCCCTCCTCATTCATTCGAGATACTTCCATTGGCGCCATTCTACCTTTCACCTTTTTTCTCTTGAATTGAATATAAAAACTTCTTTACTCATATTATGACAATACAAGGTAAAAGAAAGTAGTTTACAAAGGAATTGGTCAAGCTCCGAATTATAAAAGGGATTAGTACTATTGATTGGCCCTAAAGCAATTGGGATACTGTAAGGTGAGAAATTGATTAGATATGGGAGTAAAGTCGGGATGGGACCGGGGGCAAGGGAATCCTAGTGTAGATCATCTCGTGGTTACTGTAAGATGAGAGTGTGATTGATGAAAAGGAGGATGAGATCAATTCAATAATTACACTATGAAAGATGCTTAGTATGGGTATTATGGAGTGAATACTCAACATGTGGTGGTTATATCACAAATAAATGAGTAGAAGAGGTAATGGGTAGATCAAAATTGCAGCTTAAAAGGGGGCAATCAATACTCTTCAACATAAGAATTGGCACACGAATGTATGGGGAAAGGAGGTAGAGGGCATTTGACAGGAAAACATGGTGCAACGTATATCAGGATGGAGAAGGGGGAGGGGGGAGGGGGAATGACAAGGTGAACTATAAAACGACACTCGGAAGATGGAAAATAGTGTGGAAAGTAGGTAGATCACAGTGAATGAGTTACTATGTGCATGAAAGAAGGTAAGAATTCAATGGTACAAGTGACAGTGACAGTGTATGTGTGAAAGATCATGAAACGAATCAAAACAAGGCATATTCACAAATAGATTGGTCAGTATTACACAAATGGTCAGTATTTAAAAATATATAAATACATTTTTTTTAGGAAATTTGTGTACAATCGACTGATGAGTCGAGTAAAGAGGGAGAATAATGATATATAGAGATGGGAATAATCTTCTATGAATCATAAAGATGATCCTGGAAGATAAGTCGAACGAATGGTTTCGTTTGTGCAAGAAGAGTAGTACAGAATGGACAAACGGGATGGAATGAATTCGTACCATGAGGAAGGGGAATCGCTGACCAATATCTGAATTGACTTACTCATTCATTTATTACCAATTTATATCTACCCTTTCAACTATCCTCTCCATTTTCTAGATTTTATCTTTCAAGACATGTAATTTCTATCTTAATAATTATCACTTTCCATTTCCCTTATAGTGGCCAAAGATACGAATTGATATAAAACTCGTATACAATTCCTCGTGAAATATATTCAAAATATAAAAGAGGATAGCGTACCTGACAGTTCTGAGACTGGCAACGTGTCCACATGGATTGAATGCATAATCGAGACTACCCGAATCGAGATGGAAGGCTGGCTGCATTCCCATCGTCAACTAGAATTTATTGATTATTCATTGTGAACACCATCTCGAATAGCAATTTCTCTATTGATAACCTTCCTTACCTGTAGTACTCTTTCACTCTCAATCATACAAATAGGACATTTATGTAGACTCGTTCCCATATGTCCCGTGTGTTGACCCCATTTATGCTTTCCTTGAACGTGTCCACACTCCAGATATACCTGAATATGATTATTATGAAGAGAAGGACCACTCAATACACTTCTTCCATTCAATATCAAATCATTCATCTCTAATACTTTCTTCTTCTTTCTCTAACCCTTCGATTCATCATTTAATAAACGTCATAGTGATGACAGAAATTGGAGATGAGAAAGAGAAGAATAAGAGAGAAACGACGAGACTCGTGGAATGATTCATTTGAGAGAAGAAGTGATTAAACTAGAATCATCCACGACAATGATGAAGTGAAATAGAGAGTAGGAAGGATTACACAATGAGAAGAATAAAATAGTCAGTTTTCAATCATTCAGATTGAATGAGACTGCTAAGCATGTGAAGGAACGATATATAGTGTGGTCAACTACTATTCCTCCCCTCTAATCAATTCCATTCCCTCCTCACTCACATAAGGTTGTCTTTGACTGGCAGTTCGACTACTCGTTTTCTTCTTCGGAATAATCAGAGTATTCATATTGACTGGACACTGGGGCTTCCCCGCATTCAATGAGTTCAATGCACTCTGCAATACAATAATTAACCATTCAACGAAAGTAGTTTATTGTCAACCGGTCTCATACTCTGGATTTCCTTTCTCTTCATATATGTATATCCCCTCTTGTTTACCTCCAAATCGAGTGCACTGGGTGACTTTTCCAATCCATCGGCTGATCTCCATAGAAGGGTCGCTCCACACAAATCGATTAGAGTTCCGTCCTCAACACATCCTCATTATTCAACTATTGCCCGTAACATTGAAACACCTCATTCACATTTCCAAGGGGATTAAGTCTATTCGTAATTGTAATTTCACCTGTAGCATATTGTTTTCATCAGGACAGACAGATCCTTTTGAATTGCTGCTTCTCGTCTCTCGAAGTGAATATATATCACCATCTACTGACACCTGAATGGAATACTGTATAAACAACTCATTTAATTACTCCACTATAGCCACTTTGGCGGAAGGGGTATGTATATTATAAATCATGCATACCTCTCTCCATACATACATCTTCTTTCCATCTCCACCTCTCGAATCATCTTCTTCCGATGAGGAATCTTCCTAAAACGAAGATCTCACGGAAATTCAAATAACACAAATTCAATGCGATTACGTGATCTAAATATGGTAGAAGCTTATTTAAGAAGTGTATTAAGTGTTCTTCCCATTCAACGAGTAATTCTACTTACAACAGGTCGATCAGGATGAAGTATTAATATTCCATTTGTAGTCAATCCATCCAACTCTTTGTTCTTTTTTGTCCATTTGCTAGCTTTCTCCTGAAAATAAGGTCCATATTTCTATCAGCAAGCAATATCATTTGAATAGATTCCGAAGTAATCAACTTACCCCTAGGAAAATATTCTTGCTTGCATCGAATCCTGCTGCATAAACGTAAGCTTTTGATGGATTCTCTCTATCAATCATCATTCTGCATGCATATCTCGATATAGTGGAAGAAACGGGACGAGAATCACGACGAGATCCATGAACGGCTGATCCTGGTCAATATACGCATATTTTGAATTCAGATTTCAACTAAATAATAAGTGAAATACCTCCAGCAGAAGAAGCAAGTTGTGTATCCATCACAGTGAAATCAATCATGTCCTCTGATGATCTACCAATCTGAAATAAAATGGATTCAATGAAATAATCAAAAATGGGACTTTATATACCTTACTAGCAATTGAAAAGTGTTCTTTTTCTCACCTGGAACATATCCTTATCAGGGTCACTCGTGTATTCTACCAATACAGTCTGATTCTTACTGTATGCATAAGATACGACGTGACGGGATGAATCGAGTACTGCCTGAAAGAGAGAGAGAGAGAGATCATCTCAGATACTCATTCGACTGGATCCTTCCTTCTTTGACTCATATACTCTGTCAATTCAAGATTCTCTATGAATCTAATGCAAATAAGATACAAACCGGTGCTTGACTGGCAGGTACGTTTACAATGGAGATGTTAGCTTTCTTCACTCCGTTTCCCACCTCAATTATCGATAATTACTCACTTGCATCACTTTCTCACGTCATCACGATATTATATTTCAGAGAGCTGTTGCTAACTAATTACTCTATGATGAGAAAATTGCACAAATAACAACAAAATAAGAATGATCATACTTTCCGTCGGAACAATTCCATCTTGCATTGCTGTTTACGGTTTCCGCTTTGTTCCGAAGGGCCATTGTATCTGCAATTATTACAATTCTTCTTTAAATTCCTACTTCATGTCCATCACACCTTCCACTTGAGAAAACACTTCTTATGAAATGCAGGGATAGGGAGGGAGGGGGAAGTAGGTAACGAAACTCGCATATTCACTATATCGTCACATGGGTAAGGGTAACTCCAAACATTGTGTGAATTGATCAATACTGCTTATCTGTGCCAATCACCTGAATGCCCAGGTGATTTTATCTCGCGCACACCCATTTGGCAAGCAGCATAACACCAACACTTTGATAAGAGATGACAACGGACCCGAGCAGAATCAATTCTCCGTATCTCCCCTCCATATTTCGATCTCCCACGGCAGGATACTCTTCTTCAGAATAGTCGTATGCATTACCTGCAAACAAATGTATATTCAACGACAACAATAATTGATGTACATCATTTGAATAAGTCGCAGAAAACAACGACAAAGATACTTTTTGCTAGGAGGATCAAGTAATCCGTAAAGCAAACCTGTTTGTGAGTCCATAGAGGAGTTTTCCCGATAGCTCAATGCCATTGCTGACTAGACTATCGTCGTTATGGAAGAATCGAATAAAAAATATGGCACGTCTCCGAAGAAACCGTTCTCCCTCCCGATCCCGAGTCAATCTGATGTAAATAATAGTATGATATGGATAGCTATTGCTATTGCGGAGTATTATACACATACATTTGACAAAATATATCACGAAAAACGCGTCAAATCGATTTGTATAAAAAATTAAAATATATTTCAACTACGAGAGTTAGCGCAACTACACGACTACAGGATAAATATTTCCAATTTAGTTAGTGCATGTAAACTAGTGTATAATATTAGCAAAATATGAATTTAGTAATAGTTGAAAATAATAAACATATTGTGTATTATGTATTGGCCAGGATGAAAAGAGTGCTATATGGAGTGCAATGGTGAGAAGTGGAACGACATTTGAACAAATAGATACGAGACGACCTCAAGGATAGAGAGTGGGGTTCTTTTTATTCGTTATGAGACCGAAAGTGATGGGAATGGAAAGGATCTCAGGCTACTCTGAGAGGAAAGGAAGAAGAAAAGGGAACGATTGAGAGAAAAAGAAGATGGAAATAGGGACCACTCTCGAGACTAAGACACTGGTTAGAAATTGAGAGTGAAGGATAGAGGGATTAACCCCATGAGTACTATATACATGGAATATCGATTGTTGCCAAGTAACAGTCGAATGAGAGAGAGAAGAGAGTATTCTATCGTGGAATGACACTCTACTCTTTCTCCTTCTCTTCTACCGGTCAGGAAACAGGAACAATCGTGGTATCTTTGCAGAAAGAGAAGGAAAGAAGGAGGAGAAAAGGATCGTAATAGAGAAGAGGAATGAAAGTGCGAGAGACAACTTCTAATATTCAGAAGGACATTTGGAGACGTGTACTTTGAGGACTACTATAGGCTCCATTTAGAGTATGGAAGGAAGGAAGGAAAGAAGGTAGATCATGAGTAAGTGAAGAAGGAGAATGAATAGAAGAAGAGAGGAAATGGATGACCACTAGATACTGTATAGATGAGAGGAAGGGAGAGACTATGGTACAACCACAAACAAGGAGAAGACAATATTCAGTTAATTAGAGAAGGAATGGAAGAGGAGAAGGGGATAGTACTGGCTTCATTCGAATGACAATGGCAGACCACTCTCATCTGAGCAAATATATGGAAGATGAGTGAAGGAAGTGAAAGAAGATACGAAAGGGGAGAGACATCTCGGGTCAACTATTGAGAAAGAATATCTTCCTATGGAAGAGTGATGGAAGATATAGTTGCAAGATCAAAAATGAACTCATCGTTATATTGTTCTAATGGGATAGTTCAATGAAACGGGAGATCAAAGGGAAAATAAGTAGTCATTTGATCAGATTGTACTCTCTCTCTCTCTCTCTTGCTTATCTAAGTGATAAATAGTGATGGGAGAAGAGTCACGAGATGAAACTGAAGAGAAGAGAAGAGAAATTGAAGAATGAGACAGATGGACTGTATGAAGGAAGGAAGAATAAAGGAAGGAAGGAAGTGAGGGAATGAGAGAGAGAGAGAGAGAGAGAGTAGATAGGATGACACTCTTTCTCTCTAGAAAAGGGAAGAAGAATGATGGAAGGATGAAGATAACTCTCACTTCCATCAACATTCACATGATCAAAGAAATATTCTTTTCTTTCTACATACTCTCTATTGTTTCCATTTCAAAGTTCATGCGAACTTAATTAGTTGGGTCGAATTTCCTCCTTCAGATGAAAAAGTTGAGTGAAATTGATACAAGAAGAGTTGAAATGAAGTCGGAATGCAATGGAGATTGAAAGAAGGAGAGAAATGAGACTAAGAATGAAAGAGGGAAAAGAGGAAAGAGCCCCCCTGGACACTAGCATACTCTAATATGAGAGAGGATGAAGAGAGAGATTAGAGTAGACAGAGAATGAGAGTGAAGAGAGAATGAAGAGAGGAATGAGATAGAGATGGAGAGAGAGAATGAAGAAATTGAAGAGAATGGACAATAGAGAGAGAGGTCATATGGGGACATATGGAGTAGGCATGGATTTACTCCTCTCTCTTGACCATTAAGAGTATTCTAAGAGAAGGATGAAGATGGTAGAATGATCATTGAGGGAAAGAATAATGAGTTGATATATCGAAAGAGAGAAAGGGGATACTTCTTCGTATGATGAGTGAATCGTCAGAATTCACTTGGAGAAGGGGAAAGAATGGATAGAGAGAGAGAGAAGGGGAGAAGAGTCAACATAAGAGAGAGAGAGACACAAATACATCTAGAGGGGATGGGTCAGATGGAAGGATCACTATTATATTATGGTAGAAGATTGATAATAAGATAAGGATAGGCGAAGGAATGAACTGATGAATGAGTGAATGAAAGGGACGAGAAGAAGGGGTCACAGATGGAAGACACGTGAACATTGGAATGAGAGAGTAGTGCCTGTCACTCTAATTGGATGGAGGGAAGGGAAGAGAGAGAGAGGGAGGAGGGAGGAGGGAGAGAGGAGGGAGACAGGAGGGAGACAGGTGTATCAGAAGATATCAAGAGAGCGAAGAGCTCTCTATTCCAAAAAGTGGATTTGGTGGGATCCCTTATTCGGTCAATACGAATCGAGAATGGAAATTATATAGGAATATCTTTGAGTTGATCAAGAGAGTCAAGTATCAAATAGACAATAGAATGGAATCCTTTCATCTTCCGCAATATTACATCACTCATTGCATAGTAGTAGAAGAACAAAGGAATGGATGATTAGTGGAGAATTGAAGATTGATATAAGGACGATAGGTCATTGAATGAATAAATGGATGAATAACAGTACGAATAAGTCTTTCTCCCTTCCACTAGATACTACAGAGGTGTGTTCACTCTTTCTCTCTCTTCATCTCTCGTCACAAATAGAATCCTTCTAGCCATTCTCTCTCTTTTCATAGGTAGACTCAGTGGTCACAACTATTTATCCTCTCTCTCTCTCTCTCTCTTTTCTCCAAGGGGTAAATACTCCATTATGGAGACTTCTCGTCCAATCATTTTGTACAGTCCAAATAAATGGTCATTATTTCTGTCTCCTATAGTCGAGGCTATTTCAAATATTCAACGAAGTACCTATTCAAAATGTTCAGTCCTCTCAACTATGGTATCTGCGAAATGCTCAATTAATTTTACAAACATGTGAAACAAAATTATGCTATGCCTATCTATCTACATATATACCTAGAAGACGAATAAGAAGAAAGTGGTGTGAGATGAAACGTCTACTTGAATTTTAGTCTAATGAAGGAATTCGTAGAGTGATAATTGAATGTGAATAGGAGAGAAGAGATAGATTGTTTGAATAGGAGGAAGGCATCTCAGAGGGGGCAAATAGGGAAAGAATGGTCGATGATAAGAATGAATGAATATGATAGTCACGGGAGAGAGAATAACCCAATTGTATAGATAGTAATGTGTCAGATATTCACGCTCCACAATTTTCTTGATCACTCAAAAAAATTTATTGTGTCGCAATTTATTGTTATTTTTTTAGGATATTTTTTAATATAAAATAATGTAAAATATCAATTAAGCCTCTCCTCTCGTCAACTCCTCCATTGAGATAGAATCAGAACAGGGCAATTCTTCCCACTCTTCATTCTTATGATGTGAATGTTATCATTAAATACATCATTCATTCATTTATCTCAGGGATCGAACTCTTCCAAATTGTCTGAAGATGAAGACAATAAAGAGAAGAAGACAACTGATGTGAAGAAAGAATAAATAGCAGATAATCTAGTCTGAATCCGACACAAAACATAATGATAAAGTGTGTTAGTTCAGTATTATCGAAGGATATTCTTCAATATCCATCTACACTTCATATAACAGCTTTCTTCTCTTGTTTCTCATTTACAATCTGAGTATCAGTTATAATCTCTGGTCCCTTTGCCTCTTCAATCTAAATAGAATAGAGAATATGTTGAATGGGAGAAAAGTGTACCTCCTCTTCATTTTGTTCAAGAAATTTCAACTTCTCCAATGCATCCTTCTGCATTTTCTCCATTTTTCCATCGTAACTTAATAAATCACAATCATTTCATTTATTCAATCTTTTATTAACTCACAAGTCTTCAGTGGAATGAGTTTTGGTTTACAGAAGATAGGGAGAACTGGCTCTTCCTGTTAATTATTCAACAATCGACAATTAGAAGAGAAATATTTTATTAATACAATTTACTGGCTATCTACCACCCCCCCCCCTCTCCCTTCAATCGAGAATCCATAGAAACAGAATTCTCTTCACTATCTCTTCCACGTCTTCATTTATGTCTACAGTGGATCAATTTTATCAGTAACAATTTTTATTATATTTATTTTTCGATTGGTCAATGTATCTCGAGGGAGTGAACCCTATTGAGAAGAAATGGATCAACGATGGGAAGAATATCCAATTAGAGGATGAATTGATTATGAAGATGGAAGAGAACGAGAACGATGAATTGATGGAATAAAACATAAGAAGATCATCCTGGAATAGAAGAGATGAGAGGAGGATAGAGAAATAGAGATATATACCACATAGTAATACTTGACTGCTTTCCCTCCCTTATCATGGCGGAATTTGATTTTAATTGGATAAATTGTATTACGGGTTTCGAATTCAATTGTGTGCATGTTTTATAGCTGAAATTGATTCTATGTATAGTGGTGAGGATACCTTGCAGAAGTGTTTAACGTCGGCCTTTTTACGAATTTCGAGTAGAATGAATATTTAGAATAATTAGAATAGTATAGAATAGAATAGTAGAATAATTCAATATTGAGGATGGGGAACTTCACGGGTTTCGATCTACAAGAGGAACGAAATGGGTTTGGGACCATGATCCGGTATCTTCACCTTCATACAGTTGATATCTTGTGTCTCTTCGTGTTGAACAACGTAGATCTCATTGATTCTACTGTCAGGGGAGATCATATCCATCACTTTATACTTACCGACCATATCATTCTATAGTACGGTAGATTACGATAGACAGTAGTTTGATATCTTATCTGATCTCATTCAGCTGAACTCGTTCACGATTCATCATGCGTAGCTCGATACGAGTTAACTTAAGAAAGTCAGTTGTTGATACGATTCATTTCTCGGATACAGTAAACCTAATTGTTCGGCTTCTCTGCCGGTTCTCGGAGTGATTCTTGTTTGGGTTTCCCAGGTGGAACCTGAGAGAAGAATACTGATTACGGTAGACATCCGAGGGTCGATATGAGATTAGGTCTTGGGGATATACCTTGATCTCCTTATTCTTCTTCTCGGGATGACCACTCTTCCTCATCACGTGAACGATAAATGAATGGGAAATAGGGTTGGTAATTTGAATCTACGATGATTCTGAGAATCAATGACTCTTCCCTATCTTCGCCGCATCATGCATTTTGCTATTAAAGGAGGAAGATTAAGAATTGAAGGGAATATTGTACGATTCTTTGAAGAAAATGAATTGAAGAAGATAATGAGGAGAAGGAAGAATTCATATCTAAATATCATAGAAAAGAAGAAATGCTCTGATTGAGATCGATGCTCCGGGTGTTAATATTCGTTATCTCTAAGGAGTCAATCTTTATACAGTACCGTGCAAAAGTTTAGCAACAAATTTCGAATCGTCATAACTTTCTTCAAAATTGAGCTAGAGACCTGTGGTTGGGAGGGAACGATAGACAAAACATAGGAGAATAATCTCATATGGTAGGTGACTAGGGTGCCCTACATGCTCATTCGCCGTGCATCTTTTGCCGAGATGCGGTAGTAAATTATTTTTTGAACCTAGGGGGAATTTTTCTATGAGCTGAAACTTTCTGTGGTGAGAGTACAAGGTCTATATCATCCACATTAAGGCTCTTTGGCCAGATTTCGCAATAGCGGAGGAGGACCATTTTCCGACACCTCACTTTTTTACGGAATATTCTACAACTTCCGTCAAAGTTGAGCTAGAGCTTCCAAATTTGGCAGGAATCATCAAGTAGTCAAACAGCTTTCCGCCAAGTATGACTTCGATCAGTTATATCCCAAATTTTTAGAGTGTTTGCTTCACTCTCCACGTAGTGGTGATCGATTTACGGAGACATATTCAATTTGAAGAGTGCGAAAAAATGAAGAGAAGTTCTCTTCAATTTTTTTCAAACGGTTTAATTAAACCCATACTTAGCCAAAAATTCAGGCACCTGCACAGTTTTAGGGTTCTAGCTCGGATAGAACGCAGAACAAAAAAAAAAGCAAACTTGCTGAAGAGAATTTTGTCCAACTGAATATGCCTCCGTAAATCGATTGCAACAGACTGGGGAGCTAAGCAATTCCTCTAAAAACTTGGGATATTACTAATGGATGGGTTTGCAATGTTTCTACACCGAAACCACATTTTACAAAATTCACCTTTGGAATGGTACGTCGTCAAAATAAGGTCATCGGTAAATTTTCAATTTTTGGCGCCAGTGGTCCGATCGAAGTCATACTTGGCGGAAAGTTGCTTGACTACTTGATGATGATTCCTGCCAAATTTGGAAGCTCTAGCTCAACTTTGACGGAAGTTGTAGAATATTCCGTAAAAAAGTGAGGTGTCGGGAAATGGTCCTCCTCCGCTATTGCGAAATCCAAAGAGCCTTAATGTGGATGATATAGACCAATGGCTGTACTTTCACCACAGAAAGTTTCAGCTCATAGAAAAATTCCCCCTAGGTTCAAAAAATAATTTACGACCGCACCTCGGCAAAAGTTGCACTGCGAATGAGCATGTAGGGCACCCTAGTCACCTACCATATGCCATTATTCTCCTATGTTTTGTCTATCGTTCCCTCCCAACCACAGGTCTCTAGCTCAATTTTTAAGAAAGTTATGACGATTCGAAATTTGTTGCTAAACTTTTGCACGGTACTGTACATGGATCTTTATAAATTGACTCCTTAGAGAAAAATAAATTAGATAACACCCACACAAATTGAGATTATCACCGAATATATTCCAGATTACTTTTGAGAATGTGCAAAATGACATCCGTTCGATATTTTTTAGATTATTAATATAATAAATTTCATCGATGTTAGATAGATTAAACTGCATTTGAAATTATTTTAAAAATAAATATCAGAAATCGTTATCAACGGTAGATAATACCTTTTAAAGAAGGCGTCCCACGAACCGCGCGGACACTCTCCTCATTCCGCACGCTCTCTCGCTCGTTGCCTGCTTTTCAGGGTCACTTGGAACGCAGCCAATTGATCATAACTCATTTCAAACGAAAAATGGTGACTTGGGAGTTTCGAAAGTGTTATCGGGTAACAGCGACCCACAACCTCACATCGAGAACCCAGTTAGCCAGATATTCGTGGGACACCTTCTTTAAGTATTGTTCAGAAACAATGGGATTCTTTCTCTGATTGCCTCTTCCTGATGTCATCATCTCTATGTAATCTCTATCCAAATCCATCATTCTCTTTTCACTCCAAGTGATTCCATCCTCATTCCCTCATTCCCTCTTTCCCTCAATCCCTCATTCCCTCATTCCCTCATTCCCTCTTTCCCTCATTCCCTCATTCCCTCATTCCCTCTTTCCTTCAAACATCTCATTTTCTTTCTCAGAAATCCTTCAATCTTCTACTAATCATCCCGTGTTTACACCTAAACTCATGGAAAAATGCAATAACATTCAAGTGGTTAAGTAAGAGTTATTTTGGATAAAGACCCTTGTAGAAAAATTCGTTCACTTTATCTTTTCATTGCAATAATTTTTGAAAGAAAGATATTTCTTCTCGTTATCTGAATAACGAGTGGAACAAATTCCTTACTTATTTCCAATCGTCAGAGGAAATGGACATTATCTTCTATCTACGTATGCATTTACTTCTATCGTCACTATCTACGTATTTCAATACTATTTTCGTGTATGAGGGCGGTTCTTCATTGGTATAAAAGAGAGAAGCCATGGTAGACTGAAGACTTCTCATTCTCATTTTTTCATCATTCCTATCTCTCATTCCGTCTTCTCTCCTCACATTTTTCTTCCGTGATCCGGAAATTTGAATCAACATCTTCTTATAAACGATATTTCAATTCGCATTGCCTTATCCTATTCAGTCTCTCAATTCTTTCAGATGCCTTCTGTGTACTCGGATCCTTTCGTTACTCTCACTGATTCAACAATCGAAATATATCATTATTACATGCCCAATAGAAGGGTTCGTTCTATCTCTTATCTTTCGCTCAATTCAAAGTATAATTTCAGCCTCTTAAGATAACTCTCGATCGAATTAGTGTTCTCTTCTTCGAAGAACAGACATCATCTAAGCTTTCATACACTAGAGTATGGGGAAGGGGATACGGTCCCGTATATTGGGCATTGGATATCAAAAGGTAACGGGAGCTTTGATGCTCTCTAGAAAGAATAGAGTTCACCGTCGGTTATTATTATCCATAATTTCAGAGCTTTTGCTAAACTACAAGGAACATCAGAAGGAAGAGCAAATGTTGTATTGGATCTTGGAGGTAAGAAAGAGATTTGAATCCTATTGACTCATTTCCTTGTATGTTCGAGTAGATAAACAAGTATGGGCTTCATCTTAGAGCAATATCATTCTTATTTTTGATTTCGATCTATTGAAGAAATAATCAAATTCAGGAGAAGAGAAGATCGGATTCACTGTTCTTAATATCGATTCATTCATGGAAAGAATGAGAGAATATCTCGACTATCACGTAGTTATCGTGAATAAGATCAACGTCTGAATTCCCTCATCATTTATTCATCTTTCGGGTCTTCTATCAATTTGTCATTATTTCATTTCTTCTCATCTTTTCCTTATCCGATAAAGATCTCATTCATACTCAAATCTCATTCCAATGAAATATTTCGATCTCTAACTCGTGTGATAATTGGTGAGATCACAAGACAGACAAGGTTCTTAGCTATTTCTTCCCTTCTCATCTCGAATAGTTCCACCCACTCTCCTCTTCTCTCCCTCCCCCTCCCCCTCCCCTTCTCTCCCTTTCGTCCAAACGGGTAATGCAGCACCATCGATTGATAGCTCTTCAATTATCCCTCTATCAGGGCTAATTATCACTTACTCCATTTCTATTGATATCATTGCTTCGATTGTATTCTCCCTATTTGATTCCAGATGATTCGATCTCTATTCCTCATCTCGTTTCTCATCAATTGTGTAATAACTCGTCCACCTCATTCCATGGATGAAATCAAACCAATTCCTCCAATGGATCAACCAGTCAGAATTTGATCTTTGGTCTTTCATTTCATTGAATTGATTCAGAATCTTCAAGAAGCAGCAGCAGTAATGTTTGAGAGTTCATCGATCTTCAAGGTATATCTTTCCATTCTTTGTGGATATCATATCTTTATTGCAGGAGAAACTTCTACTAGAGAAGACTAAATATCTTTCCCGTTTGGACGATTCAAAATCAATTCGATTCAAACCATTCTTCTTTATGTTCTAATTCGTCCTTCATATCACATCTTATTTCTAGTCCTATCTATTCGATCTCTTCTTTTCTTATTCATCCTTCCAAGTGAATGTACTTCTTCTTCTTCCCATTAACACTTTCACCCTCTTCTTCTTCCTTCTTTCTCCCTTTACACAATACAACAAAGTGACCATCGTACACTTCTCTAAAAACAACACTTTCTCCCCTTAGGGAATACACTCTTTCGATTATGAACGTTCATCTCTATTCTCAACTTCAAAGAGTTCAAATGCAAATGTCTCAGTTCTCTCCTCCATTTCCTTCACTGACCATTCCTCTATCCAAATCGTATTCATAATGAGTCTTAATTCTATCTGATCCAATACCATTGTGTGTCTACACTCTCTCATATCTCTTCTCTCTCTCATATCATTACCATATTCGTGTCTCTCTCGTCTCCTCTCCATCGATATCCCTCCTCTTCTCCTCTCTTCATTCCATCGTCGACGCTTCATGTCGACTGGTTTCGACGTTGACAACCTCTTAACGAGGATCCTCAATGTGGGGGCTCCGGGAGGTCGACTCACCCATGCGGTTCGTTTATCCCTGTCCCTCCTCTTCGTTTATCCCTGTCCCTCCTCTACCGTAACCCTTCCCTCTTCAGGTGTCGGAGCAGGATCTCATCATGTGCTGTAGTGCTGTGAAGGCAGTCTTCGCGAACCAGTCGACCCTCGTTGAGATCGATCCTCCAGTCGTCGTATGCGGAGATATCCACGGGCAGGTACTGGATCCCCACCCCCACCCCCTGGATCCCCGGGTACCTTGCCCCATCCTGGTTTCCCTGGGTATCCCAGGGTACTGTAGGCCCACCCGATACCCGTGGGTACTCGTGTACCATGCACCCCGATATCCTTGGATACTGTAGGTACCCCGACATCTTTGGGTACTCTGTATCCCCTCTCCCCCGGATAACCCTGGGTACTAGGCACCCCGAGATCCATGGGTACTGTAGCCAAACCCCCACATCCCGTACTCTCTTCTGGTACTGGGTACTCGTGGAACTCTCCCCACTATTTGTATTGGATACCCATGATCTATCCGATACATACCGTAACGATCCTCTTTCCAGTATGCCGATCTCTTGCGTATCTTCGATAAGGAAGGATTTCCTCCTGATTCGAATTATCTCTTCTTGGGAGATTACGTTGATAGAGGAAGACAGAACATCGAGACGATCATCCTCATGTTCTGCTATAAGATCAAGTGAGTAGAAGGCCTCAGATACAGTATCCCTCAATCATTCCATTTGAAGGTACCCTGAGAACTTCTTCATGCTACGAGGAAACCATGAGTGTCCTGCCATCAATCGAGTCTATGGCTTCTACGAAGAGTGTAATCGGAGATACAAGAGCACTCGCCTCTGGCAGATTTTCAACGTGAGTACCCCCTCCCCCCATCTCACCGTATCCCACTCATCATTCGATTGAAGGATACATTCAACTGGATGCCCTTGACTGCCTTGACTGGAGGTCGCATCCTTTCGATGCACGGAGGTCTCTCTCCTCAACTCAATTCTCTCGACCAACTGAGAAACATGCCTCGTCCCCAGGTACAGTATCCCAGACCCACTGTAACCTCTCAATTCTCCCTTCCAGGATCCTCCCAATCCGTCGATGGGAATTGATCTTCTGTGGTCCGATCCCGATCCGTGGGTCAAGGGATGGCAGGTACTGTAGTCGAACTGTATTCAACTATTGATCTTTGATCTTCAGGCGAATACTCGAGGAGCTTCATACGTGTTCGGACAGGACGTCGTGATGGGAATGTGCGAGACGCTGGGAATTGATCTGATTGCCCGCGCTCATCAGGTACTGTAGAATACTGTAGTGAATGGATCAATTGATTACCGTATCCTATTCAGGTGGTTCAAGATGGATACGAGTTCTTCGCCTCACGTCGTCTCGTCACTCTCTTCTCTGCTCCTCATTACTGTGGACAATTCGACAATCATGCAGCGACGATGAGGGTACTGTATCGGGATACTTAGGGGACGGGATCATACTTGATCTTTGATCTTAATCTGTATCATTTAAGGTGGACGATGAGATGAGATGTACGTTCGTTATGTACAAGGCAACGGCCAAAGCTGTGAGAATGGCAATGCAACAAGCTGGCCTCCCCACCACACAATCTTAGAAGAATAGAAATTGATGGACCACTAATGATATTGATATGATAAAGAAAGATGTTGGTGATGTCATCCATAATCGTCTTTATGTGTAGTGCACATTGATCGAATAAAGATCCACAACAAAAGAGCATATAGTTCAAAGATCAGCAAAAAGAATTGTCTCTCGTCTTACGCTTTTTTGCAGTGGTTCTCTTCTCGTGCATTTCACTTTGGATGTCATAGGAGAGTGAGATGAGTTTAATCATGAGTGAAGAATGATTATGAAGAATGCTTCTTGAGAAGAGACTTTGTCTCGAGTAGAATAATGTTCTCATTTGTATCATTCGCAGTCAATTTGGATGCTTCGTTGAGGAAAGAAACTGCGCTCTTCTAAAATAAAAGAATAGTGGAATAAATGAATCATAGACTTGAAGTACCGAATCTTTGAGAGCGACGTAGCACTTTCCAACGAAGAAAAGATTCTCCAGCCAATTCGGTTTCACTTCATTCGCCTAAAATGCACGTGAATCAAACCATTTCATTATGATATTTCCAGGGTTTCGAAATTATCATAATCGAGACAGGATGAGGAAACAAAGTGAGAATTCATAAAATAATACTGACAGCAAGGAAATCTCTGAGTGCTTCTTCGATTGTTGCTGTGGGTGGTGTGGCATAGAGAGTTGATGCTACCTGATGAACAAAGATATCGATTGACCAGTTGAATTTGAGATGGATAATGAGTCATTCTTACCTTTCTCTCAATCCAACTGAGATCTGCTACAGAGAAAGCGAATCTTCCTCTCATGTGAAGTAGAGCATATTCAGTGGAATCGAGATTGAGAGCTCTATCGAGAAGAGACTGAAAGGAACCACAATTCATTCTAATCACAAACACCGAAAAAATACTGCGATTATTTTGTTTTACTTAAAAAAGGGTAAAACAGCTCACTTTAAATAGATATCCCTGTTCGATCTTATCTTTCGTAGCAAGATAATCAGTACTCGCTCCTGTTAGAATTGCTGCCCATCGAAGAGATTTGAGTGAAGAAGGAGATAATTCTGCCGCCTTCTGAGATAATTCACGACCTAGAATGAAGATAGATACCTACAATCTGTTGTAGATAGATAGATGTACGATACCTTCAAGAATAAGTTCCTTTCTTTTATTGTCTTTCTTTTCATAAGTGGATGCAATGAAGTAAAGAACACTGGCCAATCTCCATAGAATCTCCGAATCATTTGAACCTCCAGATGAATAAAGCTATAAAGATCAATGATATAACATTGAAGAATTAGTTTGAGAATATCGAAGAAGTAAATATTAACCTTTCTCAGTTCAATGAGAGCTTTCTCTTTATCAGCTTCAATCAGTTTGTCGATTGCTTCCATCTTTCAGTGAAATAATTATAATCTGATCTAGAAAAGAATGTAAAACCACATAAAGAATGTATAAAGTAACGTCTGACTGGTAGAAGGAAAGAAGAAGATGAATGCTCTCTTTCTTTCTCGTAGATTAGACTTACCCCCTTCTTCCTCTCTTTCTCCTTATCTCTCAAAACGAATGGTATCTGATGTGTAAAGAGAAGAATGTAATGATTGGAGGAAGATTCATTGAGTGACAGTGGAAATCATAGTGAGAACATTTTGATACATCAATGACTCCATTAGGGAAGAAATGAATCCATTTGAGAGTAGTCTACTATGGGCATATTAGTCATTTGAGAGAAGAAGATACAAGACAAAGGGAGTGATTTCTATGACGACAATGGTCACAAAACAAGCACAAATAATTCCCGATACATCCATCTCATGAGTAATGTGCTACCAACCAACATTCACGTAGAACAACTATCTTCATTTCATTTCGCTCATCTTCACCTTCATCTTCATCATCTTTTTCATCTTCACTCATTCTTTTGAATGAGTGAAGATGAATGAGTGAATGAGTGCTTTTGAATGAGTGAAGAAGAATGCATGTCAAGAAATCACCTTGTATAGGCAATCAATTTATGCCTGCGATCTCTTTTCTTTCTTTCTTTAGCTTTCTCTATTCTGATCGGGCTCTTCCATAACCATTTCAATGCATGTATTCTCGAACAAAATATATCTGTACGTACGTACCGCTAACGTATCGCTATAAATACCGCTCTACAACTTTAATTTCTTCTCATTCAATCAAGTCTACATTATTGGTGAACACACGTATTCAGACAAGAACGAAACGTTTGCCAAAGTCCAAGATGTCGTCACTCCAATGATTATTGTATTTTTGCATTTAATTTGTATTACAAAAAAAGAAGTTGCCATTTTATGAATACCGTTTATCGCAAATGGCGAAGAGAATTGGGAATAAAACCCGTTTAGCATTAAATGAGGGACGGGAAAAGTCAAGTCAAGAAAATCTTGGCATACAATTCTGAGCAGAAAGGAAAGGGGGGAATATAACTACTATTCTTTGGCCATACTGCAATGGGTACTCTAATATAGGAAAGAGAAGGATAAGGATCTATCCTCCATGCTTCTTAAGAAGTCCTTTTGCCTCTTCGAGAAGTTCCTTTTCACTATCATCAGTCGGATCAACTTTGAGTGCCTCCGCAAGATAGATTGAGGCATTCTTCTGCAACAATATACAATTATTATCCAATTGATCATCTAGTCATCTTCTCGTCATCCAAATACTCGATTCGTTGACTAACCGAGTCCTTCTTAGCAATATAACATCGTGCAATGTAGACGAGATTCTCGATCCAACCCTTACGAACATCATTCGCCTTCAAGAATAATCATTATTTCCGATGTCTCTCTCATGGATAAACGAACAGCAAGGAAGTCTCTCAATGCTTCATCGATCGTCGCCTCTGGAGGAGTGGCAAAGAAGGCTGCTGCTGCCTGATACACAACAACATTCACAACTATCTCGGATAGAGACGACAGATAGTCCCCTCCCTCTTCCATCTCCCTTCTTCATACCTTTCTCTCCAACCAGCTGAGATTGGCAACAGAGAATGCATATCTTCCTCTCATATGGAGAAGTGAATACTCCTTTGCATCCATGGCAAGGGCCTTATCGAGATACGACTGAATACGATATTAATAAACTGCTTCACAACAATAAAAAAATGCACAGCACACAGTTGCACACAGTTCAACAGATCAATATTTGCAAATTCGTGTTTCGTAACACGAATCCACATGGGCAAGGATAGATTAGATTAGATGAGTGGAGATGAGTTATTAGATACCTTGAATACATTTCCCTGTTCGATCTTCTCCTTCGTTCCTACATAATCAGTGGCCGATCCAGTGAGAATGGCTGCCCATTTCAGAATAATGAACTTCTTATGATCATTGATTGTTGCTGCTGCTTGAGCATATCCACGACCTGAGAGAGAGAGAGAGAGAGAGAGGAGATTGTTAGATGGGAGAGGGGAGTGAGGGGAGGGAGGGGGGAGAACTCACCCTCAAGGATCACTTCCTTCTTCTTTGGATTCTTTCTATCATAATCATTGGCAATTGAATGGCATGCCTTTCCCATTCTCCACAACAATTCCGCATCCTTTGAACCTCCTTCTGCGTGCATCTATAATTACACGTAAGGGATGATATCCCCCCCCCCTCACTCTCTCTCTCTTTCCTCACCTTCTTCATTTCTTCATAAGCCTTATGGGCATTTTCTTCAATCATTTTATCGAGTGCCTCCATTGCAACCTACAAACAATTCGTTATTCCTCCATCATGAAATATCACATCGACGCAAGTTATCATAACTATTCGGAGTCACCACATCAGCCATTCGATATGGTGCCATTCCTTCCTATCGAACAACGACAGAGGAAAAGCATTTAGACACAAAAGTGCGCGACTCTCACCATGATAGTGCACGTTCCAAGCAGTGGTTAGAGCAGAGAGAAGGGAGAAGAAGGAAGAGGGGAGAAGAGAGGAAGAGAGGAAGAGAAGAGACTGACTGTGAGATAGACTGCAAAGGATGAGTGACAATATATGAAAATGAATGAATGGAATAAGCAAATGAATGAGAGACACGGAGTGGAATGATAAAACGGATATGTAAAGGAGATGAGACGTGAAAAAAATAAGATGATAGAGAAAGGCCAGAAGGACGAGAAGAAAGAAGAAGGAAGAGGGAAGAAGGAAGAGAGGGAAGAAAGAACTGATTGAAGATAGAGGAGTGATCAATCAGATGGAGGACTACAGGACAAAGTATGGAATGGACGAAATATGAGTAGGAAGAAGATAGGAGAGGAAGATGAGGGGATGAGAAGGGAACGGGGAGATGAAGAAGGGGAATGAAACTAATGAACTGCTAGTAACAATGGAGTCTATGATCACGGATGAAGAAATGAGAATGAATCAAATTGAAAGATGGAAAAGAAATGGAATGGAGAGAGAGAATACAATAGTCAATTACTCATTGTACGTAGAAGAAGAAAGAAGGGATAGATATTCACGGTACTAGAATGACAAAGGGAAAGAATATGGAAGTTATATCTTCCATTGACAGAAATGATATCGTTATAGAGGGAATAGAAAGAAGAAGGGAACGGGGATATGGAGTTAGAGGGGAGAACAGAAGATAGACCAATGAACTCTCTTGTTGTGAAGGAAGAACGGAGGGAGGGAAGGAGGGAAGGAGGTTAGACAGATGGAAAGAGAGAGGGAAAGAGAGAGACAGAGGGGAAAAGGGAGACAAGTGAGCTTCATCCCCTTATAGATCGATCTGCCATCCCTTCTCCTCCCTCTAGTGTTCCCCCTTGATTGGATAGTGAGAGAATAGATCTATGTGACTCCCCTCTCTCTCTCTCTCTCTCTCTCTCTTAGAATGACAAAGGGAAAGAATATGGAAGTTATATCTTCCATTGACAGAAATGATATCGTTATAGAGAGAATAGAAAGAAGAAGGGAACGGGGATATGGAGTTAGAGGGGAGAACAGAAGATATATCAAAGAACTCTCTTGTTGTGAAGGAAGAACGGAGGGAGGGAAGGAGGGAAGGAGGTTAGACAGATGGAAAGAGAGAGGGAAAGAAGGAAAGAGAGAGACAGAGGGGAAAAGGGAGACAAGTGAGCTTCATCCCCCTTATAGATCGATCTGCCATCCCTTTTCCTCCCTCTAGTGTTCCCCCCTTGATTGGATAGTGAGAGAATAGATCTATGTGACTCCCTCTCTCTCTCATAGATATTGTTAGTTGAGAGGAAGGAAGAGGAGGGAAGTTATGTTGAGAAAGAGAACGATTAGTCATTCAATTGAGGGAAGAGTGGAGAGAGGGGGGGGGGGTTAAGCCGGTAGTGACCGGGTGGTGTTCAGTGCCACTCCATGCAATGAGATCACAGGCAAAAAGTGAGTATGAGACCATTCCCTCAATCTTTAATCTCTCTCATTCAATTTATTGAAGGGATTCCCTCACAATGGGAATGGTTTTCTTCTGTGTAGTGGTTACGTCTCAATTATAGTCGTTTGCCCTTGAGTGAGAGGAAGAGAGGAAGGGAGAATGAAAGGGAATCAACATCTGAACACACAACATCATCTTCACAGTGCAACATAGACATGCAATGCAGTGCAATACAAGGGAAGGGGAAAGGAAAACACATTGATATCAACCTGATTAAATCCTTTTTGATCACCGGAAGAAGAAGGGAGAACAATGTCGAATTGAGGTGTCGATACAGAAGGAAGAGATGAATTGTACCTCAATTCATCCATGATTCACTATTCAAATATCAAAAGAAAACTCAAAAACAGAAAGTTTTTCATATCGAATGCACAGATAGTAGGAATGTGAAATGAATGAGAATAATCTGTATTTCTCCTTTCACAAGGATAATTAATTATTATATTCTGATTAAATGAGCTTTCGCATTTTCTAAAAGAAAAGAAAGAAAGCAAGAAAGAAAGAAAGAATAAGAAAGCAAGAAAGCATTTTGTAGAGTATGTTACAAATATTTTTTACTGTACTCACCAATCTTCATTTGCATCATCATACATATCATCAGAGCAGATAGATTGAGGACCAGATTGAAGGAAACCTGATTGGATACCTGCATTTCGGGAATAATATTTATCCATTCTCTCAGAAAAACTACTTATTTTTTAATAAAAATTGTATTACAAACAACATTTATCTCTTTTCTGTGGTTCAAATAAATAAATACAAAGGTACCACTAGTAATCCTGGTTAGTCTCTCCAATTGATCTCCACTTGGAACAGCACCCAATCGTCTCTCAACTCTATCCATTAATTCCTCATGCATCATCTTCAATTCCGCACTGTAAACCATTCATTCATTCCAGGATCCCATTAATAGTAGTACATCCCATTAATTTCATATCTATCCTTCTTCCTCCTCCTCTTACCTTAGTCTATCTCCATCCTCCTTCATTCTTCTAATTTGATTCGTTTGCCATAATAGAAGTGCAACTCCTCCTCCAGTAATACTCACAATTCCCAATGTCTTCCAAAAGGAAGACGACGATTCGCTCATTTATCTACCTATTCACCATTATATCTCACACTAACAAACATATATATTCGTAGATAATGGAGTGCGCTGAAAACGCAGTGACAGAAAGGACAAACATAAAATCTTCCCTTAATAATTTATCAAATGAGTCAACATAGCACAACAATCAGTAGACCAAAACAATGACCATTCTAAAATAAGGAATTGATTATGCTTGGACGGTAGTTGACTGCTCTTCCAACTTCATCTTCTTCACGTCTGTCTCAGTCACTTCAGGGTCCTATATAGAATTCATTCATGATTATCTACCGTAATCCTCTTGCTTACTTGACTTCCCAATTGAATAGCCTTAGCAGCCATAGCAATAGCTCCTTCCTTTGATCGATTTCCTCCAATGAATCCAGTAAGATGGACGAATACTCCTCCTTCTATTCCACTTTCATTCGAAAGAGAATCATCACGAAGTCCTCTCCATGTACGTGGAAGAGGCTGTCTGGATTAATACAATATTACATATATCTTGAAATATATATATAAAAAGATAACTATAATTCTTAAAAAAGTAGTAACCTGTTATCGAATGATGATAGTCGTGAGTTGGGAATGGCTTGAACTCTCCAATCGTTTCCCTCTCCGAATACAATGTAAGTGATGTTAGAAGAAGAGAGACCAAGTTCATCCTGAGAAGAATAGAATTGAGAATAGGGTAGAGGAAATCGATGAGTAGAGGAATAGATTGCCCCCCCCCCTCTCTTCATTCAAAATGCAGAGTTTCCATTCTGCACATAATGCACACTTTACAAGTGAATTTGCACAATGAAAAGAAAATGGAAATGAGAGAATAGTGATAACCTCTAGATCGAAGAAATGTTCCTTCCATGGTACTCCTCCATTCGAAGGTAGAACGATTACTCGACCAGATGAATCAGTCTACAATATTCATAGTATTAATCGAGCAAATTTTTAAATGGCTTCAAACAAATATTTTCATTAAAATGATATCAAAACATTAACATGATTGAAAACCAATTGGATTATATTCGCATATTCGCACTAACATCGTTTCTGCTTTCGATGGCCTTCTCAACAATTTCCCTTGCTGGCCACCACACTTGATAAAGATAACGAAGAATCTCCATAAAGTCCTCTCCCACAAGATTCATTGCCTTTCCGAATCTGAAAGACACGTTGTAATTAGATCATTATGATACCTATGTCATTGTGATACCTAGATTTTCAAGATAATTTTAAGAATGGTTCAGTCGGAAATGGTTTAATTTTTCTCCGTGCGCCAACTTTACAAAAACACACGGTGGACAATGATATATATATACAGTACCTTTCATCAGCATCCACATCCTTCTCATTCCAATGGGGATTGAGATGGCCAACTCTGCCAGAGATTCCACCACTCGTGTGATATCTGATACCATTCGATTGAGAAAAAAAATAGCGTTCGAGGGCCTACACGTCAAATAGATTACCGAATAGTTGTACAAATGAAATAAAATATCTACTTGGGTAATCCCTCGTAGGCAGAGATTCCATTATCCACTGCATCCACTTGTTCTACGTAGACAGAATAAAGACGATGATAGAAGAGGGAAACAAGCTTATCATCAACCTGAATTAAGAGGAATAATGTAACCTTGGAATTATGATAGATTTTACTCAGAAGTTAATCATGATATGACACATTTTTTTAACATTGTACTTATTAATAATATATTCCTTTGATTAAACTTACAGGGACATTCAAGTATTTCGCGATTATCTGCTTGCCATAGTGAGCGTAGATCAGACCTATAGTTGTATATACAATAATACCTATTAGTGTAGCACGCGCTATTATATAGGTAAGTATATTTTAAAATAAAGTAAATAAATATCTACTTTTCCCATAATAGGTTTGAAAATTATAAAATGTCCAAATTTTATAGACATCGCCTGGTATTCAACATGAGCATAAATTCCCCAACGATCAGAGCAGTTTTCTGATGATATCTTCTTTCTTTTTTTTACTAAACTGTATTTCATTTTTGCAACATCGTATTAAGTATATTTTATCTATACCTGCAGATGACAATCTTGTATTGAATGGTAATAGTCCAAGGGTCGACATAGTCTCTTGGAATTCTTTCTGGTGATGATCATAACGACGTGTAGAATGATCGAATACACCTGCAATCTTTGCAAATTATGTATCAGGAAACGCTGGAGAATGGGACATATAAAAATATCGTAGAATATTTCAATAGAAGGTAAATAAGTGACCTCCGACATCGACGACGATATCACATTCGCTAAGCACTTTCTCATCACGACTTCTGTAATTAAAGAAACTCCAACGAATAAGGAACAGTAAACTGTTTTGCATTTTTAAATATTTGTAAAAGAATATTTCTCCATATTTTAAAGTAGATAGGCACTTTTTTAAAGAACTGATTACTTACCTGACAATCTGATGATCCTTGAACTCCGGAAGTTGTTTCAGCATATAACAAGCAAATGCCTCATCACAGTGGAACTTTCCCGAGTGAGTACCAATCTTCTTCGTCGCAGCCATCACTGCCAAATTTCGGATCAGCACACGAAGTGAAAGAGGAGTGAAAAATCGGCGCAGAATCGTGCTACAAATTCGTGACTTGAGTGGAAAAGTGCTTGAGCTAGCGCTACACTCGGAAGGCATGAAAACAGACAAAAATAAGCATAGGAATATTGATTCGAATGCCTCATTTAAGAAATTGCTCAAAAAAATAAATTCGAAAACGGAAACCGGAAACACGATCCAGTAAAAAGTCTTAATTTTTTCGGAAAAGTCGCCAATTCGCGTCTTTTTTTTAAATTAATATTAATTTTAATCTCCGTTTTTGTTGCTGTCCCCAATCTCCGCATATTGCAGCATCCAAAGTGCTCAGTTTTGTTAAACATCGATGTCGGACAATGAAGATCTTGATTGTGAGTTTTTATATATTCTTGATCTATTAGTAGATCTACTGTTCATAACCGCCTAAGTGCTTACTCAAACACTTTGATCGATATAGACAACTCTAGGAATCAATAAATGTATTCTAGATGAAGAGGCAACCCTCGAGGATGAGCCCAGGAAGAGCGATGAAGCATTTTCCATTCGAGTATGTTTCATTCTATTTATCGTTGTGATTTCCGATTGGCTCATCATATTGAACGATAACAGATCTAACAGACAT
Source organism: Pristionchus arcanus (assembly GCA_900490705.1). NCBI lineage: Eukaryota > Metazoa > Nematoda > Chromadorea > Rhabditida > Neodiplogasteridae > Pristionchus > Pristionchus arcanus. The sequence goes on from LS487916.1 coordinate 317,190, forward strand.
GAGTAATACTTCCTTAATGGCGATTTGTGTGTTAGAGATGTCTCGGGTAGGTCATAGGATGCGTCCTCTTTTCTCATTCAGTCCGGTAGCTTTCTTCCACCTCAGTCACTCTATTCACTTGATTGATGATGAATACGAGCATCAAGCATGACGACTAGTAGTAAGTAGTAGTGAGTAGAGAGAAAGAGAGAGGGTACTTTAATAATGGAGAGTATATCTCCTTCCTTCGCGAATAAGCAACGAATCGCTTCTTCCCTTCCAAGATGGAAATAGAATGGAGAGTGTGACTGAGTCTCCTGCATTATACTCATGTAATGAGAATAGTCTCTCCGATTGACGGAGCTTCCTCTCTTCTCTTCACTACATATTGGATTAAATGAAAGAGAAGAGGAGCAATGTGAAAAGGAGAGCGGAAGAAGCACTCTAATATTCCATTCGTCCCTTTTTCCCTCCATCCTAAGGATTCCTCTTCCTTTCTTGGGATATACAGGAGCATTGTAGATTAGTGAGAAGAATGTTGAGTCGATGCCAAAATGAGAGGAAGACAATTTGGAAGAGTCTTTCATTTGGTCTAGCCACGACATTGTGGAAGAAGCATGTCATTGAGATATGTGAAAGAGTGGAGAGACTGGAATTGAAGGAGTCTCTCTTGATTGGGACGGAGACAATTAAGAGAAGGACCTCTCTCAAAGGTAGTCAGTCAGACGAACAAGTCCATGGTTCGTGTACTTTGACCCTAATCCTCTCAATCAGATCATTCATAGAGACATGGTTATTCAGCACTTTCCTCTTCACTACTTGTCATACTAATTATCGATTCTTCGTGACATACATTCGTTTTCGCAATGGGTTCGGAGGAGGGAAGGATAATCTCCAGTCCCTAGCAACCAGAGAAAATTGACGGAAAGGAAAGAATCTCCCTCGAGAATTAAATCTAGATGAATATGAAGGATACGATATATTGATTCATCTGGTGTATCATGGATTAATCGATGGTCGAGATATATGAAATAGATATTTATATACATGTTAAGATTGTTTGATTGATGGATATGAATCTGCCTGGATCTCTTGAGTCCATCCCTCCTCTTCCCTCCCTTCTTCTATGCACACTCTCGATTCGGTGCGAAAAGATGGAGGAAGATGATAACTACCCTCACTCTTCTCACTACCATTCAATATACAATTACTATCAGATACGATGATGGATGAGATGTTAAAGGGGAGGTTATCTCTTCCTCTTCTCTTTCCATTACATACAGTTGATAGCTACAGCCTTGATATGGTCTATAGAAGAATAAGTGTTGATCCAGTCTTGAGGGAAACACTCATCCTATCCATCTCATATTTTCTCTTCCTTCTTCAGTATTGGGGTCGATGAGTAGGAGTATGAAAGGGACTCGATGGAGATACTTGTGAATTGAGATGATTTGCCCTCTCCTCTTTCTCACTATGGTACTCTCCCTCCCTCCCTTTCTCCTCAAGGATTCTTGCACCTTCCCTTTCCTCACTGGGTCTATTCTACACTAGTCGACCTCTCAAATTGGCCTCTCCTTTGGATGAGAAGAGAGAGAGAGACAAGAGAAGGAAATACTATTCATGACTCGATTTCTCTCTTTCCACAATTGAGACAAGCACGTAAGAAGATTGTGAAAGGAAAAGATGGAGGTGGTTGATCTTCCCATGGGATTACCCTCCCCTCCTTCCCTCCCTCCCTTCTCCCATCATCCTTCCCTTATCTATTCCCATTGTGAATGGAATAGATGAAGTGAATCAGATGTCTCATTCCCTTCTTTCTCATCTTCTTCATCCTATTTCTCCTCTTCTTCTACTCACTTCCATAATGGGATAGATGACTCTTTCACTCTCTATCCCATGCCTGTATCCTCCCTCTCCCTCATCCCCCTCTCCCTCCTCCTCCTCCTCCTCCTCTTCTATGGGGAGGGAAGGGGGGGGGGGGGG